>CM042164.1:84989640-85017140 GCA_023376005.1 Doryteuthis pealeii | reverse complement strand
GTCAATGTAGGTCCTTGCTGGGCGCCCCACACTTGCATGTCCATGTGTTGGCTTCCACAGGAGAACGTCGCTTATGAATTCATCCTTGCTTCTCCAGCAGTGTCCATCATGCCTTGTCCGTCTCACTCGGATAGTTTGTGAGATGGGGGGTGGGGAGTGACCGTACAGCTGCTTCCGTATAGGGTGCTGTTTCCACGACTTTTTCACTTTAGAATAACCATCCAGCGTAGGTGCATATATACATGAATGAAATCCGAACAAAGAGGTACATATAACAACAAATACAGACTTTATTGTCTGAGCACGTGAAGAATGACATACATAAAAAGACATAAAACAGATAAGACAAAAGTACTTCGGAAGTACGAAAGAGTTCGTCAAAAATATGAGTCACTTATTGATAGTTAAAGGGAAAAGCCTCCCACTTAATGGATTGATACACAATACGTCTAGTCTATCTTTTGTGGGTGCCAGAGCAAGAGAGAGAGAGAGAGAGAGAGAGAGAGAGAGAGAGAGAGAGAGGGGGGAGAGAGGGGAGAGAGGGGGAATTCCTGAGCTGTTGTTCAAATATCCAGCTAGTAGTGTCACCTATTGGCAAACAAAACCCCTAGCGGCAAGGGAAGATGAACGTTTTGGCCACAAGTCCACCCCAGCAGGGGCAGACAATCGCTACAATAATAAAGTTAAATATGAATGTAACGGAAGCCGTTTCTTTATTTTACGTATATCTAATTGACAGTTATGGCTTGATAAGTTTTAACTGCTTAACGCACTGCATATTCCTCAGTAAAAATTCATGTTCATATTTTATATACCCCTTTGCATATCGGGTATATAAATAGCAAGAAAGTATAGACGAGCGGTGAGGAGATGGGCTCTAACTTTTCTTACTTTTTCTACCTTGTTCTTTCCTCTGTTGGGCTGATTTTTTTCTTCTTTTGTTCGGCTGGTCGTCTATGCTCATTTCTTGTTTATTAAGAACACACAGCCCAAAAGGGTTTCTAACTGCGCGGTGAGAAGTCAGCATCTTGGTAGCAAAGATCTTAACGTCTGCTCCTATTGACTAACTGCTAAGTAACTGATTTCCTTTAACACGTCTTTCCCACAGCGGAAGTCGGGGTGGGGGTCAAGTAAAATTGAATACCTGTCAATAATAACTATAACAGCTAACGGTAACTTTCCATTTAAGCACCTCCGATTTTGAATCTTCAACGAACTTCAACTCAAAATTTAGCCACACTTAGGGGCCGGTTTAGCTCAGTCGGCTAGGAATCACAATGTTCTTGGTTCGATACCGGCCCCCGCCAACTCAGCGTATGAGTAGCACAGTGATCTGTGCGGTAAGGTGAGGAGCTGATGGTTGGTGTGGTGCTCCACCTCAGATGCTAAAATAATCTCCTTGATCTATCCCTTGTGAAAAGGGGATAGACTCCCTCGCTGTCTGGCTGATACCGACATTCCGACGACCTTTACTTACATAATCCGTAGGCTACCCACGATATCATAAAACACATTTACTCATCGTACATTAATAACACTAGCAAAATAAAAAAACACCCTCCAGTCGATGTACAAATAGAATTTTGAAACATATTGCCCGAGGGGTCGGGGTAAAAAAATCAATGTCTGCGAGTTTGTACATTAAGTAAGTGTTGTGGGGTTTTAAGGGGTCAAATAAGAACACAATGACGGGTAACAATTGTAGGAAAATGTATTAACAAAAGAGTAGAAAACTACTGTACAGATGAGTGGGAATTACGTCCGACAAATAGAGTTATGGGCTGACTTGCATTGGCTTACTCTCAAGCCATAATTGTCCCTGTTACTTATAGTAACCGTCGGCGCATTCCATTAGTCTATAGGGTATATCACCTATAACAGTAAGTAAAATCATCAAATTCATTAAAGGATTAAAAAATAAAACAATTTGAAATGTAAACTTTAAATATGTATTAAAATAAAAAAAACTATATATAGATATATAATACCAGTCATGTATTTATTAAAACTTGTTTAAAAAAAAAAAAAGAGGACTGTATAATGCTGCATGTTCAAATTTTGAATGTATTTATTCTATGTTATGACGATTTTGGGTGATGTTACTAAAGCAGTGACGTAGTTTTTGTTACAGACAAAAACCGGAAGCGAATCTCCATTATTAATAGGAATGTATTTTTCATGTGTTGTGTTAACATTTACTCGCCGCCGCTTGTTGACATCATCTACTAAATTTCAACATAATTAATGAGGGTGTCAGAGTCAATAGCGAATATTTGTTCTGAAAATTTGTCCTAAGATATTCACATGAATTATTACATGAACGATTGTCAATAATTATTAAATTTTTACGAGTGATTTTTAAATGTCTTTCTCGGTGTTCTTTTTATCGCAACCAAGAGAAATAATTCTACGATCATCACCATCACTTACAAGTCACACTGACAGTACATATATACATGACTATCCGGAGGCGCGTGGTCTAATGGTTAGAGTCGTTGGAAATGGACTCGTCGACTCGAGTTCAATTCCTGGACGAAGCTGTTTGAATTTCACATAGCGCTAATACCCCTGGGAAAGGTATGAATCCAATTCTCACTGCAGCTATGGGTATATAGCAGGGCAGACTGGGTTCTTTAATCTTGGCTAGGTAACCAGTCTAGGAGTCTGTTAGTGCGGAGTGGTTGGTAAATATATATATATACATGACTATCCGTCGCCAACTGTCCATATCGGTTATCACCCCCGGAAAGTCCTGTGTGCGGTATCCAGAATCCGCACAAAACTGATCGATGTAGTTTCTTGCTGGACGTTCTACACTGGCGTATCCATGTGCCGGGGTCCACAGGAGAGCGTCACTTATATGTTCGTCCCTGCTTCTCCAGTAGTGTTCGTCTTCTTCTGATAGTTTGTGTGATAGAGAGAAAATGGCCGTACAGTTGCTTTCTTGTGAGGTACTGTTTCCACGATTTAAAAATAACACAAAAAAAAAAACACGCAGCATTCTTGTGCAGCTGCCATCTAGCTTATTTTCTAGGTGTTTCATTAGGGTCCAAGTATTGCAGCCATAAAGTAGTGTTGTATACCCTTCTACTTTACTTCTTCTATTCTTCTTCTGGGGTCTTGACATCTTAAGTTCTTCTAGGTCTCTTCTAACGTCTGGACTTCTCTTGGGGACTTCGTGTCTGGTCTTCCATTGGGGATGTCTCTTTATCAGAAGCCCTGTGTCATTGTTAGTTTTTAGATAATAACACAAGACTTCGATTTACTTTGATCATATTTTATTCTCGAAATCCCTCACCAGACTACCTGCGCAGATCGAGTCGGAGCGTGTATAACACGACTCACCAACGTCGTGGTTTCTCGCCGACTGACTAAAATCTATTTCTAATCTAAGCCAGAAGAGGGTCTTCTCCACCGATTCTCACGGTATCCACCAGAAGGAAGGATCAGGACAGGTCAAGCCTTGTCATTCAAATCCTTCAAGGCCATGGGCTGCAGCTTATAACGGCCATTTTGATTTTTACACTATTGCACATAAATATTAGGTATCTAATAACTATGTAACAGTAGCTCTAACACGGCTTGGAAAAATTGTCACTTTATCTTATCGGTGAGATCAGATTTCTATTTTGAATTAATATTTTACGCCTTGTAAGATTTTTCACATCATTTCTAACTGGTGAATTTTCACGGAAGTGACAACAAGTCTCCACAGATATTTGAATCTTTTTGGCTGAGCAGCTATCCATACCATGTAACACACCACTCTGGACCTCACTTCGATAAGGCACAGTTACGATGAGGCACACTTCAATTAATTGGTTGGTCACGTGTAGCCCTCGCACCTGTATGATTGTTCCGACTATAGGGTGTTAAGTATCTGGCCGCCATCCTTGGCCAGTTGTAAAAGAACTTAAAGTAAATAAGTAAGTAAGTCAATAAGTCCTGTGGTATAGTATCCGGTGGTATAGTATACTTTGGTAAGTCAATAAGTCCTGTGGTATAGTACTACGTTCCGTCGTCCAAGAAGATCCAAGTAGTAATGAGCTAAGATTAGAATTAGCCTGTATAAATACAACAGCAGCAGCAGCACTGCTAGTGATTGGATAAGAGGTTGCCTTCCCTGGTCACGTGCTTATCGGCGAGCCTATAAGTAAGAGTAGGTATCTACCACACGCCTTATATACTAAAAAAATCCAACATAGAGCTCTTATGACATACCCCAACCTTTTTATCGTGTATGTGCTAGGCGGCGGTGGCTGAGGGTCTTAGTGTCCTGGGTATGGTTAACTTGCATCTTGTAGTGAGGTTCTAATTCTTGAGCTCCAGTGAGTGTAGAGTTCCTCTTCATAGCCAGTACTCCCAGGTCTATCCTGACATGGATTGGTAGTACCTGTTAGGGTCCTATCTATAGTTTAAATTGATAAAAAAATGTGTTTAAAAATGAGTTTTCAAATAATTTTAATACCCAGCCAGAATTAATGAAACAAAAATATATTCTGCATAAAATAACCCAAGGGTTGTTGACATGCCGCAAAATCAAACCAACCATCCAACCAAACAGGTCTCTAAGTGTCTTCTATGTATTTTAGCCGATTTTAATAGCATTGTTGTATGTTTGGCCTCAATTCCTTTCCTGATCGTCAATGTTCGAAGAGCCCCTCTTCGATTAATCGACTGGTCACGTTAAGCCCTATCACCTATATGATTGTCCTGACCCAATTTTGCCTTGTGATAAACGCCAACCTTTTTATCATATATATGCTAGAAGGTGATGGCTGAGGGTCTTAGAGTAATGCCTGGTAAATCTTCTTAAATTTCCTTATCTTTTTGTAGTAATTTCTCACTTGTGCATTTTAAGAATGGTCCAGAGTATCAGATGAGGGAGAGCTCAGATGTTTATTTCTTTGGCAAGATTTCTGCAACAGGTCTTGGTTTCTATTGAATCTGATTGGCTGCTTGACTGCTTGATTTGAATGACATTGTGGAGTCTTATATATATCCTGTCATTCTGCAATAGACTTTGTGACATTTGGGTTTGTATTTAAGTTTCAACCGTTTGTTGCCTTGTCTTCCCAGTTCGACGGTAATTGGAACTTTAATTATTCTTCAGTTTCTAGAAGTTTTCCTCTTCTTCTGGGAAACATCTTTTTACTTTTTCTTTTATCGCTGTTTGTTTTCATTGTTTCCACTGTTATTGTTGTGGAGTTTTAAGGGGTCAAATAAGAACAAAACGACGGGTAACAAATGTAGGAAAATGTATTAACAAAAGAGTAGACAATTACACTACAGAGAAGTGGGAATTACGTCCGACAAATAGAGTTATGAGCTGACTCGCATTGGCTTACTGTTCAAGCCATAATTGTCCCTGTTACTTATAGTAACCGTCGGCGCATTTCATTAGTCTATAGGGCATATCACCTATAACAGTTATTGTCATAGGAAAGTGATTCGGTGACCTGAATTCAAATCCACGCCGTCGGCTGGGGCGTTAGAATGCACCGACTGCACCTCTGCTGAGGGAAAAGACTCCCCCTGTTGGCCGTGGGTGGCGACCCGTGATGCTTAAGGATGGAGTCTTGGTGGATGACCAGTCCATGACTTGCAACACTCCACTTAGACCCTTACTTAAGCTAGACGAGCGGTTGGAGAGACCCCCTCTGATCAATCGGCTGGTCACTTGAAGCCCTAGCACCTATATAATTGCCCCAATCCTGTAGCCCTTATGGCAACCCCCTACCCTTTTTATCATATGGGTGCTAGAAGGTGGTTGCTGATAGTCTACATGTCGTGGGAATGACGTTAAACTCTATCTGATGGTGAGATTCCATTTTTGGAGGTTTTGGGGAATGTGGAGTACCCCTTCATCACCATTGCTCCCTGGTCCACTGTGACCCGGTGTGGTAGTACCTGTTAGGGTCACATCTATGGGTTAAATAAAAAAAATGTATCTTTTTTAAATGGTGTATCCATTAAGAATGAATTTAGTTCAAAACTTTATCGGCATTAAATCACCCACTGAGGTTGATATGCCGTAAAATAAACCAAACCAAACCAAACTAAAACCAAACCGAATTCAAATCCTGGACAAAGCTGTTTACATTTTACATAGAAGGAATTTAGGGCACACTGAACTCTTTAACATTGTTTAGGCAACTAGTCTAGGAGAAGGAAACTCTGAATTCAAATCTGTTAAACTGCGATCAAGAAATTGACCTTGTGTTACATCCTTCTCATGCAGAGGAATTGGTAAATATATATAAGAATTTCTGTCTTTTTTAAGTCATGCTAAGCCGTGTTGGGCTACTTTTTTTTATACACGTAGGTTTTTGCTATCCAATTATATACGGTGCAATAGTGGATATTCAGTAACATTTTAAGTGGGCAAATTCTTCTTACTTAGTTACAATAGCCATGTTTTAAGGGCCAATATATGAATAAAGTTCGTAATCATTTAGGTTTGGTTTCTTTGGTTAATGGCATATCAATCTTCATTGGTTATCTAATGCCAAGGTTTCTAAAAGTTTTCCTGTTCTTCTGAGATACATCTTTTTACTTTTTCTTTCATCCCTGTTTGTTTCATTGTTTCCAGTTGATTGCACACGTGTATTTTTTGTGATACCATATATATATATATATATATATATATATATATATATATATATATGTACATACACACACATATATATATTATCATACCTATGATACAAGATAGGTAAAAATATTGTTTTCTTTATATACAGTAGGTTGGTTGGTGGGTTTTGATTTTACGGCATGTCAATCCTTGGGTTATTTTATGCTGAAAGCGTTTTGTTTCATTGATTCTTGTTGGGTATGCAATCTTGTTTAACTCAGATTTTAATACATTTTAAAACCAATATTTTAATCTATTTAACGTAAAGATGGGAACCTAACAGGTACTACCACTCGGCGTAAGAGTGGACCTGAAAGTAATGGCGATGAACGAGTATTCCACACTCACCAGAACTCTATTACTGTATCTTCACTACTAGATGGGCTTTAACATCATACCCAGGACACTAAGACCCCCAGCCACCCGCTTCTAGCATGTATATGATAAAACGGTTTGGGAATTTGTCATCTGGTCGAGACAATCATATAGGTGCTAGAGCTTGACGCGAACTGCCGATTGATCCTTGGGTGGGGCTCTTACTGCCCGTCTAGCCGAATTAATGGCCACATTTGATCGTTGCATGTCATGGACTGCCATCTGCCACAGTCATCAGGATTTTAACCTTAAGCTTATACAACTCCTACTTTAAGGACGGGTCAACGGACAAGGATCACAACTGATATTACATCTTTCTATTTCAAGAAACAAACAAACTTAATGCCATAAGGGATCTTCACTGTAAAACTGCTTACAACTACAGCCCTAAAATGGCCACACCAATCGTAATACATACATTTGATATTTTCTCAGATAATGTATTGTAAACCATTATTAATTTTTTGGACCATATGACCTTTAGGCACCCCTTTTTGATCTCGATTCAGAAGGTCATGTTTTTCATTACACCGTCAATATCCGATTATTTGTTAACAGTCAATTTTTAGAGTTTTTTTTTAAATTATAAAACTAATCCCTAACCCCAACCCATAACAAACAACCGGATATTGACGGTGTAAATGAAAGACATGTCCTTCTGAATCAAGACCAAAAAGGGGTGCCTAAAGGTCATATGGTCCAATTTGTTTAACCATACTTGTTGCCATCTTCATTTTAGTTTGTTAGTAGAGCAACAACTCAGACTATTCTCCGACCATTTTAAAGAGATTGGATCGGAAGTGTTATACGTTCTCTGTGATACTCGAATTCTGATTCGTTTTGCCCCAGGGTTCGATTCCGGTCGAATAGATAACAACATCAATTATTCACAATTTCATTCGATAGTTTTCTTTAAGATTTCTATTAATAATGGAGATTAAGTCTCTATTTGTCTGCAATTAAAACTACGTCACTGCTTACGTCACATTACCCAAAATCATTATAACGTAGGATAAACACACTCACAATTTGAGCATGCAAACTTAGACGGTCATCATTGTTTTTTATTTAAACAAGTTCTAATAAATACATGCCCGATATTATATATTCATACATAGTTTGTTTTATCTTAATATATATTTAAAGTTATCAGAACTAAGTTTCCATTTTAAATTGTGGTTATTTCTTGTAACTCCAACATAAACAAAGGGGAACCACTCTTGACTGATAAATTATTTATTTATTTATTGATCTACTAGGAAAAAAGAAGACGGGGTTAGGGGTTAGGGTTTAAGGTTAGGGCTAGGGTTAGTTTAATGGGAAAATAAATAAATAATCTATCAGTCAAGAATGGTTTCCCTTTGTTTATGCCGGAGTTATAGAAAATAACCCAAATTGTTTTTTTGTTTTTTTTACTCATTTAATAAGTTTGATGATTTTACTTACGTTTGTACAAACTCTCTGACATTGAATTTTTAACTTCCACCCCCTGGCAATACATTTTAAAAATTAAGTTTTACACCGCCCGAAGGGTAAATTTTTCGGCTAGTTTATCTACTAACCACACTTGACCGTTCTTTCTTATCACACACACACACACACACACTCACACACACACACACACACACACACACACATATATATATATATATATATATATGTATATATATATATGTATATATATATATGAGAAGAAAATATTTTTAAAATATAACAAACACAGGATGTACAATATACTGAAATGCTTAAGTATTGACACTAAAAATTGTTTCCTGATCATAACATCCTGTGTTTGTTATATTTTTAAAATATTTTCTTCTCATATTGTCGGATTAATTTCCTCGCCGTATTTCCATATATATATATATATATATATATATATATATCTATATATATATATATGCGTTCATGAACTTGTTCTCTTTCTTATGTATGTCTCTACTGGATATCCATTTAATCCAAAAATGTATGCTACTTTTCTGTCCCTTAACTCTTTGCTTAATTCAAACTACACATACCGTCTATCTCACCACTGCGATCCTACCGTAAGACGATGGCAGCGGGTCTCACACGTGCTACTTGTTTGTACTGAAAAATCACTACGTGAACACTCCTGCCATCTTTTGTTTAGTCTATGAACCAACCCTTAGAGTAATGCTTGATCCCTTTGCAGTAGGGTACTGAGTGGGGGGGGGGAGGATTTAGTAGTCAAAGAGTTAACTTGTTTCTCTCATTCTTCAGTGTATTGATTTTGAGTGTTCACTTCACCCGTCCCAGGCCAGGCAGAGGAGGAGATCTCGCTGGATTACTGCAATGCGCTCTCTAAGGCCGAATAAAACTGAGAGTCTTGTTTCTAGGAACAAATTCTATTCTTGGTACGTGTGTGGAGAATTTCAAACATTGCTTACTTTGTGCTTTTTTTTTGTTTGTTTTGTTTTGTTTTTCCTTTTTGCCCATCGACAAACGAATCACGGGAAGAACTGTACAGCATTACTTATGCAAAAGATACGGGCTCAGTTGGTAGTGACGTTGCTTCTTTTAGCTGCAGGCGACCGTTTCTATTTCTTTCTTTGCAGAGGAAGCAACGTTTAAAAGGTTTTGAAATATCGACCGGTTGACAAATCTGTAAAAGCTTATTGCTGTAAAGAATAACAAAATAAAACCGGACGCCTCTGCAGGGAGTAAAGGTTAGGAATGTCGGCACGATGACTGTCGCTACTTTACTGAGTTCGACCGTGATGCTTAAGGACGGATCCTAGTAGATGAGCAGTCCATAACACAGCAACACTCTACTTTGGCCCTTACTTAGGCTTGACGGGCGGTCGGAGAGACCCCCCTTCGATTAATCGGCTGGTCGTCTCAAGCCCTAACACCAATATGATTGTCCCAAACATATTACCCTCATGGCAAGCCCCAACCCTTTTTATATATATGTGCTAGAAGGCGGTGGCTGAGGGTATTCCTGTCGTAGGAATAACGTTAAACTCTATCTGATGGTGAGATTCTAGTTCTAGAGCTTTGAGAAATGTGGAGCAGCCCTTCATCACCATTGCTCCCGGGTTCTCTCTGACCCGGAGTGGTAGTACCTGTTAGGGACCTTTATATGGGGCAAATAGAAAAATGTGTAATAACAAACTTGAACTTTATCCTATAAACTTATCCCTTAAAGTGATTCCCAATCCACTTATCAAAAACAATTACGAACAATCTGCTGTCAAAATCAAAAATAAATCCATGAAAAAGACATAACACTAAATTTGACCACCCCTTACAATCTACCGCTTGGCATAAAATAACCGGGGATGGGTTGACTTGCCGTTAAAATCAATCAATCAATCCATCTCACTGGGATGTTAAAATATCTATCTATCTATCTATATCTCCTCTATCTCTCTCTCTCTCTCTCTCTCTCTCTCTATATATATATATATATATATATATATATATATATATATGGGTTAAATAGTAGGGCAGACTGGGCCCTTGAGCCTTCGGTAGGTAACCAGTCTAGGAGAGGGATAACTCTGAATTCAAAATTCCTGAGGTCGATCCTTGATTGGGTTTGTGGCAACCCTTGATGCACCAATTCTTTCCTATCGACAGTGCCAAAAAGTGTGGATGGTCCAACACAAGCCTTCACCACTATAAACAAATCCCTGTGTGGATGTTCATTGTGTGTATGAACACTCATACGTCGAAAATCGACGGGAGAGTCCATTTATATATATATATCTTTCATTTCCCTGTCTTTGTCTTTACTTATTTATCTTTTGAGAAAATCCTTTCTTTTAGCCCCGTGAGCGTGTCTCTATGAGTATGTATGCGTAAGTAGGTATTTACTCAGACCGTTCACCACGGTTAGGATGTGTCACAAGGTCACAAATATAAAGCATCTAGCAAGGATCGAACACGCTATTCTAAACTTTACTCCATGATCGGACCCCCCCCCCCCCGCTTTTTAACTGATCGGTTCGTCACGGTTAAGATATGACTCTAAGTCGCAAGTATGGGTAATTGAGTGAGATTCGAACTCGCTATTCAGTAGTAGCTGATCTCCTTTTTAACCATTACAGCACGATGGGATATCCTGAGTATGTAGGCATTTACCCAAACCGTTCGTCAGGGTAAAGATGTGACACAAAGTCAAGAGTGAGTAAAAAAAGTAATGCCATTTTCTTTATTTCAGGCGAAGTTTTTTTTTTATTAAACTAAGGCCTACATCGAGACCCTAACGAGGCTCAGAGCAAGAATCCGACGAGTAAGACCCAACTTGCCGATCGACAACGTTTCCCTTCTGCATGACAATGCTCGACTACACACAGGTATCAGGACAAGGGTGAAAAGGGCCTCATTCGGGTGAACAACTTCGCCACATCCTCCATACTCACCAGATTCAGCGCCTTCTGGCTATCATCTCTTCGAATTCCTTGAAAGAGGGTTTGAGAGGCCAAAATTATTCCAGTGACGGCGAAGTGAAATCTGTAGAGAGGAAGTGTCTCAAAGAACAATCAACATAATTTTACGGGGCAGGGATACATGCTCTCATTCGAATGTGAAAAATTGCATTGAGGGAAATGGTGGAGGGTTATGGATGTGATCCACAGAGAACCAGCGTTGATTGTGATGTATGATACATGTTCCTGTGTTGGTAATTATACCTCTCCTAAGCAAAATGGAATTACTTTTTGACTCACCTATGTGGAGAAGCATGGATGGGATCCACAGAGAACCAGCGTTCATTGTGATGTATGATACACGTTCCTGTGTTGGTAATTATACCTCTTAACTTAAACAAAATGGAATTACTTTTTGACTCACCTATGTGGAGAAGTAGGGATGTGATCCACAGATGACCAGCTTTATTTTAGTGTATGATACATGTTCCTGTGTTGGTAATCATACTTGTCCTAAACAAAATGACATTACTTTTTGACTCACCTATGCGGAGAAGCATGGCTGTGATCCACAGAGGACCAGCGTTCATTGTGATGTATGATACATGTTCCGGTGTTGGTAATTATACCTGTCCTAAACAAAATCGCAATACTTTTTTACTCATCCTCGTAGAATATTTCCCTAATTGTGTATGGGTAACACGTTTCCTAGCAGCTAAAACGTGGGGTCTTAGATCACACCGATACAGATGCTGTCCCTAGCAGGTTTGACATATCGGATAAGCAAAGTTGTACTAACCGGTAATAATCACCAGGGCTTTGCGGGTAAACCGACACCTGCACAAACACTGGTCGACATTTAGCACCGGTCGGCCTCGTCATTCAACAACACTATTTGCAATATGAACTCTATCTCCCTCCCTCTCATCTCTCTCTCTCACACACACACACACACACACACTCTCTCTCTCTCTCTCTCTCTCTCTATATATATATATATATATATATATATATATATATATGTGTATACATCTATATATATATACAGATGTATGCATACATGTATATATATATATATGCATATATGTACACACACACATATGTATATATATATACATATACATATACATATACATGTATATATATGTGTATTTGGGCAGCATTCTTTCATTTATACATGTAGAATTAAACAAAAGACACATCTCTTGTTTAACAATTTTATTTTTGATCTTTTTCGAGTTTTCTGGCCAACTTTTTAATGTTTGGGTGGAATTCGTGGATAAGTCCACCAAAGTTCAGGTCCCAAGTACTTTCGGCACTTCGAAGTGCCATCATCAGGGGTGATGTGTTCCAGTTTTTAAAAAATTAAATTAATGTGGAGGCTGGAAGGAGAAAAATTGATGAGAAAGGTGTTATAGGGATTTTAAAATGTGTGTACTGCATTGGAAATTAATTTTGTTTAAGGATGGTTTGTATTGTTTTATGTATAGAGCTTCTAGTACTTGGAATTTTTGTTTATTTTTTTTCTTTTTGCAGAATGTGTGTATTTCACATCCTTAAACAAAATTAATTTCCCATGCAGTACACACATTTTAAAATGCCTATAACACCTTTCTCATCAATTCTTCTCCTTCCAGCCTCCACATTAATTTAATTTTTTAAAAACTGGAACACATCACCGCTAATTCTACATATATTATATATATATATATATATATATATATATATATATATATATATATATATATCGCTCTCTGTCTCTCTCGCTCTAATTATTCAATAAGATTCCCTGGATATGGTACAAATATATAAGTATATCTCGGATATACTAATGCTAATATTGATTCTTATGTTTCACTAAAAGCGGCTACCCGGCGTCGCCTGGGTAGAGGTGAGGAGGCAAAAATCTAATCTCGATGGTCCATTACTACAGAATCACGAGTTGGATCCTCACAGGGTGCCTCACTAAAATCCCAGTGTAAAATACATTGTGTGGATCCGGCTTTGTGGGGCGTCAGAAAAAAAGGGACACACACACTCTGAAAAGAAACATTAATGTCTCCTATCTAAGATATCAAATGGAAAAATATACAATGCTGTTACTATTTAGATTTTAGATTTTAATTATCTTTACGAATAGAAATCAAATATTCATCATTTTTTGCTCAAAAAGCAAGATCTTGTGATAGTGCATGGCGTATATATATTTACTTTGTTAGGATTTTTAAAAATATTTTCGTAGTTTCCTCCAGACATACAAGATGTGTCATAAAAAGTTTGAGATTGAAGCTGTATTTACCAAGATGGAAATTAACAATGAAGGGAACGTTATTTTTTTTTTTCAGAATACAAGGTATTTCAAAAAAGTATCGAGATTGAAGCCGTATTTACCAAGATAGAAATGAACAATGAAGGGAACGTTAATTCTTTTCAGAATACAAGGTGTGTAAAAAAGTGCCGAGTTTGAAGCTGTATTTACCAAGATAGAAATGAACAATGAAGGGAACGTTAATTCTTTTCAGAATACAAGGTGTGTAAAAAAGTGCTGAGTTTGAAGCTGTATTTACCAAGATAGAAATGAACAATGGCGGGAACTTTAATTCTTTTCAGAATACAAGGTGTGTAAAAAAGTGCCGAGTTTGAAGCTGTATTTACCAAGATAGAAATGAACAATGGCGGGAACGTTAATTCTTTTCAGAATACAAGGTGTGTAAAAAAGTGCTGAGTGTGAAGCTGTATTTACCAAGATAGAAATGAACAATGGCGGGAACTTTAATTCTTTTCAGAATACAAGGTGTGTAAAAAAGTGCCGAGTTTGAAGCTGTATTTACCAAGATAGAAATACACAATGGCGGGAACGTTAATTCTTTTCAGAATACAAGGTGTGTAAAAAAAGTGCCGATTTTGAAGCTGTATTTACTAAGATAGAAATGAACAATTAAGGGAACGTTAACTTTTTTCCGAATACAAGGTGCGTCAAAAAGTACAAAAAATGTCGATACTTTTTCACACATACCAACGAGCTGCCCTTTAAATATATATAGATGGAAGGATGTTCTTATCTTTCATAGACATCATCTACTTCTTAGGCTGTTTTACTAGCCGTTATCTGTTATTCTTCTTCTAGACTGGTTCTAAGATGTCTCTCTGCAATCTGTCAATTCCTCTTCTTCATCTGTGGGTGGTTCTTCTTCTGATCTCATGAAATTTTAGGAATTCTTAAAGATTTTTAAGTACATTTAAATACATTCTTTTCGTAGATAACTTTATCAATTCAATCGTTGTACGTAGTTCAGACTTTCTGTAATATAAACCCGATTCCATTCTATATTCCGTGCTTTCTATGTCCTACGCTCTAGTAATACTTTTAATTCTTCAGAATATTCTATCGCCTGAAGATCGCACAAGTTTCAAGTATATACTATATTTAATCAAGGGACGGTGGGTGAAAATTGGAAATCAGAAGGACATAAGTGAAATCCCATCGGTAAAAAGAATGGCCTGGAGGTTTGAGAAAATGTCGGATACTGCAATTGAGAAAACTAAAAAGAGATTAAATTACTTGATAGAATTTGGGAGAAAACAGAAAGTGGAAATCACTTAGAGGAGGAAGAAACAAAAGAGACAGCAATTACGATTCTGTTTTACATTTTGTAAAGATGAATAGAAAACAAGAAAAAAAATCCTTTTTTTCAAATGAAAAAAGACAAAAAAAAAAAAAAAAAAGAAAAAGAAAATCAGACAGAAGAAAGAAAGTCAAACTAACAAATAACTTTTACAATAAATGGAAAATTTTTCACGATTTAACAAATCTCAACTGAATGTTTTTTTGTTTGTTATTATTGTCTTTATATATAATTACCGATTAAATGTGTCGCTTTCTTTTGTTTTGTATTTTCTTTGTTTCTTTTTTTTCATATTGATCATCATTTAGTCTCTTGCTTAAATGTAAATATCGATCACTTAAAAATAATGATTGATTCAGAAGATCTCTTGCGTTTTAGTTTTGCTTTTCAAAGAAAATCAGTCGGAATGTCGTTGTTGAAGTCTCCAGAGAAAATGGAAATTGTTGTTATAGAATTATATCAGCGGGAAAAACGAAAGTGGTTTTGAGTTTGGACAAAAGAGAGACATGACCATTACTGTCTGGATAAAATGGCGGATGTGGAATGCGCAGAGATCAGATTATATACTATCCAGCTGACCATTGGTCAGTTATAATGTGAAGGAGAAAATGGTTTTAAAGTAAAATGAAGGGGGATGAAAATAGAAATGAAGGGGAGGGAAAGGAAAAGGAAAGAGAAGAAATAGAATAAATAAATAAATAAATAATATAAGAAAAAGTGTCAATAGAGAAAGAAAGTAAGAGAAAGGGGAACTAAGAGAAAGGGGGAGAAGTAAGAGAAAGAGGAACTAAGAGAAAGGGGGGAGTAAGAAAAAGGGGAACTAAGAAAAAGGGAGAGATAGTAAGAGAAAGAGGAACTAAGAAAAAGGGAGAGAAAGTAAGAGAAAGAGGAACTGAGAGAAAGGGGGGAAAGGCAAGAGAAAGGGGAACTAAGAGCAAGGGGAGAAAGTAAGAGAAAGAGGAACTAAGAAAAGGGGAGAGAAAGTAAGAGAAAAGAGGAACTAAGAGAAAGGGGGAGAAAGTAAGAAAAAAGGGAACTAAGAAAAAGGGGGAGAAAGTAAGAGAAAGAGGAACTAAGAGAAGGGGTAGAAGGTAAGAGAAAGAGGAACTAAGAGGAACTAAGAGAAAGGGGAAAGTAAGAGAGGGGGGCTAAGAGAATGGGGGAAAAAGTAAGAAAAGGGGGAACTAAGAGAAAGGGAAACTAAAAGAAAGGAGGAGAAAGTAAGAAAAAGGGGAACTACTAGAAAGGGTAGAAGGTAAGAGAAAGGGGGAGAAAGTAAGAGAATGGGTAATGAGAGAAAGGGAGAAAGTAAGAGAAAGGGGGCTAAGAGAAAGGGGGAGTAAGTAAGAGAAAGGGGGAGAAAGTAAAAGAAAGGAGAACTAAGAGAAAGGGGGAGAAGGTAAGAGAAAGGGGAACTAAGAGAAAGGGGGAGAAGGTAAGAGAAAGGGGAACTAAGAGAAAGGGGGAGAAGGTAAGAGAAAGGAGAGAGAAATGAAAGAAGAAATAGAGTAAATGAATAAATAAATGATATAAGAAAAAGTGTATATAGAGAAAGAAAGAGAAAATCGAACTAGAAAGGAAGGAAAAAGAGGGAGAATAAATAGATAGAATGAATAAATATATACATATATAAAGGGCAGTTGTGTGTATATGTATGTCCGGAGAAACTTTAAAAAATAAAACAATTAATGACAAAGTAAATATATATTAACATTTACTATCATCATATATTGGTTTTTGAGCAAAGATAATGAAGATTGGATTTATATTCGTGAAGATAATTAAAAAATAAAATTTAAATGATAACAGCATGGAAATTTTTTGTAATTAATGTTTTAAATAGTAGACATTTCTTTTTCTTTTCAGAGTCGCTGGATCAGCACAATGTCTTTTTTATATGGGGACATTCTGTGGAAAACGAACTCACAATTTAGTAATAATGGATCTATGAGACTGAATTTAACCCCCCTCTGCCCAGGCGATGCTGGGTAGCCGCTTCAAGTAAATAATAAAAGAATGGCGTCCTTGTGTAATGGTTATTGTCATTGAAAATCGACATGGTGAAACAAGTTCAAATCCTGAATAAAGCTGGTGTCCTTTCACATACAGGTAATTCCATTTAGAAAATAATTAATCCAACTATTCTCCCTCTAGATATGGGTAAAATAGGACACGCAGACTAGGCTCTTTAATTTTGGTACAGAAACTGGTATAGGAAAAGGAAAGTACTGAATTCAAATTCATTAAATTAAAATTAGGGAAATAGATCACTAAGTAGGACTGAGCCTATTTTAGTAGTGACCACCCCAAGCGGAGTTTAAGAGGTTGGAATTCAGAATTTTCCTTCTCCTAGACTGGTTGCTTTACCAAAGTTAAAGATTCCAGTCTGCCCTACTATTTACCCATAGCTGGAGGGAGAGTAGTTGAATTCATATCTTTCTCAATGATATTAGTATTATGTGAACTGTAGCTTCGTCTAAGGTTTGAACTCGAGTCGCCGAATCCATTTCTACAACTCTAACGATTTGACACGCGCCTCCAACTAACATGTTAAACTCCACTTAATAACCTGGCCTTGTGTCACACCCTGCTTGTGTGGACGTGTTGGGTAAATAGATAGATAATTAAAGAAAAAAGAGTCAAGAGAAAAAGAAAGTAAGAAAATGGATGCAGAAAGGAAGAAGAAGAGAAAAAGAAGAGATAGAAAGAAAAAAGAAATATGAGAGAGAGAGAGAGAGAGAGAGAGAGAGAGAGAGAGAGAGAGAGAGAGAGAGAGAGAGAGAGGAGAGAGAGAGAGAGAGAGTCAAAACTTATCCGCACTTTCACCATAACATATCTTTATCATTGTCACACTGCGTTCTGCACATGCGTTGTGGCCACGTGATTGATGATTGAGCATACTCTAGCCATTTTGCTTTACTGTGATTATAGTGTAAACATGGCCGTTCCACTAGCAGTATGCACCGATTTATCTGGTCAGAACGAGTGTCAGGGCTGGAATACCCCCCCACCCATATATATATATATATATATATATATATATATATATATATGTTGTATTTTAGGAGGTGTCCGAATGCTTCTCTCGGCATATATTTTTTTAATGTTTTTTTAAAGTTGGGCATTATTACGAAGCATCTTAAAATAAATGAATGAACTCGATGTTATGGGGTATTGGATTCACTTATTTTTTTATTATTTGTTATCATAAATTTTCGGGTTCGTTAGACACCATTTTTCAAATAAATGTTGCTCGTTCAACGGATCTTTTGTCTTTGTTGTTATTGACAGCGGCAGCGTCTGTAACATATTTATAATAACGGAGTATTCCGATGTCAGCATTCAGTCACGTGAGTTTGTAATTTTAGAATCCATTTAGTTTCTGCTTGTTTTCGAGATTGCATTGTTGGACTTGCGTGTTCTATTAAAATACATTTGAGGTGTGTAAGGTTGTGTGTTAAAGTGAAGTGCTATCGTACTATGCGGGGATTTGAGTTATTCAATCTTACTCTTAGAAGGATTCTAAAATTACCAAAAGAAACGTTGAACTAGCAACATTCATTTGAAAAAGGATATCTAACGAACCCGAAAATTTATGATAACAAATAATAAAAAAATAAGTGAATCCAATACTCCATAACAGCGAGTTCCTTCATTTATTTTTAGATGCTTCGTAATAATGCCCAACTTAAAAAAAACAACAAATATAATATATATATATATATATATATAATATAATATATATACGAGGTAAAATAAACAAATTATCCGCACTTTCGCCTCAGTATATATATATATATATATATATATATATATATATATATATATGGTTAAAATTGCAAATCGTCGTTAGAATTAAAACGAAAAAAATCTGGCCTGGGCGTAGATTTTAATGAATTTAATCATTACTGAGGACACGGTTTATGTTATTTCTAACTTAAATTTTAACCGTTAGTTGTGTTGAAGGAGAAAAAATAGATAACATAAAACAGATGGATGATAAGACTATTCAGAATTAATAAACATGTACAAAAAAAAACGTACTTTCTATTTCAATATTATAGGCGACGCATACTTTTCTTAAGTATGGTTGACCAAAAGTGTAATAATCCGTGTTTTTTATGTTAATAAATTCTCAGAAAATATTTATCTCACTAAAAGTTCTCTTGAGGCCCTCTGTAGGAAAATAACGAACCATGAAAAACGGTTAAAAACACAACTAACGGTTAAAATTTAAGTAAAAAAAACTAACATAAAACGTGTCCTTAGTAATAATTAAATTCATTATAAATCTATGCCCAAGACAAATTTTTCAGTTTTAATTTTGACGACGATTCACAATTTTAACCATACATATTATTGTCACTGCATTTTGCGCATGTGTGTTTATTGTTGTGGTCACATGAGTTGTGCCTGATCGCGCCATTTTACTTGCTGTCTTTAGAGTATAAACATAGAGGATTCTTCTTCTTTCTCAATACTTATTTGAACTACCATCCCAAAATATGACATCATTCACCATTTTTCACACATGCAATGTATGTAAACACCAGGGTTACTCTGTTACAATTGTACAAATTGTATTATTTGGGTTATTCGGACAATTGTCCTCACCTCTATTGTTATCTGCACAACGTTTCGGCCGATGTGCCCTCCAGCCTTCTTCAGTTAATTCTTGACTCAAATTTCGTGACCTTCTTTTCGAACTCGGAAACTATCTTGTCGTAATCGGGTGTCGTCACGGAATTTTGAAGCCAACCCTTTATTCAGTCCACGAGGGTATTCTGTTCTCATTACGCTAACTGGGGTACGGGTTTTAAGCTGCGTTAATTCTATGTTATTGTAGTTATTCTATGTTACTATCGCCCTTGACCAGGAATGAACCTGCAGCCTAGAGATAACTGTCTTTACCAACACTTTTATCCACTGTTGAATTACGACAAGAAGGTTCCAAAATTCGAGAAGGCTTCTGGTTTATGTAGGTGAATTTAATCCTCATTGGTTTTTGTAGCCTTTTTACGAAGAAAAAACGATCTATGAACACAGAGGCGATGTCTAAAACGATTTTCGAGATGTTTGAAAGCAAGCCGGACTAAACTTCCCAGAAAACGAAAACTCGTGTGTTCAGGCATGATTAGAATTCTGTTTGCTTTCATGTAGGGACTTAAAAAAGCCAATTTGTCGTTCTGGTTTTAATCAAAAAGCGATAACCGTTTAATGAGAGATTTGATCTTAGAGCGAGTACTTTGTTGTATCGTGTCGATGGTCTGTTTTGCTTTTGATAGGAGAGGAACCAGTTGTATGTCGACAGAAGGAGAGGATCAAAGTTTCATGAAGAAAAATTGGATAATTGGATGACATGCTACGAAACATTGTCTATTAGATTTCTTTTATCTTTTTTTGATTTTGCTTTCCTCTTCTCTTTCTTCGTTTACGTTTCTCCTTGTCTTCTCGATGAGCTGCGATTTGGCTGGATGCAGAATGTCGTTTCTTATATAGTGCAACTTAACTATTTGCCTATGTCAGCCGCTCGCAGCGTCTCTCCTCACTATATATATATATCGCACGTTCTATTATATATACTAGCAAATATATGCACCCTCCGGGTGCAAATATTTAACTTTTAATATAATAAAATATCATATTAAATTAGAAAGGCTAATGAAACTGAATAAGAATGCAGATAAAAAGATTTGGAACAGAGGGGGTATGATTAAAAAATAGAACAACCTTGAAACTGACTCTTCCATTATTCTCCATTACTCCTGTCTTTCATTGGTAAATATTCCTAATTTAACTTTTTAGTTAAAATAGGAAGTAAAGAATAATATTATAGTTATTTTTCTTGTTAATGGATTTCTTTAAGATTTATCCACGAGGTTGTTGCTCATATTCAATAAGATAAAACCAAACAATTAGAAATCAATAATACTAAGCACATAATTATTAAAATCAAATTTTTAAGATCAATATGCAAATTAGCCTTCCCATTCACATTGTAAACCGCTATTTTGTTGTATATATAAATACAATTGCATGTTATTAGTATGTAATATGGTCAACAGTCTTAATGATGTAAAACAATTTTATCAATAATTGAGGTTTAAATAAAAATAATATCATCGAGAATGTGATGTAAATAACAAAGGGAATTGTGACTTGTATAGTAATATAGTTTCGGTTACAAACAGACAAACCCACAATCTCCATTATAATATATATATATATATATATATATATATATATACATATAAGTTAAAAGAAAGGAAATGAATCCGACGGTATGAGTATATATAAAAAAAGATATGACTTTTGTCTCCGCTCCTAACAACACGGAGTATAAACAAGCTCTGATGACGATTGTCATAAAATCGAAATATTGTTCAATATCAGCTAAGTTATAAAATGTTTTCACTTTAACAGCATTTTGTAGTGTTTTCATATCTTATATATATATATATATATATATATATATATATATATATATATATATATATCGCACGTTATATTATATTATATTATATATATATAAAATAACGTGTGATATATATATATACATATACATATGTATATCTACCGACACTTTCGCAAGAGCAGTATGTGACACAAGCTCAATTTAAAGAGGAATTTAACAGGTTTCAATTTAACAGTTTTCCTTCTCTAGACTGGGTTGGATTCATATTACCCATGATATTAGCGCTTTGCGAAATGCAAACAGCCTCGTCCAGGATTTGAACTCGGGTCGACGAGCTATTTCCTATTTATTCTAACCATTACACCGCTCGACCCCAAAAGGATAAATAATTGAACAGAAGACTATGACTTTATTTGAATAGAATGAGTTCTGAGGTGAATAGATATTGAAATATCCCATCATACTCGTACAAGGGAAAAATAGCAAGAACATTTGGTAAAGCCGTGGGGAAATTTAGTAGGCAAAGATTTAAACAGTGTTCGAATACGGGTAAAGACTAAGATATAAAATGTTGATTATTCAGAAGACATACTTCTCTTTGGCAGATTGGCGCTATATTCATTTCCTTGAAATAGACAAGTCGACACGAGTTCAAATCTTGGACGAAGTTGTTAACATTTCATGTAGCACACTTACCCTCGTACAATAATAGGATAAATCAAGAGAAACATTTAACAAATTAACACAGGATTATGGAGAATTATTAGGCAACACAAATTAGAAGAAAAACTCTTCAGGTAAAAAAGGGAGATATGAAAACACTTATATGTTGAGCATGTTTCGTTTGCTAATTGACAGGAAATGCTAAGGGCACAAACTCCTTATCCTGCAGACAAGGGACGTAACTGGTACATGTTCTTCTCTCAAGGCCAGAAGCTAAATGAGAATTTGACTTTGCCGCTTTCAATTTTATAAGGCTGCTTGCTAAGCCACCTAGCGCTTACGGCAGACACGAGAGGTTATTACCTCTCCTGATGATGCAATTATTCGAGATACGTAAACCCCAATACATGTACAGCAGTTTGTTTTGTTTCAACTTGATAATCATTAAAATTATATTACAGTGAGTGTAAAAGATCGACTGTGTAGCGAGAAAGTAGGGATTTAATTATTTTTTTATAGTGATCAGAAGATCTGGCTTCTGGACCAGTTTGTAAATTTAATCGAATGCTGTCTCATGTAAATTGAGCAGGGTCGGGTTTATTGCGTGTGTTACATAATTATTAGATTCCTGATACTTATGTACAGTAGTGTAGAAACCAAAATGGCTGTTATAAGTTGCAGCCGGCGGCCTTGAAGGATTGAATGACAAGGCTTGATCCCATCCTGATCCTTCCGGTGGATACCGTGAGAATCGGTGGAGAAGACCCTCTTCCGGTTTAGATTAGAGAGAGTTTTAGTCAGATCGGCCAAAGACCAAGACGGTGGCAAGTCGTGTTATACACGGTGCTGACTCAATCTGCACAGGTAGTCTGGTGGGGATTTCAGAATAAAATATGATCTAAGTTAAATCGAAGTCTTGGTTATTATCTAAAAACTACTAATGACACACTGGGCTTCTGATAAGAGAAATCCCCAATAGAAGACCAGACACAAAGTCCCCAAGACGAAGTCCAGACGCTAGAAGAGTCGTTAAAAGAATAGAAGTAAGAAAGAAAGGAAAGAGGTATACAACATGCGGTGCCTGAGGCGTCTCAAAAGGGGAATTCCGAAGGGACCACACTGGCCAATACATGAGCTTCGGTTTGTGCGTGGCTCCACACGTTGAAAAGAGCTTAAGTTAATCCAGCCTGGCGGAGGTCAGAAATATTTCGGGTACCTTACCCTTTGTCAAAGGTTTTTGTAGACTAACTCTTCTAGTATCTCAGATATCTATGTTCTTTTCTTTGTGGTCACGTATCAGCCGGGTGGAATGGTTGGCTGGGTGGTTTTTGATGTTGTTTTTTCGTGTTGCATCGTATCTGGGAATCCATGACTGTTGGAAATAGCACAGATGAAGGAAAGGGTTTTTTTCTTCTTCTGGTTTAGCTGTGTTTGTTTTTGATGAATTGCTATGTGGGTAGTGGGAATTAGTTGAACTATTTGTATGCATTTAACGTGCCTACACCAGTGTTTTAAGTCTTCTTTATGTGAGTTAAATTTACGTATGCCTTTGGCCTCTTTTTGATTGCGTATTTATTGATAGAACATCTCTCTCTCTCTCTCTCTCTCTCTCTCACTCTCTCTCTCTCTCTCACTCACTCTCTCTCTCTCTCTCACTCTCTCTCTCTCTCTCTCGATATTATATATATATATATATATATATATATATATGTTGGGTTGGAGTATAATTATTGTGGCTTATTCAACACGTTTGTGGAATAAAAAAGGGGATTAACTAAAGAGAGAGAGAGAGAGAGAGAGAGAGAGAGAGAGAGAGAGAGAGAGAGAGAGAGAGAGAGAGAGAGAGAGAGATCTTTAATCTTAATCCAGCAATAACGACAGATCTTAACAGGATTTATGGAGAAAAAAAAAACGATTCCCGAAAAACAAACGTTAGATAAAATGCTTTAACTTTGGTGTGTGGCTTATCATCATCATCATCATCATCATCATCATCATCATCAGGTTGCGCATTTACCACGGATATCCATGACAATATCTTGCCAACCTTCTCTATCATTCATTGTCCCCGGGAGGTCCTCTGCACAGCATCCGGTATCCGCGCAAACTGTCAATGTAGGTCCTTGCCTTAGCAAGGACTTCTAAAAAGTAACTATTTCCAAAATAATGATATTGATTTTTTAATTAAGTTTATATTAAAGATCTTATTCAGTTATTGCCAGTTTAAAGATTTTTTTAAGAATGTGAAACACGTGTCGCGCCTAATTGAAATAAAAAAAAAGAATTCAAAACAAAAATTCCAACCCTTTTGCGATCCTCTTTATAATGAAATATTTACTTATCTCTTGTTAGATCTACAGCAGTTTCTTCAATGTATGCATTCAAGCTCTGTGTGTATGTGTATGGGGGAGGGGTTGGGCAAAAGTTGTACATAAAGGAGTATGTTTAAAGACCTACTAAATATCTAACATTAGTAGTTTGCGCGGCTGAACTCCAACGATAGAGACTAGATTGATATCTACGATTTACTAAGCTGATAAAATACAACATATGTGGAGAAAAAGGTGAAAGTTTAATTCACTACTTAAATGTCAATGATACTATCATAAAAATCGGTCTAAAACACAAGGAACATGAAGCCGTGTATATATACAAACCTATGCACACAAATATAAATTGATAGATGCAGAGATAGATAAATAGATTGATAGATAGATAGAGAGATGCTATATTATGCATGTATGCATCACATTAATATATATATATATATATATATATATATATATATATATATATATATATATATATATGTGTGTGTGTGTGTGTGTGTGTGTGTGTGTAGTATAATAAAAAATTGAAAAAAAAAACAGGTTTAAATGAGTTAAGTGGTGAGTTTATTGGCTGACGCTGCAGTGTTTCGATCTATTAATTAGATCATCTTCAGGGCTTTTGTTGGCATGTGGAAGGTGATAAAAAAATTTTTATCTCAGAATAAGGAGAAAGGCGAGTATAGTCCTTGTTTATCGGTCTTTTTAAAATTTGAAGTCTGAGAAAAAAGAACGTTGAAAAAATGAACGGTTTGAAATATGACGTCAAATATTCTTTTTTGCGGTGTGAGTATTAAAATGTGTAAGTGTTTGTATCGAAAAAAGCATTGTGCATTTTTTATGTGTTTATGAATGTGGGGTTGTGCGTGTGTGTATAAATCTTTTGCGATAAACGAAATCGAAACAAACCTCAAGGTTGTGTATGTGTCTTTGTGTGTGTATGTGTGTGTGAGCATGATTTTCATTGATAAAAGAGGCAAAATAATATTCTTTTAACATTTGAGTTGCTGTGTGCGTTTATTATGTAAGGGACTGGGGAGAGAGAGACATCTACGCGTGTCAGATGAAAATATATATGTATATGTATATATATATGTATATATATATGTGTATATATATGTATATATATATATATATATATATATATGTGTGTGTGTGTGTGTGTGTGTGTGTGTGTATGTCTATGTGTGTAACTTGGAGAAGGTTTTTAAGAATCTAAAAAGAATTTACAAACAAAATTCATATGATTTTGCTGATCTTGATTATGAAATATTTATTTCTCTCTGATTGTTTCTACATTAATCTTATCAATAATACTTTTTAACACACTTTGTATTCTGAAAAAAATCCCATTCCATTAATTGTTCATTTCTATCTTGTTAAATACAGCTTCAAACTCGATACTTTTATGACACACCTTGTATTCTGAAAAAAAATGAACGTTCCATTCATTGTTCATTTCTATCTTGGTGAATACAGCTTTAAACTCGGTACTTTTTTTTAAATAGCTTGTATTCTGAAAAAATTAAAATTCCATTCATTGTTCATTTCTGTCTTGATAAATACAGCTTAAATCTCGATACTTTTATGTCACACCTTATATACATGAATATACAGTGTCCTATTGCCGCTCAAGAATTTTCTCCCAAGAATTTTTGCATTAGTCATTCATCTAAAAAGTGCTCAATATATTTCATAACCCAAAAAATTAATAGTCATAGAATATCTTATTTATCAACCACGGTTTTGCTATTCAAGACACCTCGTCAAGACAATATATATATATATATATATATATATATATATATATATATATATATATTACCAAGTTGTGTTGACAGCACAGATTTCCAAGACTCTCTCTCTCTCTCTCTCTCTCTCTCTCTCTCTCTCTCTCATCACTCGTGCTTATCAGTTATTGTTCCGGGAAGAATCCCCTCACTGTATTCAGTATCGGCACAATACTGAACAGATTTTGTTTTATTAGAGACCCTGAGGTCGCCTTACTTCGGAGATAGGGAGTCCATTTCTCTATTGTAGTTCATTGCATCATCGAATAATTGTGTTTGTAATATCTTTTTTTACTCTGAAGGGGTGACTTTTTATGTTATCTCATTTTTCTCTTACTGCTCTTATCTCCCATATGACTGTATATTTCGGTTCTGGCGATATGCATACAGATTTGGCTTTTAAGTGGGCGGTGTTTAAGTTCTTATATTAATCATAACCAAAAAGAGTTTTTTTAGTGGGCGATGCTAAAGTTTTCATATTTATCCTAAAAAAAAAACAGCTACTAGAAATATATTCATACGTGAGTATATATATATATATATATATATATATATATATATATATATATATATATATAATAAATAGTAATGGTATTATGGATGATTTGGACTTATAACTTAAAGTTTCATGGTTATGCAATCCTCAGATCAGTCAAATGGTTGAGATCTTAAAAACCAGTATTATTTTTAGCGTTTATATAAACGTGAAGCGTTTTCACGCGATGTGATGATATAATGCTAAAAAATTGTTTTTTTAAATTGTGGCTTGTTTAACATTTATGTGACGTGGATCGTGTTCACGTGATGTAATGTTATGACGTCAAATCCGTGTTTAAAAAAATGATAATAAAACAAACTTCCTTTGGTTATAATGCACGCAGTGTTCAGATGAATTTTATTTTTTAATAAATAAAAGGATTGCGAAAATTAAGGGATCAATTAGGATCAGGTGGCAAGTGGCACAGTAACAAATTATTTAAATGCCTGCATTTGAGCACCTTTTCATGCCAATACTTTTCTCATTTATTCTCTATTCATTCTATATATATATATATATATATATATATATATATATATATATATATATATATATATATATGAAGTGAACAAACAATGTGTTTGAAAACACTTATATGTTGAGCATGTTCTCGTTTGCCAATTGACACGAAATGCTAAGGGCACAACTTCCTTATCCTGCAGACAAGGGACGTAACTGGTACATGTTCTTCTCTCAAGGCAAGAAGCTAAAAGAGAATTTGACTTTGCCGCTTTCACT
>CM042164.1:84949640-84987140 GCA_023376005.1 Doryteuthis pealeii | reverse complement strand
ACTTCGATTTAACTTAGATCATATTTTATTTCGAAATCCCCACCAGACTACCTGCGCTGATTGAGTCGGCAGCGTGCATAACACGACTGATCACCGTCGTGGTCTGGCCGATACTGACTAAAATCTCTTTCTAATCTAAACCGGAAGAGGGTCTTCTCAACCGATTCTCACGGTATCCACCGGAAAGATCAGGATGAGGTCAAGCCTTGTCATTCAATCCTTCAAGGCAACTTCATTTTGGTTTCTACACTACTGTACATAAGTATTAGGAATCTAATAATTATGTAACAGCAGGACAAAGTGCCAAACACAGAAGTGCTGGAACGAGCATACATGAACAGAATACTCGTCATCTTCTACGAGAGACGCCTACGTTGGCTTGGCCACGTCAGGAGGATGGACAAAGGCCGCATCCCCAAAGAACTACTGTATGGCGAATTAGCGGAGGTCACCCGACCAGTAGGGAGACCACGCCTGCGATTTAAAGATGTCTGCAAGAGAAATATGAAGACATGCGACATTAACACCAACACATGGGAGGCTTGTGCAGAAGACCGCGCGACCTGGCGACTCCTCGTCAGACAAGGAACGAACAGGAGTGAAAAAGAGAGGAAAGAAGCCGCCACGGCAAAGAGAGCCAAAAGGAAGGAGAGACAACAGCAACTCCAGCAAGCATCACGGTTTGTTTGCAGTCACTGCTCCAGAGATTGCCATTCAAAAATTGGTCAAAAAGGGAACAAAAAAAGTGAAAAAGGGAGGAAAGAAGCCGACAGAAAAGAGAGCCAAAAAGAAGGAGAGACAACAGCAACTCCAGCAAGCATCACTGTTTGTTTGCAGTCACTGCACCAGAGATTGCCATTCAAAAATTGGTCAGAAAGGGAACAAAAAAAAGTGAAAAAGAGAGGAAAGAAGCCGCCACGGAAAAGAGAGCCGAAAGGAAGGAACTGCAACTGCAGCAAGCATCACTGTTTGTTTGCAGTCACTGCTCCAGAGATTGCCATTCAAAAATTGGTCAGAGAGGGAACAAAAAAAGTGAAAAAGAGAGGAAAGAAGCTGCCACGGAAACGAGAGCCAAAACAAAGGAGAGACAACAGCAACTCAAGCAAGCATCACTGTTTGTTTACAGTCACTGCACCAGAGATTGCCATTCAAAAATTGGTCTGTTCAGCCATTTACGCAGTTGTAGACAATTTTTTAAAAATGGACACTACACCATCGTCCTTGTAATATCCTTAGAAATTCCCGTATCTTGATAAGGTGTCCCATTATGGATTTATTCCGTTCGCAGCGGAGAATGTCAGAGTGAGTATTCATTTCGGAAAATAAAAAAAACTCTCGTATTATGTACTTCTAAAATCTACAATTGTAGAATGTATAAGCTGATAGTTTCATTCTCATCTTTTAATACAACGGCTCATAACAACAACAAAAACAAAAACAACAGCAGAACTAAAGTGGAGTGTGGAGAGAGAGAGAGAGAGAGAGAGAAAGAGAGAGAGAGAGAGATAGAAAGAGACAGAGAGGGAATAAGACACACACGCGCACGTGCGTAATAAAAGGACGATAAAAATGGGCAAAAGTGGAGAGAGAGAAGAAAGAGAGAAGGGAGAGAGAGATAGATAGATAGATAGAGAGAGAGAGAGAGAGAGAGAGAGAGAGAGAGAGAGAGAGAGAGAGAGAGAGAGAGAGAGAGAGTCTTGCAAAAGAAAGATTAAGAGAAAGTGAAATACAGAGATTAAAAAAAGAACGAAATAAAGAAGGTAAAAGAAGATAGATAGATAGATAGATAGATAGATATAGAGAAAAGAGACTGAAAGAGAGAGAGACAGAGAGAAAGAGAGAGAGAGAGAAAGTGAGAGAGAGAAAGAGAAGAGAGAGAGAAAGAGAGAAGAGAGAGAAAGTGACAGAGGGGATAAGACACACACGCGCGCACACATAATGAAAGGAAAATAAAAATGGGAAAAGAGGAGAGAGAGAAGACAAAAGAAAGAAAAGAGAGAGAGAGAGAGAGAGAGAGAGAGAGAGAGAGAGAGAGAGAGAGAGAGAGAGAGAGAGAGAGAGAGAGAGTCTTGCAAAAATGAAAGATTAAGAGAAAGTGAAAGACAGAGATTAGAAACAGAACGAAATAAGAAGGTAAAAATAGATAGATAGATAGATAGATATAGAGAAAGAGACTGAAAGAGAGATAGAGAAAGAGAGAGGAGAGAGAAAGAGAGAAAGAGAAAGAGAGAGAGAAAGAAAGAGAAAGAGAGAAAGAGACAGAGAGGGGATAAGACACACACACACGCGGTGCGTAACGGAAGGACGATAAAAATGGGAAAAGAGGATGGAGAGAAGAAAGAGAGAGAGAGAGAGAGAGAGAGAGAGAGAGAGAGAGAGAGAGAGAGAGAGAGAGAGAGAGAGAGAGAGGAGAGAGAGAGAGAGAAAAAGAAAAGATTAAGAGAAAGTGAAAGACAGATTAGAAAAAGAACGAAATAAACAAGGTAAAAGAATAGATAGATATAAGGAAAAAGAGACTTAAAGAGAGAGAGAGAGAGAGAGAGAGAGAGAGAGAGAGAGAGAGAGAGAGAGAGAGAGAGAGAGAGAGAGAGCGAAGGAATTACAAAAAATGTGGATTATTTCCTATAAGTCTAACATAAACAAAGAGGAACCATTCTTGACTGATAAATTATTTATTTATTTATTGATCTACTAGGAGAAAGAAGACGGGGTTAGAGTTAGGGTTAGGGTTTAGGGTTAGGGTTAGGGGTTTAAGGTTAGGGTTTACTGGGAAAATAAATAAATAATTTATCAATCAAGATTGGTTCCCCTTTGTTTTTGTTAGACTTATAGGAAATAACCAAAGTGGGATAGCATGATCGATTTACAAATGATCGGTGGGTTCGATCTTATGATGCACCCGTACTTTTGGCATTCAACCAAATTCAAGCCGTGATTAGAATCCCCGAATGGTGCAACTCATACAGAGACAAGGTTAGCGAGTTCGAATCTCCCGGGTCTCTCATAGTTGACCCTGTGCTGAACTAAACTCTATTTAGTAAGTGATTACCGCAAATACAAGACTCATACGACCCATCTACTAACGACACCGAATGAGTCCCGAGAGAATGTTCCGATGCAAGAATTTCTGGAAATAAAGACGTAAAGACGAAACGGTCGGATTGAGTGAGTTCTAATCGGAAATGGAACTTTCGAGCGAAGGGGAGATAATCATTGTTTCTCAATTGTTCTTGCAGCCGATTAGGGAAAAGCAATTCTCAGATGATGACGAAAGGGTTAATGAAAGACAAACTTCAAAGGTAACACGAGCAAAGGTTGATCAAAGACTTCTTCAATGGGTTGCTAATGACCCTTATAAATTGACGCTTGACTGACCGAAATCTAAAGCCGGACAAATGTGGACGCGGTGGTTGGGACTGTTTCCGGACGCTTTTAACGGACGTCAACTTTCTCAGCTTTGACTCACCAACGAAGCTTTTGTCACACATACACACACACATATATATATATATATATGTGTGTGTGTGTGTGTGTGTGTGTGTGTGTGTGTGTGTGATAGTGTGTGTTTGTGTGTGTTTGTGTTTGTGTGTATCTTGACGCATGCAAATGAAATATAGATATACTCACGTATGAACTTGTCCTCAGATAAATACATATATCCAAGGCTGTTTATAACTACATCCTCTTATATATCTTCTCATGTACACACATATTTTATTCACACTCATACATACACACACACACACACACACACGCACACACACATATACATATGTCTTACTAGTTCGAAGTGATTGGGTAGACACACACAGGCGCACACGCACACACACACACATACATATATATATATATATATGTGTGTGTGTGTGGGTGGGTGGGTGAATGTGTGTGTGTGCGCCTGTGTGTGTCTACCCAATCCCTTCCAACTAGTAAGATGCGTCACAAGGTTAATTTTTGAACACCGTTTAACAAGTTTCTATTCAGAGTTTTCCGGGATCTTTACAAGTTAATAGCGTTGATCCCAGGAGGCCATCCCCCCACTCAATACACCCCCTCGATTTAAAGGGGCAGGGCTAGGTTTATTGCTTAGTGCTTGAGGGGGAATACCGACGGGAACAACGGAATCTTTCACCCACCACCCATGAGCCTCGGTTTGTGTGTAGTCCCACATTAATAGGGCCTTGTGCCTACCACGTTCCCGTAGGGTACGAAGTAAATACTATGTCTCACACATACACATCCATACTCGTAATTCCACTGCTCAGATACATGTTCAAAACTGCATACACCTACACCAAAGGAAATACCCTTATATACAACATCCTATTCATCCTCTTATATATCTTCTCATGTACACACATATTTTATTCACACTCATACATACATACATACACACATATACGTACATACATATATGCTTGGCATTCTTCCGTCTACTAAAGACGATGGCGTATTCCACTTTTTTTAATTTTTTTTTTTCGCAACTGCGTGAGTGGTTGAGCGGTACAATTTTTGAATAGATATATCTGGAGTCTCTGGTGCAGTGACTGCGAACACTTCGGGTGGCCAAGTTGGATGCCTTCGTTAGGTCCGTCAATGCGGTGCAGAGTGGCATCATTTCTCCTGGCACCCCTCCCGCGGTTGGTTGCTCGGAAGCCACACTGTGTCCCTGGATGGGTGCAAGATGCAAAGTCTGCAGACGCGCCAGAGTAACACGCGCAAGACTTGTCAAGCTATGCTGAAGTCGCTCCGATCTCCTTTGTTCCTGTATAAGGGGACAATAGTAGCGCCCCGCTTGTCCTGAGGGATGTGTCCATGTTCCCAGCAACTGCACAATCGTTAGTGTAGTAGTTGAAGCAGTGTTGCACCATGCCTTCAAGATATTTGCTGGTACGCCGTCACTCCCGGTTGCTTTCTTGTCAGCGAGGCGGTCCTCTCCATTTTGTAGTGGAAACACTACGTAGCCTGGGCAGGTTTTTATGGAGGATAAGCCGTGGACCTAGCAGCAGATCCTCCCTCTCCACACAGCCGTTGTGGTCCAAAGTAAAGGTAGGAACCAATGCGATTTGGAAAAGACGGTGCCGCAGGAGTTTCTAGGAAGTACTGAGATTCAGCACCCAACTTAGGGACTCCAGCTCCGGATTTGTTTTCGGGGTTTACATACATATATATACAAGTATATACGCATATATACACATATATGCACATGCACATCATCTACTCATGTATACACCCCCGCACATGCACCAATACAAATATTTAAACATACATATACACATAATGAATTACACATCCCCACATATTCTTATACTCATATATTCTTACATCTATCTACCTATACTAACGTACCATATCCACATCTATACTCATATATGTGATCAGGCATGCACCGCATATAAATGTTTCTTCATTGTACAAGTCATTGCAAATTAAACCCACCACACCTCTCCGGCTATAATATTTTGCACTATGTCCCTGTGGGTCTTCACAATAACTCGAGTTTCTATCTATTTTTGTGCCTGCATTTAAAGATTAATTCATTTCTAGTATTTAACAGTTTCTTTTTGTCTCTGAATTTAATTATCTGTATTTTTTCTTTTAAACCAAGTGGGCACTTACTTCTGAAGTTTATAGGGGTCTGATTTCCTTATCAGCTGCCTTGTTATTTGTGGGATGAGGTTGTTCTCCCTCACCTTCAGAAATGTTTTAATCGACCCGTTTGTTTTTTGTTGTTGTTTGTTTTGGGTTTGAGAATGAGTACTTATGGTTGTAATATCTTTGCTTCCATTATCTTTGCTTCCAGTATTATTATTATATCAATAAATATATTACAAGTGGTCAGGGGAGAAAAGAAAAACATTAGAAAAGGTAAAAAAGAGACAAAAATCTTGTCTTACCCAAAATAACTAATGGCCGACCAGACAAGTATGTATACTCTAGATGGAGAACAGTTAAATTTGAACCCATCGTTAGTGAACGACCAAGGACTGGAATAATATGGTCGTTCAGTTCACATCCACGAGCGTCCAGGTGGCTCAGACTTGGAGTCTACAAAATATAAACACAAACATTTAATTTAACAATATTTAAAAGAAAAACAATGATACATAAAAAGTAGGATGTTATTACATTCGGACATATGACCTTTAGGCACCCCTTTTGCTTTGCTGATTAATAAGTACTTTTTTTTTCATTTAACCGTTAACATCCGGTTGTTTGTTAGGGGTTAGGGTTAGGGGCTAGTTTTATAATTAAAAAAAACGGCAAAAAATGTATGTATACGATATACGTCTGTTGGTCTGTTAAATTTTCTGTGGGGTAGATAGTTGCCTGGTAGATTTTATTTTTCGTTGTACATCTCCTTTCTACAGGGCACTCACTCCTGTTCCTAGTTTTGACTAACGACAAGTGAACCTTTTTGAATTCTGAATTTCCTTCTGGAGTTGTTGCAATACAAAGGTTAATGAGCCCGGTCTACCCTATTTGTCCATAACTAGAGGGAGAATAGTTTGTTTCGTACCTCTCCCAAGGTTACTAGCGTCATGTGAAATGCAAATAGTCGTGTACAGTATTTGAACTCATCTCGCTATGTCCATTTCCGGACGACAGTAACGTATGAACGTATAATGAATGCGAATCCCTAACCTCTATGCATAGATACGTTGACATGCCATTAAAATTAATAAACCAATCGCAGGTAAACTGTCTAATTATTTCTTGACAGTGTAATTTTTTGAGGATGAAAATTGTTTAGATATTTCACTTGAACAGGGACAGATCTATTTTCCTTTTTATTTTTATTAACTCTTGTTGCATTTCGGAAAAACAAATCTCTTCTATTTTCCGCGACGTGATGTTGATTTTTGAGCACGAAACAGCCGTGGCAATTTTTCTATGGGCTCTTTACAAATAGTAATTAATAATAAGGACACACACTCGACGCAGCAACAACAAAAGAAAGAAAAGACATTCGCCACTTTAACCGCGGCAAATCCATCCCCAACACGAAGACCAAGAATAACAATCAATTATACAAATCAGTTTCATTTGTTGTCTTTCATTCGTTCTTTGCTGTTGTTTGTTGTTGTTGTTGTTGTTGTTTTCCCCGCCAATTTTTCAGAGAAGTTTTTTTATTCTTTCTTTCTCGGCAACCAATGTAGCCAGAAAACCTTTATCTTTGCTGTTTTTGATAACGTCACGTATCTGTTATTCTTTAATTGACCTCAGTTTGGACATGTTGGCGCTGAGCGTGGCACCAGCGTCGATTCCGCAGACTCTGGAATTACCATTCCACAAATTGATGTCTTTCTTAAACGCATGGATGTCGGACACTACCCAAATACACACATCTGTTGAAGTAGGTATGGGTGCTTTGCCGACTACTTGTATATACACATGCAGTCTACTTCAATGAAAGGAAAAATATCAAGTATTTTATTACAGATTTAGTCTCTCTCTCCTTCCCCCTTTCTCTTTCTCTCTCTCTCTCTCTCTCTCTCTCTCTCTCTCTAATATATATATATATATATATATATATATATATTAAGAGGATAATAAAGGGGGGTCACAAAAGATAATAATAATAATAATAATAATAATAATAATAATAATAATAATAATAAGAAGAAGAAGAAGAAGAAGAAGAAGAAGGAAAGAGAATAAGAAGAATTGCTAAAAAAGAAGAGAAGTTTAAAAAGATGGAAGATGAGTAAAGAAGAAGAAGAAGAAGAAGAAATATCAAAAGTAGAAGAAAAATGGAGGTGAAACAGAGAAATGAAATAAAAACGAAGACAAAAACAACAAAGATGTGAGAGAAGAAGAAAGAAGAAAAGAAGAAAGAAAGAAAGAAAGAAAGAAAGAAAGAAAGAAAAAAGTAGAAGACGGAAATGATGCCAAAGAAAATTAAAACAAGACTAAGACAGAGCTGTTGATTCTATGTGTGTAGTTTAAGAATGAGGATTTGTAGTTATAGCCTATATTACCTCTTAGATATAATTATTAATCATCTTCTCAACTACCCACTTTACTGTAGCTAACACTTCCTTCCCCTCGCCTAAAAGAAAAAAAATCAAAACACCCTACCCCTGAAATAAATATTTAAACCCGTAGGAATACCGAAAAAGAAATCGGTAACAACCATGGTTTTGCTCTGCTGATGCTACTGTCTTTTGGATTTGAAATAAATTATTACATGAAACAAATGTATTTTTCTTCATTTATTTCCTATATTGGTCTGTACGTCCACATACCGGTACTAGGTACTCACTACTACTTAACAAGAGTTAATAAAAATAAAAGGACCGCCCTGTCGGCTGAGGCGTTAGAATGCACCGACTGCACCTCTGCAGAGGGGTAAGACTCCCCCAATGGGGCCACCTGTTGGTCAGGTGGATGAGCAGTTCATGACATACAATACTCCACTTTGGCCCTATCTTGGGCTAGACGGGCGGGTGGAGAGGCCCCCTCCGATCAATCGGCTGGTCACGTCAAGCCTTAGCACCTATATGATTTTCCCAACCCTATTGCCCTTATGGCAAGCCCCAACCCCTTTTTATCATATGGGTGCTAAAGGTGGTGGCTGCGGGTCTACATGTCTTGGGAATGACGTTAAATTCTATCTGATGGTGAGGTTCCAGTTTTGGAGGTTTGGGGAATGTGGAGCGCCCCTTCATCACCATTGCTCCCTGGTCCACTCTGACGCGGAGTGGTTGTACCTGTTAGGGTCCCATCTATGGGTTAAATAGAGAAATGTATTTATAAAAAAATTGTATTATCCATTAAGAATTGATTTATTTCAAAACTTTATCGGCATTAAATGACCCACTGAGTTTGATATGCCGTAAAACAAAACAAACAAACAAACAAACAAAATTAGAAGGAAAATAGATCTGTCCCTGTTCAAGTGAAATACCTAAACAATTTTCATCCTCAAAAAATTACACTGTCAAGAAATAATTAGACAGTTTACCTGCGATTGATTTATTAATTTTAATGGCATGTCAACGTATCTATGCATAGGGGTTAGGGATTCGCATTCATTATACGTTCATACGTTACTGTCGTATAGAAATGGACATAGTGAGATGAGTTCAAATACTGTACACGACTATTTGGATTTCACATGACGCTAGTACCCTTAGGAGAGGTACGAAACAAACTATTCTCCCTCTAGCTATGGACAAATAGTAGGGTAGACTGGGCTCATTAACCTTTGTATTGCAACCACTCCAGAAGGAAATTCAGAATTCAAAAAGGTTCCCTTGTCGTTAGTCAAAACTGGGAACAGGAGTGAGTGCAACATGTAACATTAGTTGAAACCCCACATAGAACGATCCTCATAAGCAGATATATGTATTGTATTTGACGGCATATAAGACACACAGGCACATAAGACGCACCCAATTTCAGCAGGTCGGATTCAGGAAAAAAAGTTTTTAGTGTATTTAAGTATATATTGTTGAAAAGTCTAGATGTACATTGATTATAACAATAGCAGCAATAAAATAAGGATGCACGGAGTTTAGAATAGGTAAAAGTACTGAGCGTAAGCTGGGTTAGTGAGCATCATAGAGAAGATTAGTCTAGGCCTACGGGAGGTCTCAAACTTCACCTTCGATGTATAAGACACAGGGCAATTTTTTGAGCTAAAATTTTGGAAAAAAGTGCGTCCTATATGCCGTCAAATACGGTATATATATTTATATGTGTGGCGTGTGCGTGTGTGTGTGTATGTGTGTGTGTTGTGAGAGAGAGAGAGAGAGAGAGAGAGAGAGAGAGAGAGAGAGAAAGAGAGAGTGTGTGGTCGGGGGGTCTATAAGGCCTTCTGGTCTGTCTAGTTTCAGATTAGTGGCAAACCTCACAAACTTGTATGGGCCTCACCTGACCAAATATTAAGACATTTTGTTTCATAAGAAGTTGGTCTTATTGGGTCTTCTTTTTTGACGACCCCCCTTCACACACACATTATATACTTATATACACACACTCTCTCTCTCTCTCTCGCTCTCTCACACACGCACACACACACACACACACACACACAAATATACATATATATACCGTATTTGACGGAATATAGGACGCACTTTTTTTCCAACTTTTATGCTAAGATATTGCCCTGCGTCTTATACATCGTAGGTGAAGTTTGAGACCTCCCGTAGGCCTAGACTAATCTTCTCTATGATGCTCACTAACCCAGGTTACACTCAGTACTTTTACCTACCCTAAACTGCTAAATTGCTTTTATACTGCTATGTTTCTGCTTGTGTAATGCACAGCTAGACTGTTTCAACAATATATGCCTAAATACATTAAAACGTTTTTTTTCTGAATTTGACCTGCTGAAATGGGGGTACCTCTTATAAGCCAGTGCGTCTTATATGCCGTCAAATACGGTATATATATATATAGAGAGAGAGATAAATATATATATTTATATATATATATATATATATATATATATATATATATATATTACATTCATATATCTATATAATTATATTTATCTACCCAAACAATATATACATGTGTGTGTGTGTGTGTGTGTGTGTGTACTTTTAAATGTCCAAGTCAAAATATATATGCGTACTTGTTACTGCGTAATTTGTTTAACTTCAGCGTACTTTTTGTGGATTTTAATGAAAACAAATAACGTCTGTCTGTTAAAGATGATTCGGTCCCCCCCCCTGCGCCGACCACAACCCCCCCCCCTCCCACCACCACCACGACCATTTCACTAAAAACAAAGTCTTAGCAAAAATTCCTTGCGTCTGCGACATGATCAATGGGTCTCGGAATATTGAAAAAAAAAGTGTACGTTTCTTTTTCGAAACAGTCTGCAATACAACGTGAATTGTGCTTGTTGTTTGGATTCACTAGCTTTAACAGTGTTGGGCACAAGGCCAGTAGAGAGAAATTGGAGAAATGGAATATTTTGCTAGCCTTGAATTTAAGCGTTCTTGCTTTTTTTTCTTCATTGCATCTAATTATGGTGTTGTTAGGATGGATGTGTAGGGAAATGTTATAATATGCTAACACACAAATTGCCCCCCTTACACAAGGGACCGGTCTGGTCCTGGCCAAAAGGTACGCGTGTGCGGAAGGCTAAAAAACCATTGCTAAGAGAGACGAATTGAACGCAAAAGAAGCCGAGTGTATTTTTAATTAATAAATTTATTGTTATATTTTAAATTTGGAGTTATTATTGAAATAACACCCAACGTAAATACATAAACAATACTTTAACAGGACACAAAGATTATAGTCTCCCTTTAGGATTGTAGCCGCAGCTACCCACATTACATGTCCTTTGGTCACGACACAATTCGATCCCTTGACCATTTCTCTCTCGGCTACCGCTTCTTGAAGGGACTAGATGTATATACAAGGTGTGTCATAAAAGTATCAAGATTAAAGCTGTATTTACCAAGATAGAAATGAACAATGAATGGAACGTTAATTTTTTCCGAATACAAGGTGTGTCATAAAAGTATCAAGTTTGAAGCTGTATTTGCCAGGTTAGAAATGAACAATGAATGGAACGTTGACTTTTTCAGAATACAAGGTGTGTCATAAAAGTATCGAGTTTGAAACTGTATTTACAAAGATAGAAATGAACAATGAATAGAACGTTGACTTTTTTCAGAATAGAAGTTGTGTCATAAGAGTATCGAGGTTGAAGCTGCATTTAACAAGTTAGAAATGAACAATTAATGGAACATTAATTCTTTCAGAATACAAGGTGTGTCATAAAAGTATCGAGGTTGTAGCTGTATTTACCAAGTTAGAAATGAACAATGAATGGAACGTTAATTTTTTCAGAATACAAGGTGTGTCAAGAAGTACAAAAACTCGATACTTTTTGACACACCTTGAATTTCCGTCCTCATGTTAAGTGAATATAGTACAGAATTATCTTTGTTCTGTTTATAAATCAGAATTGCATCACAATACACAAAACAACATGGAAGTCCTGTAAGTTTTTAATAATAATATCATAATTCTATTTGTTCACTGGAATATAAATGAACCTTTTATGGGATGTTTTCTTTCTTTACAAGAAGTCGGTAAAGAATCCACCACAGAACCACGAGTTGCACGGCTTCGATTTATAGAGAGATGTCTGTCGGTGTGGCGCTCCACCTCTGACACAAAATCATCTCCCTGTCTAGTCATAGTGAAAAGAGAACGAAAGAACGAATAAGAAAAAGCGAAATAACAAAAGAAAGAAAGAATGAAAAAAAGAGAGAATGAAAAAAAAAGAAAGGAATGGAAAAAAAGACAAAAGGAAGAAAAATAAGAAAGAATGAAAAAAAAAAGAAAGAAAAAAGAAAACAGAAAGAAAAAAGAAGAAAAGAAAAGAACGAGAAACCGAAAGAACGAATGAAAGAAGCGAAAATAAAGAACGAGAGATAAAAAGAAAGAAAAAAGAGGACGTCAAGCCCTAGCACCTATATGATTTTCCCAACCCAATTGCTCTTATGGCAAGCCCCAACCCCTTTTTATCATATGGGTGCTAGAAGGCGGTGACTGAGGGTCTACATGTCCTGGGAATAACGTTAAACTCTATCTGATGGTGAGGTTCCAGTTTTGGAGGTTTGGGGAATGTGGAGCACCCCTTCATCACCATTGCTCCCTGGTCCACTCTGACCCGGAGTGGTAATACCTGTTAGGGTCCCATCTATGGGTTAAATAGAAAAATGTATTTATAAAAAAATTGTATTATCCATTAAGAATTGATTTATTTCAAAACTTTCTCGGCATTAAATGACCCACTGAGGTTGATATACCGTAAAACTAAACCAAATCAAACCAAAAAAAAAAGAGGAAAGAAAGAAAGAAAGAAAGAAAGAAAGAAAGATACCGGCTATAAGCCACTCTGTCTTTAATATGACTGACTTAAATTTCGATCATGTGACCAAAACAGTGCCAACTCTAAGTACGCATGCGTAGAACGCGGTGTGACAATAATAAAGATATGTTAAATCATCCGAAGGTGTGGATGACTATTTTTGACTACCTCTTGTACACTGAAAGTAATTCCCTAATCTAAAGACATAAAATAACCCCAGACAGTTTAATATGCCTTTTGACATGAAGTAATGAAATCTGCAGGATGATAGAAAACGCGAATGAATTGTATAAAGCCAATATACTAACAGACAAATTTCAACAGTCATAAAGAAGCACCTGTCTCACTTAAATGGTTGATTAATTGATTTTTAATGCCATATAAGAAAAAGAGGGTTAATTAGTTCGAAACTAAGATCCGCATTCCTAGAGGGCATTAGGTTATCCATTTCTGTTTTTTTCATTTTGAAAAATCGTTTTTGACAGTGGTGGCTATATATTTTCATTCATTTCCTTAATAAAAATATATAGCAAAAATCTAACGCACAATTTTAACTAGACACCGAGAAAATTAAGCGACCACAAAATGCATGATACAGGGTGACCAAAAATTCTAATAGTAAACAAAAATGTTGTCATATTTTTTTCCTATAATTTTACTTGAAAGTAATATTATTTGACAGAGCTTGACTGATAATGCTCATTAATATTGCCCTGATAATGTTCAACAATGTATATATATATATATATATATGTATGGGAGTAAATATGGAAAATAAATCCGACAATATAAAGAAAATTTTGAAAAAACAAGTGTTCCGAAAATGGGATGAATTTAATTATCTATGTCTAAACATTTCGGTTACATTGAACCTTCATCCTGATGAAGGTGTAATGTAACCGAAATGTTTAGACATAGATAATTAAATTCATCCCATTTTCGGAACACTTGTTTTTTCAAAATTTTCTTTATATATATGTATATATATATAATAATAAAATAAATATATAAAGGTTTTACATATCTATTTATTTGATGACAAAGAAACAGTCACTCTTCCAATAATACTGCATTTTGGTACACCATTCCAGTAAAAGCTGAAACAGTGACAATCCTACACTACAGTATATATATATATATATATATATATATATATATATATTATAGAGAGAGAGAGAGAGAGATAGATAGATAGATAATGAATTGCTCGAACTATAGGCAGAACTATTCATTTATTCATAAATATATATTTTCTATGAATATTTCTTTTTCAATATATATACTTTTATCATCATGTCGTGCCGGTAGCACAGATATCCAGGAATATCTTTAGTTAACAATCCCTATAGGTCATCCCTTCTGGGATGTCCTCTGTGCAGTATCCAAACCGTTCACAGAGCTGATCGATATATGCATGATACAGGTGACAAAACAAAACCACAAAAAAAACAACAGAATTTGGGTTCTGTTTTTTTTTTTGTTTGTTTTTGTTTTGTGCTGGTAGTCTGCATCAGTAATAGTATATATAATACAGGGTGCCCCCCGCCCCCCCCAAAAAAAAAAAAAAAAAAAACAGAATTTGGGTTCTGTTTGTTGGGGGGTCACCCTGTAGTTTAGTAAAAAATATGAATATATTTTCATACAAGGGAAACGAAAATATCGGTACAGAAAAAGCAAATTCGAACGATACAAGATAAAACATTTAATTAAAACAACACACAAAGATGAAACATGGTTCCAGTCCCAAATAACTAACCACATATTCGAGCTTTTGATTGGCTGCCTTTAATTCACGCATCCATGCAGAATCTATAAGTTTAAGTGGTGGACTTCAGCACACCTTATATCACCAAATATCACCAAAATATTCCAACAATAGTTCAAATCCTGGATGAGGCTGTTTGCATTCCTCCTAGTCCAAAATAAAAAGAACGAAGAATATTCGAAGGGACAGGAATAAGTGTAAGGTACAAAGAAGTTGAAACTCTTACAGATTTTTTCTTCGTCTTGAAACTCTGGGACCAAGGCGGGCACCCATGGTCTTAGTTGCTGGTGGAACATATTTACGCTTCGTTCCAAGTCCAATCAGTGAAAGGGGAAGATCTAGTTCCGTGACACAACATACGCGTGACGTTGGAAGCCCCGCTTCCAATATAATAAGGGAAACAATTCTATTTTATGTCCCAGCACAATATTTTATAAATTATACTTCGGTACAAGTCTGATGCTAAATAAAGATGCTGATATGTTGTTTTTCTAAATAACGTCTCGAGGGTGTGTTTGAATATATATTTCTGCGTTAGTGTGTATCTCTCAGTCTGAATTTTTAGATTTATTTAGAATTCATAATATATTGCATGTTTATATTTCCTCAATAAACCCATAATTCATTCACCCCCACCAACACCCCACGACGATGAGTTAAGGCCGACAATTTCTTTGATTTTTGCCGACGTTTGTCTAGCTAGAACACATACACAATTGGGTTCGGGTAAAATTTAATCTGCCTTTTTACGATATATATATATATATATATATATATTATATATATATATATATATAGAGAGAGAGAGAGAGAGAGAGAGAGAGAGAGGGGGAGAGGGGAGAAGAGAGAGATATGGATATAGATATAGATAAATAGAATGGCAACACACACACACACACACACATATATATATATATAGGAGAGAGATGGATATAGATATAGATATGGATATAGATAAATACATTGGCAGACACACACACACACACACACACACACACACACATATATATATATATATATATAATATATATATATATATAGAGAGAGAGAGAGAGGGGTGGGAGAGGAGAGAAGGAAGAGTGATAGATACATCGATACATAAATAGATAGGTATAAATTTATTCATCTAAACAAAAAAAGTCATAGAATCATAAGAAAGAAAGGAAACAGAAAAAAAGAAATAAAATCCATAAAAGAAAGAAATAAAAAGAGCAAGAAATAGTGAAGGAAAAGGCAAAAATACAGATAGATAGATAGATAGATAGATAGAGAGAGAGAGAGAGAGAGAGAGAGAGAGAGAGAGAGAAAGATTGAAAGAAAAAAGAAAGAAAAGAAAGAAAGAAAGAAAGAAAGAATAAAGCTTGGTGTTTTTGTAATGTGAAATCAATTTCTAGATGAAGGAAAAATGAAATTAAAAAAAAGCAACACACAGAAGAAAAAGACAAGAAAGCAGTGGGTATATTTTTTCCGCATCAGTAAAACATTGGTAAACGTACTGGGTTTTTTTGGTCGGTGATCAAAGTGAGGCGAGGTCGACCGTTCGTCCACCGATTGCGTTGGCTTTAGTACGACTAGAAAGACTGATCACTAATGTTTTCTAACTAACTGCACTTGCAAATAAAAAAAGAAATATCGATAACAATCAATCATTACCATTGGCTTTTTATCCATTAATAACAAAAAATAAAAAATGGTATCAAAAATATTTATGAAATTACAAATGTACTGGAGGCCGTCCGATTATATATTACGAAACCTTACACACACACATGCATATATATATATAATATATTAAAAATTTTGAAGGCCAATACAATGCGTATGAAAAATAAAAACAAAAAGATGTTATTTTTGTCTTATCGATTTCGAAGCATGAACTTCATCATCAGAGTTTCGTATCAGAAATGGACGTGATTATGTTTTCATTTGTGTGGTTATAATTTCTCTTCTTATTTCTTTTTCCTCTCCTTTTTTTCTCTTTCTTCTTCTCCTCCTTTATGAATGAAATGGGCGAATAACTGTAATTTCTTATTTCTCTCTTTTTTTTTTAAATGTTTGTTGAGAACAAATGTTCTAATATAGTCTGTCATCCGGTCAAATGTTCCAAGTTTGTTGTCATGTCAAAATTTTTAAAAAATAAAAAAAATAAAAAACTGTCAATAGAAAAAATTATATGCCTAGCTTTTGTTTCGCTTTCCCTTTCTTTTTCCTGTCTCCTCTCTTTCTTATATATATATATATATATATATATATATATATATATATATATGACTCATTAGGTTTAACTTTATTATTTGCTCTGCTTAGGTATTGAACACTCTTTACTTTTTAGCTTTAGATAATCCTGGTGGTTTATATATCAATTTTTCATATAAGTAAAGCAATAACAAAAGACTTAGAGATTTACCATTATAGTCTATTTCAGGGAGCTTTGACTATAATGCTAAATCTCTAAGTCTTTTGTTATTTCTTTACTTATATTTTTGCTCTTTGACTCTAACATTAAGAGCACACATTGAGCCCTCAAATTGTGACAGGTTTTTAAAAAATAAAACTCTTGTGTCGTAAGGAAGATTTCTTCTCTGGACTTTTGGATTAAATTTTTCATATATATATATATATATTTTTTTTCCCAAGTATTATAGTCAACCGATTATTTTCGATTTGTACGACTATCTTGGTCTTTTTTTTTTCAATTTTTTTCCCAGGTGAGGTTTGGTAGTATATTTTTACAATCAAACTATTTGCCGCTTTTTCTTACCGCAAGGGTTTACCAACAAGTTTGGTATATATATATATATATATATATATATATATATATATATATATATATATATACGTTTGAGAATAGAGAAAAAGCGGATAAAACGCCACAACAAGTAAGATTAAATGATATTTCGCCTCGGTATTGATGCGAAGCTTTGTCAAATTTATTCGAAATGTTCGCAGCAGTCTATTTTTATGAAATTTGGGCGGAGAGATGGGTGAAGAGAATGGTACAAGTGATAAGATTTGGTATGAAAGAAGAGGAAAGAGGGAAGGGTTGGATGTGTGGTATGGAGTGAGGCAGTGAAGACAATGGACATTTTTATGGGGTTATTTATTGTCCTTTTTCAGCCACATTGTGTCGGATTTACTCAATCTCCGGATCTTCAGCCAGTAGAATAATTCACATACCTAGGTAGTAACATCTCACCCACAGAAAGCAATGTTAATACACGAATAGGAAATGTATGATCGGCTACAAAGAAATTATCAGTCATATGGAAATCCGATCTCACTGACAATTTGTACTTAGAAAAATCAGAGAAAGGATAAAAATGTGCGTAAGTTTAATGTGGGGAAGACTTGAGAACTTGTTAGACATTAAAATAAATACGGCGAAACAGTTTCGTACTTTATGAGAAGATATGTTTCAGAAGTACTTCGACCAAAAGGAAACTCACTGGAGTTTATTTCTCACTTGGTAAATACAGGTTAAGTCTCGATAGTTTTTGAACACTCTGATCAACGAAAATAATATAACAACAGACCTAAGGTGTTTTTCTTCCATATATTCACAAAACATCTCTTATAGATGAACTCTACAAGATCTCTCAAGTTTTCCTCTGAGATTCCCTTATTATCAGCCACCCTTTCAACTGCTGCAAATAAAATGATACAACTAGCTATTCAGTAGTAATTTATCTGCCAGACTAGTTGGCAAACCATTACCCACGAAGGAACCCCAAACTAAATTAAGGGTGTGTGTGGTGTAATAAGTAAAGGGTTAATGTAGGTGAAGCAGCCATGGGTCACGAAATCGATTTAACAGCGTTGACGAAGGAATGATAGAAGAGTTGACAGAATTTGAGTTACAGTATGGCTGCACCACTTGGAATCTAACGTAGACATGCTGGGCACTACGGGAGAAGCAAGGACGGTCTCATAAGTGACGTTCTCCTATGGAAACCAGCACATGGACAGTGTAGGCCACCTAGTGAATACCTACATTGACCAGCTTTGTGTAGATACAGGATACTGTGCAGGGAGCTCCCAAGAATGATAGGGGCGGTTGGCAAGAGATTGTCATGGATATCCGTGCTACTAGCGCCGCATAATGACGATGATGATTTGTGAACAAAGTGAACACATATGCTTTTCTCAGTAGGTGTGGGTGATTCAAGGTGGATTGTCAAAAGTCTTATCACTGACATGTCAACTTATCTGATAGAAAAAAAGGATCCCAGTTAGGCAAGACTTCTTGCTTAGAGATTTCCATGAATTTCTTCATTTTGCAAGAATATGGGCTCGCTGTTGGCTTTTTTTATATTTATAAAGGTCATTTATAAGATCACCTGTCGTTGAGGTTTAAAATATATCGACTGTATCATCTGCGGGAGGATGATAAAAAAGTGAGTGGTGGATATGACACTAAACTGCAGGTTCTTCAAAGGGAAATTGTGGGTCGGGCACGTCCAATAAGCTCTCGATTAGATAGTGATGTATTCAGTCAAAATGATCAGGTGAACACACTAATGTTGTTGTTGTTGTTGTTGTTGTTGTTCTTGTTCTTCTTCCTCTTGTAGTGCTGAAGACCGGGCATGTATGTCGAAAAGAGGGTCCCCTATAGGAAAACTTGTGAAATTATAAAAAGTATTCGGTACTTTTAGAGAGGAGAGATCAGTCCTAAAAGGATTACCAGGTACTATTTGTATTTTAGTAAATTAACCATTGTAGTTATTTTACATTGTAGTTACATATGCTCAATTTCTAAATATTATATTTATAATATTGGAAATAGCTTGATATTATTCTAACAGAAATTCACAAAACATGCATTTTAAATAAACATTTATATTCATGTCTTATGCGTAATATTACATCGTAAGATGGGGATTTATTTTGTGTTCCTAATATTTCAGAATTAATTATGGATATCTGATAGTAAAACACTAATGTTGTTGTTGTGTTGTTGTTGTTGCTGTTGTTGTTGTTCTTCTTCTTCTTCTTCTTGTTCTTCTTCTTCTTGTAGTGCTGAAGACCGGACATGTATGTCGAAAAGAGGGTCCCCTATAGGAAAACTTGTGAAATTATAAAAAAGTATTCGGTACTTTTAGAGAGGAGAGATCAGTCCTAAAACGAGTACCGGGTACTATTTGTATTTTTGTAAATTAACCATTGTAGTTATTTTAGACAATACAAAATATATAAGATGACATCGCTTTCTTATTGGTAATTTATCGCGAGATTAAAAATCTATTAGTTGAAGGTGCGTGGTGTAATGATTAAAGTCGTAGGAAATGGACTCGTCGAACCGAGTTCAAATCCTGGAAAAAACTTCAGTTCACATACCGCTAATACCCTTAGGAAAGGTATGAATCCAACTACACTCCCTCCAGCTATGGGTAAAAAGTCGGACAGACTAGGGTCTCTAACCTTGTTTAGGCACAAGTCTAGGAGAAGGATAACTCTGAAATAAATAAAAAACTGTTAAATCCGCTTGGGGTGGTCACTTCTAGAATAGGCTTAGTCCTAATTGGGGATCTATTTCACTAATTTGAATTTAGTAATTACAAAGTTTAGTAGAAATCTAAAAATTAACCATAAAATAAGAAAATACAAAAAGAGAAGAAAAAAGAATATATCACGCATCAGATTGACTCGGGGAGAAAACGATTTAGACAATTACCCGGTTACACCGTATCATTTCGACAGAAGGTTCAAATACCTGCGAGGTTTACGAATCCTTAAGGCATGCTTGTACGAACAACGTAATTCCCCTGTTAGAGAATATAAATCGAATGATAGGGTTAATATTCAAGATTACCCCCACAGAACTCTAGTTCCCATTGCTGGGCGATAGCGGCCTGGAGATGTTCTGAGCAGGCCGGGAATTCAACGATAAAAAAAACCTAATCAGATCGGAAATACACGCGGAATTTACCACACTTTACCATAATTCATCAACTTGTGCGTTACTCAGGTGATTGCGTGACACCAAGGACGGTTGATAACGGTTGCAACGATATCAATACAAAGTCCTTTTTTTTACATAGGAATTTAAATGTGGCATCTCACGAGGATTCAACTCACGATTCAGTAATAATGGATCTGCAGGACTAACTTTAAAAAAATCTCCCTCTACCTAGGCGACGCCGGGTAGCCACTTCTAGTAATATATGTGTCCGAAATAGATAAACTATATAGAATGCTCCAAAGAGCAACAAAAAAAATTTAAAACTTAAATTTAAATTTAAAAACAATCCTTCCTCTCTACCCAGGAGATGTTGAGTAGCCACTGCTAGTACATATATAAAGGGCAGTTGTGTGAATCTGTATGTCCGGAGGAAACATCGGAAATAAAACAATTGATGACAAAGTATATATATATATATACATTCACTATCACCAGGGCTGGGTTTTTGAGCAAAAATACAGATTTGATTTTGTATTCGAAATATCAACAACGGGTGAGTGTAAACGTATTTTGTTAAGAAAATTACAAATTATATTCATAATAATACTGCTAATAGGAATGGACGAATTAGTTATTATTTTTAATACTTATTTCTTTTTTTAAAAAATATCTTCTGCTGGTGGCAGTCCCGTTTTTAGTCACCGATACTGTATTACTAGCCCTGATTGGTGGCTGATGTGGACAGAGTATCTTATGTTGCATTTATTACACGTTTTATGATAAACAAAATAATTGAAAATTAAAACTATAAATGTGAGGAATATTAAACGAGAGTCTTGCTTATAATATTTATGCAATATACAGACTGATCGAAAAAAAAATGGTAATACATTTATGTAAGTACCTTTATGATATAGTTTCAAATAGTTTCCACAAGTTCATCATCAGGGTCAACAGATACTTGGAATCTCCCATGGATAATTAAAAACTGGGAATATTCATATCGAATTTTGTATTATTTAGATTATTCGGACTATTGTCCTCGTCTTTATTGTTATCTGTACAACGTTTTAAACGAGGTACCTTCCGGCCTTCTTGAGGTATTTTTGTCGGATTCGGGAGCCTTCTCGAAATTGGGAAAATTCTTTTTGAACTCGGAAACCTTCTTCCCGTAATCGGGTGCCATCACGGAATTTCGTGGACTTTATTCAGTCCACGATGGTATTCTGTTCTCATTCCGCTAACCATAGCTGGGGTACGGGTGTTAAGCTGCGTTAATTTTTATTCTAGGTTACTGTCGCCCTTGACCAGGATTGTGTTGTATACTCTTCTTTTCTTACTTCTATTATTCTTCTGTTCATCTTTGGTATCTTACGTTCTTCTTCCAACGTCTGGACCTAGTCTTGGGGACTTCGTGTCTGGTCTTCTAGGTCAGTCTTGTTGCCAAGACATTCATCAACCACAAAACCATATTATTTATTTAAACTTTTATTTCTTAACTAAGCATATTTCTCTAACTAATCACAGCGCGCGTGTGCAGTGAGTCTCAGCTAAAGCAGTAACATCTTATCTGCCTGACGTCCAAGCTGAAACTGAGAATCAACCAGGTCCCACGTGACTTCACGTATTTCGCGGGCTTTCTGTAATATTCAATGGAAAGTCCCGCCCGTGATATGAAAAGGGCCATCCCTTCAGAAATACAGGGGGTTGACAATAATCTAGGCATAGATTATGTAACAATTGAACCTGCAGCCTAGAGATAACTGTCAGTTATAGCCTTAACCAACACCTTTATCCCCTACGCTATGTGTGGAATTACGACAAGAAGGTTCCTGAGTTTGAGGAGGCTCCTGAGTCCGAAAAGAAATACCTGAAGAGGGCCGGGAGGGGGCACATCGGCGGAAACGTTCAACAGTTAATAATAAAGATGGGAACAATAGACCGAATAATACAAATAATACAGATTTTCCAAAAAATCTATAAAAAAAAACATAAGAGAAATATCATATGGGAGTATCTTTACTTTATCTTTAATAAAGTAGAATAGATAATATGGCGACAAGTTGGGAATTTTCCAATAATATGTTGACAGGTATGATGAAGAATTTGAAATCATAATATCAAAAAGGAACACTGAAAGAAATGTTAACATTATATAAACATCCTATATATATATATATATATATATATACAGGTTTCGTTGAATTGAACAGACAATTCCTGTCTGACAAGTCTTTCATTGATCTGTTCTAATCTTCGGGCCATCCTTCTGGTGTCAGGGTGGAACTGGTTTACCAGTCCACCGAATGTTTCAACACTGTGCCCCCCCTCATCCCCCCCCAAAAATCACCACTGCTTTGTTCAAACTACTACCATTCCAAAAACCTCTCACTACCAATTGATATTACCTCCCACTAATTCCTTGCTTCTACTCGTTCTCGTTAAAAACGAGACATGAAAACTATCCCATCGTTTCCCACCTGAGGATGGCAAAGTGTATTGCCGAAAGCGCTAGTGTTGAAACATTCGGTGGACTGGTATACCAGTTCCACCCTGACACCAGAAGGATGGTCCGAAGATTAGAACGGATGAATGAAAGACTTGTCAAACAGAATTGTCTGTTCAATTCAACGAAACCTGTATAAAAGAAAAAATGCTGCCTAAATACACTTTTATTATATATATATATATATATATATATATATATTATATATAATATATATACGTACACACATATATATATACATATATAGATATAGATAGATAGATAGAGAGAGAGAGAGAGAGAGAGAGAGAGAGATGGGAGGAAAAGTGAGAGAGAGAGAGAGAGAGAGAGAGAGAGAGAGAGAGAGAGAGGAGATATTGAAGAGAGGGATTATCATCGATACATAATTATACATGTTTAAAAAGTGTATTTTCTTCCCAAGCAAAGATAATAGGGTTTTATTATTTCTAGCCGGATATCATACAATCAAAACGGATATCATTATGTTTTATTCATGACCAAACTCTACGGTATTGAACTTATGTAACAAAAATGATTACGCAGTCATAGAAAAAATAATTTCACCCCAACAGAATTATATATGGTGGATAATGTAATTTTCTAGTGAAAACATCAGTAGCGTCTCGTGCAGATTTATTTTTTCACACACATATACGCCTAGAGAGGAAGAAAGAGAGAGACAGATAGACAGACAGACGGAGGCAGAGAAACAAGAAGAGAGAGAGAGAGAGAGAGAGACAGAGACAGAGACAGAGACAGAGAGACAGAGAGAGACAGACAGAGACAGAAGACAGACAGAGACAGAGAGACAGAGAGACAGAGAGAGAGAGAGAGAGGGGAGAGACAGACAGACAGACAGAGACAGACAGAGACAGAGACAGACAGAGAGGAGAGACAGAGAGAGACAGATACAGAGACAGAGGCAGAGAGGGAGAAGAAGAGGGAGAGGGAGAGGGAGAGGGAGAGAGAAAGAAAGATTGAAATACATAGACTCAAAACACATATAACAAGCACCCACTCACGTATCTACACACTGAGACAATGATTCAAAACACCCACACACATCAGACTCAAAACACACATACACACTCACCCCCACACTCAAACTACGTACACACCCAGCCCCCTCGAACACAAAAAACACATATACTCAAAACACAATTACCGTTCCCCTATATATGTATATATATATATATATATATATATATATATATATATATATATTCCTGAATAAAAACAAACAAAAAGCAATAATAATGGTACTACTGCAAAAGTTTTGAATAATAACAAATTATTATACATTTTTGTTGAAATAAAAATCGTTCATCATCTTTAAACTTTAATAAAAATACAATTTATATTCACTGACAACCCAAATTTCATAATCAATGCTTTTTCCATTTCCATCTATCATGATTTTTATTTTCATACCAAAACTATCAAAAAGCTTCTTCAACAAAGACGATGCCAATTTTTCCAATTTTTCCGAACTGCTCCAAATGAAGAATCTTGGCTTTTACATTTTGGATGAATGGGAGGCGCGGGGTGTAATGGTTACAGTCGTAGGACGAGGCTATTTGCATTTCACATGGCGCTAATATCCTTGGAAAAGGTATGAATCCAAATCTCCCTCCAGCTATGGGTAAATAGCAGGGTAGACTGGTTCCCTTTAACCATGGCTTGGTAACCAGTCTAGGAGAAGGAAAACTCTGAATTCAAACCTGTTAAACTACGTTTAAAAAATTGGCCTTGTGTCACATCCTGTTCATGCGGAGGGGTTAATAAATATACATTTTTAAGATGAAGCACTGACTACTACTACTACTACTACTACTACTGCTAAGTATCTTCTTGTTGTCTTTTGGTCTATAGCTGTTTATGATGGTTTTTCCTAGGTGTGAGGAAATATTGAAGAAGCTGGATCTACAACTAACATTTGGTGTGTTGCTTATAACACTGGCTAAGAATATTGGTCTTAATCTTTTGTTGTGGATGTAAGAAAGATGATTCTAAACCAGACAAGCATATATAATATTAGCTACCTATAATTTTTTTAGTTCTCCTGATCCATATAACCGTGGTAGAGAAAAAACTTTTCTACAACTATATATATATATATATATATATATATATATATATATATATGGGGGGAGAATATGTGCTTAATTGAGGTCGTACCTAATTTTGAGAATTAATTAATTGATAATTAATGAATCAGGCGGGCATACCTATTCAAATTTAAGGCTAAACAAATCGAGAAAAATCAATCTCTGTATGTACATTTCAGCCTATTAGGCCTCATCAGCAGAGCTATAGACAGGAAGACTGCTTTGTGTGTGATTAGAACCCTGACTGTAAGGCTGACAGGCGGGGATTCTAACCATTGCACCAGCTGCTTTTCCCCAGATTTTTCGTTTGTTTTGAACTCAGTTATATTCCACAGGCGCTGACATGGTTCGAATCACACACAAAGCAGTCTTCCTGTCTATAGCTCTGCTGATAAGGCATAATAGGCTGAAATGTACATACAGAGATTGATTTTTCTCGATTTGTTTAGCCTTACATTTGAGTAGGTATGCCCGTCTAATTCATTAATAATCAACTAATTAATTTTCAAAATTAGATACGACTTCAATTAAGCACATATTCTCCACAAAATTATCGGCTAAAAAAGCCATATCAAACACATTGTTTGTTTGTTTACTTCACACACACACACACACACACACACACACACGCACACGCACACACACATATATATATATATATAAATATATATATATATTTATTTAAGAATGGAAATGAGTAACCTACTCGAGTTTCATCGATAGATTCTTCAGGGTTACTTTTAAATTAATCAACGGGCATGTTTATAACACCAAAGATTAATCGTAAACTTGATTAATTTAAAAGTAACCCTGAAGAATCTATCGATGAAACTCGAGTAGGTTACTCATTTCCATTCTTAAATAAATTTATGCTCTACATTGTATTGAGCACTTTGTATTTGTTTTTTCTTAACCTTAACCTCTGGATATTGTGCGCTTCCAACGATCGTTCTTATACCACCGGTAAGTTAATACTTATACATATATATATATATATATATGTATATTATATATATATATATATATATATATAATATATATATCATTTATCAGCCTTTTTTTTTCAGTATGGCAGAACTGACCTTTCTCACGATTGTTCGATACAGGAAATAATGACCTACTTGGTTATCATTCTCTAAGACCTGTTACCCCACGAAATCTATTTTACCTATGGTGGGCAGGGAGATGGGAAGGAAGAGATAGATTTTCTGCTTTTCATTGTTGATTATTTCAGAAAACAGAGGTTTAAAAGTGACCATATATTAGTTTTTCAGTGCTTTTTTTTACAACAGCTTTAAAATATGGGAGGGGTAATTCGCAAGAAAGCAAATTAATTCCATATTTCTTCTCTTTTTCCCTCATTCTCTTTGTATATCTGTTGAACAAACACTGGGGCAAAAAAGAAGGGTTTTCCAGATATTTGAAACTTTAAAACATGTTTTGACTTTTGAAAAGTAAGGGACATCGAGTAACAACCAAAGGATTCTTCACTAAGAATCAGTCTCTGCTTAACACAAGGGATCTCCACTGTGTGCTTCCATTTGAAGCCTAAAAATGGCCACAAAAATTATAACAATTAGTGCTGCGTAGCGCCTTCTTCGCTACTCTGAATCGTAAGCGTAACTGGTATGATGCGGGTGTCGTCTCTAACCCTTAGACGATATATGTAGTGGTCGCTTAATGAAATCGCAAGACATGCTGTATCTCGTAGGAGATTGAACTTTTGTTTCTTTAATTCCCTCGTGGTGCGTGTGGGTAGTGAGCTTGACAATGGGAACTACTAGTTGCAGGCTGGCGATCGGGTGAAAGGGGTGGGCGCGCCTCACTGCCCGCTGGCAGCGATGGACCGTGAGCGTCGGTCACTCCGTTCGCCGTCTCCTCCTGACTGTTCGCGTCGGGTCGAACCGACTTGCCTTTTGTATATCTCAAACGCGTACGTGCCTCCTTTGTTCGCGTTTTATCAACGATCAAATCTATTTCCAGCATCTTAACCCCTTTGTCTCACCGATCGGAAGTCCTCGCTTCCGCTTTTTAACTTCTTCCGGAAAAGTCCTTTGTTCCCTACCGAATTTTTCGCGCCAAAATAAATGCGATGATCGTTAAACCATAACATTAGGTTATTAAATTTTCCATTCTCTTACGGTACTGTAGCCGAATTGCCAAGACACCAGGTAAATATTTCAAGGGTAATAATTTTGTGCGTTTGAAGTACCTCTTCTCCAATGGGGAGAGGGTGTTGTGTAAAAATATAGCTTCATTCGTAGAAAGGATTTTTTTTCATTTACAATTGGTTTTAAAAAACAAAACCAAAAAAAGAGAAGATTTTTCTCTCTTTTAAACTGCGAAGAACTAAGAAAAATAAATAAGAAAAAATAAGAATAAAAAAAGAAAAAAAAGAAAAGAAAAAATAATACAAAAAAATAAGTATAGAATCTTTATTGGTTCAGTACATGTGGCACCGCCATTAAAAAAAACAAAAAAAACGTGATTCATTTATCTTTCAAATTCTTGAGTCCCAAGAAAATAAAATAAGTGATGTGGAATTTCAACATTGTGGTGTCCATTACCGTTTTCTAAAAGAGCCTCATGAACGAGCCAACGAGTTCGTATATTTCAACGACCAATTCAAAAAGAGCGTTTACAGTTTTTTGCTCTTCTTTTTATTTTTCCAGTTTCATTGTAAGCAAAAGAAAAAGAGCCAAAAATCGTCAAGAAAAATGAGTGAAATTTGCACTGCTTAGTTTGATGAACGATGAGGCAATTTCATGGTCCCCCCCCCTTAGCCCTCGCCACCACCGGTGCCATTACAACCACCACCACCGCCGCCGTTACAAAAGGGTCGCTTATAACAACTGTCACTTAAATCAAACCAAAAAACGGAAATAAAAACTGATAGAAAGAAAAGAAAAAAGAAGTTTATTGATCAGTGAGATCTTCAAGAAGTAAAAATGGTGAACTTATGGATTTGGAATTAGATCAAAGCGGCGACGTTAGGACGGGAGAATTTTGGTTTTTTTTTTGGTTTCTTTTACTTTTTCTTTGTTTTCCATTTTTCCCCCTTTCTTTTTGACTTGCGCAAAGGAGAAGATGTAATTTTGCGGGAGAAGAAAAACAAAATGGCGAATGTCGTCGTTTAGGTCAATTCCCTCTTTAAAAGACAACGTTTTTTTTTTTTTGAAATTTCTTTTACAGAAATAGACGGTTCTTTAAATTTTCTTCAAAATTTGAATTTAAAACCTCGTTCTTTCTTTATTTTATTTAATCATTTATTTCGTAAATTTTTCTTAACCAAAAAAAAATATTCAAATTTCTTGATACACATTCAAAATTTGAATAAAATCCGAAAAAAAAAAGATACAAATGGAAATTATATAAGGGTGATCGCGTGTGTGTGTGTGTTCCGACTCTCAAGACAACAGAAGTCCGAAGATAGGGTGGAAGTGCCCATAAATCTATTAACCCATTGAGTACAAAATCAGATCAGGATCAGAGTAAATTATCACTGAAAAGAAAAATCACAAATAACAATTATCTCCAAAAGTGGTTTTAACACAATTTAATCACAAAAAATACATCCCTTATTATTCGTTTTATATTCTTCTTTACTTTATTCTGTTTCGTAATGGGGTTCGTACCAACACCTCCCCTAGCAGCTGTTAGAAATTATTATTAAGTGAGAACTAAGATAATCTACTCTATTATTATATATTCATTATGTGTTATAATATATATGTTAAATGTCCCATACTTGTGGCGCTGTGTCAAATCCTACAAGGTGGGTAAATTGTATTTTTGGTATAAAAGACTACGGAAAAGGCAGTCGATACCATTTTAAACAAAAGCGAATGCGAGCTAATTGTAAGTACAGAGATATATAAGGCGATGTTTGGAGTGAGAGATAGGAGATAGATAGATAGATAGATAGATAGAGAGAGAGAGAGAGAGAGAGAGAGAGAGAGAGAGAGAGAGAGAGAGAGAGAGAGAGAGTGAGAGAGGGAGAGAGAGAGATGAATAAAGAGGATTTTTTTTTTACTTAATATGACACTTATTAGAATTTTCTTGTTTGCCAACTGATTTTCACTTGAAATTAAAAGGTATGTACTTTTGAATTCAATACTATTTTCCTTTGAAGAAACCCGACATCAAAAAACATTAAAGTATTTAATTCTTTTAAAAAACAGTGCGTTTAGACTTCTCCGTATATTGAAAGGTGATATTCAATCTTAAGATAGACAATTCCATCCAATTAATATTTACTTTGCCGAGATTAAAATAAATTCAACACTGTTCAATTTTAGTACATTTCACTAATATTGTCGAAATTTCTCGGATAAGAAAAACACCTGTTGAACTTTGCCATGTTTATTAAAATTAAAATTGGTCGGTGTTCTTTAGAAAGAAAAATTAAAAAGAAACGAAAATTTTTCTTAATAGACTAAATTTTCTTACAACTTGGATATAATGACAAAGTTTTCTAAAATCATCAAATAAAGTTTTTTATTATTAAATTTATTGAATGTGAAAAAAAGTTTATTAACAAAAACAACAAAAAATGCATTTAGATATTGAACTGAATATTACAACAATCTCTTTATATACTAAACTAAATGACCTTATATATATATATATATATATATATATATATATATATAATATAGATTAATGGCTGTCAACTCGTGATCGAGTAAGACCATTTTCTGTTTTTTTTTTAAATTTGTATCATCATAGTTGAATGCCCGTAGCATTTGGCACTCCATTTGTTTTCTCAGATGACTCACCAGGCCAGCCCTGGAGAGACATACTCTTCCACATAAACTACATGTTGGAACTTCTCCACTTTGAATGTTGCTGGGCTGAAAATTACCCTTAATTATTATATATATATATATATATATATATTATATATATATATATATATATATATATATATAAGGGTGGTAAAAAAGTATCGAGATTAAAGCTGTATTTACCATGATAGGAATGAACCAAAAATGTAACATCTTCAGAATTCAAATTATTTTCAGCTCCTCTCTCGATGAGTCCGGAGTAAAAACAAGCTCTGAAGATGATTTTTATAAATCGAAATATTGTTCAATATCAGCTATGAATATGATATAAAATATTTTCATTTCAACAGCATTGTGTGTTTTCATATCCTTTTATCAATACTTATACCGTCGGATTCATTTTCTCTCTCTTAACTTTTGGCAGCAAGTTATTTTTCAGGCATGTGCTATTGAATAACCCGGAGTACTCTTTCTTCATTTCTTGGATCTGTATTTTTTCCAGTCGCCTGGCAATCATTTTGGTGTTTGGATACAATTGATATAGAATATTTCCCATACTGTTATCCCGAGCGCTTTCGACTGTTTCGCCAGTCGTCATCATGCGGTATATAAGTTGGTTTTATTTCATTTTTTTTAAAGTTTTTTAATCTATGTTTTTATTACATTTGGAGAGTCTATTATTATTTTTTAAATTTAATAAAAACATAGATAAAAGAAGTAAAAATAAATGAACTAAAACCAACTTATATACCCCATGATGACGACTGGCAAAACAGTCGAAAGCGCTCGGGATAACAGTATGGGAAATATTCTATATCAATTGGATCCAAACACCAAAAAGATCGCCAGGCGACTGGAAAAAATACAGATCCAAAAAATGAAGAAAGTGTACTCCCCGTTATTCAATAGCACACGCCTGAAAGAAAAAAAAAATATATATATATATATATATATATATGTGTGTGTGTGTGTGTGTGTGTGTGTGTGTTTATGCATAATAGATACTCGAAAAATCAAGCTGCCTAATAAAGTTTTGTTAATCTATCTTGCTAACCATTACACCTCAGCCCTGTCGGCTGAGGCAGTAGAATTCACCTCCTCTGAGTGGTAAGACCCCAATGGGTCCTTCTCTTGGCTGTAGGTAGTGATCCTTATGCTTAAAGACGGAATCTTAGTGGCTGAGCAGTCCGCCACATGCAACACTCCACTTTATCCCTTACTTGTACTAGACGGTTGGCCTTCGATCAGTCGGCTGGTCACGTCAAGTCCTAGCACCTATGATTGGCCCAACCCTATTGGTCTTATTGCACCACAAACCTATTTAACATACATTTGCTAGAAGGCGGTGGCTGAGGGTTTTAATGTCCTGCGTATGGCATCTAGAGGTGTGGTTCCAATTCTGTAGCTCTGAGGTGCGTGGAGTACCCCTTCATTACTATTACGTCCAAGTGACTCTGGCCCGGAGTGGTAGTATCTATTAGGACCTATCTATGGGTTAAATAGATAAAAATGAGTTTTGAAAATGTGTTTAAAAATGAGTTTTATAAAAAATAAATTAAATACCCCAGAAAATGAATGAAACAAAATCGCCTTAGACACAAAATAATCCAACAATAAAATAATCCAAGTGTTGTCATGTCGTAAAATACAACCAAATATTTCCCCATTTTCCCAGTTTTTTTACCATACGTGGAGGCGCTGTAATATTTAGTGTAATGGTTATCATCGTACAAAATAGAGACGGCGAACCCAGTTCCATCAATGGAAGAGGTTGTTTACATTTCACATAGCATTAATACCCTTGGGAAAGGTAGGAGTTTGTCCGATCAGGATGTAATGGTTACCAAGCTATTATCGTACACCCATTAATACTGAGTGGCGAGTTCGTTCCTTGCTACATGCTCCATAACTGCGACCTTATGCCATATCCTATTCGTGGAAAACGGGTTGGATAAATTCCGGGTTGTCATATCGTGATGTAATCCTTAACAAGCTATCATCGCATATCCCTTTCTACTTAAAATTGAGGTTGCCCCTTGCCGGTTGCCCCGTGCATGTGACCTTGTATCACACCCTAACCGTGGTGAATGGGCTGCGTAAATACTCCCCTTGGAAAAATTAAAAATCCAACTATTGTCCCTCCACCAATGGGTAAATTTTAGGATAGACTGCGCTCTTTAACCTTTGTATGCACCCGTTATAGGAGTAAATGTAAACCCTCCCAACGGGGTGGGGGTCCAGTGGCTTCGGTCCTGGATCTTTACAAGTTAATAGCGTCGATCCCGGGGGGGGGGCTGTCCCCCAGGCAATACCTGCCCCCTTGATTTAAAGGGGCAGGGCTGGGTTTATTGCCCAGCGCCTGAGGCGCCCGCTGGTGGGGGAATGCCGAAGGGATCAACGCAATTTTTGTTCTTTCCCACCTATGAGCTTCGGCTTGTGAGCGGGCCCATGTTAAAAAGAGGCCTTGTGCCCAACCCATACAAGTGGGGTATGAGGCAAATAGCTGCAGCCGTTATAGGAGAGGGGAAAACTATGAATTCAAATCAGTTACAGGAATGGGGCTGAGGCCCCCCTCTCATACATCAATCCCTGGGAATCTTCCCACAGTAATTCCCTAGATCCGGCATAAGCGATATCAGGTAAATGTGGTCACCCCCACATGCGCGCGTACACACACACACACACACACACACACACACACAGATCTGTACTCACCCCCTGACTTGATAGATACCCCACCCTCCATAAGCACACTCCCTGGCGACGTGCTTCGGAAAGGTCTAATTAAGTGTTGTGTTTTTATTGCTAGACGATTCAGTACAACATTTCCAACTTTTGAGACATTTTGACACCGTTTATTCTTACATATATTTTACATTATTCCTCATTTCTTTATGAATTTATCGTTTTTTTTAAATTTTCTTCAATATTTTATTCTAATGTAATAATAGATGTTTAGTTTTCAAAACGACGCCATTGAAAATTAGTTTTCTTGCCGCCATTAAATTTTTTACAGTGTCTATGTTAATAAGTACACATAAACACACACACACACATACAAACACACACACATACAAACACACACATACAAACACATAAACACACACAAACACATACCCATACACACACATACACATACAAACACACACATACAAACACACGCGTACAGACACACACATACTTACACACATACAAACACATAAACACACACAAACACATACACACACAAACACACACACACACAAACACACGCACACACATACAAACATACACAAACACATACAAACACATACACACACACAAACACATATAAACACACTTACAAACACACACAAACACATACAAACACATACACACGTACACAAACACACACACACACATACATATACATATATATATATATATATGAGAGTACGCAAACAGTTTGTTTGATATGGCGATAGGCGACAATTTTTGGGAGAATATGTGCTTAATTGAAGTCATACTGTTGTACCGGCCGTTCCTACAGTGGAGAACATGCACCGGTTCTCACTATAAATAGTGAGACACCTAGTGTAAAGGGAGGACTGTTCCCGTTAACGACAAGCTAGTCGTACATGTACCATTAATTGTAAATACACTTGTCTTATTTTACCCCATCTCGACTTGACTTCTTTTTACTGTTGGGACTAACATCAAAACAGTTTGGCGACGAGTAGTCGGAACGAGTTCACTGAAAGAAAAATCACCTAAAGTGATTAATATACAAGATCTTTACGGAAAACAGCTTCGTCATTGCAAACAGATTTTTGGATTCAGAGTTAACAGCAAAGTGATTACTGCAAAATTCAAAAAGAACGCGAAAAATATTCTCAATTATTAAGTTAATTGAATATACTGACACCTTAAGTGTTCAAAAGAAAAAAAAAGTTGACTGCCTTCCCCAGATTTCGAGAAATCTGTTCACGTAAGACTTTAATTTTTTAAGTTCACTGACTCGTTAAGATAATTGTTTGAGCAAAATTCGCTTGACTATTTATTAGAGCAAAATTCGCTTGACTATTTTTAAGACGGTCTACAAATTGGCCAAGGGAAAGAAAAGGCAGACAAGAAAAAAAATATTCGCGTAAGTCATTTGTGTTTCTAAACAAAAGACGTTAAATAAGCAAGTCAGAATTTTAAAAAAAAGTGGGGGGTTAAAAAAAAAAAAAAAAAAAAAGATTCCGATAAAACTAGTCTTATTATGCTTATAGCGACGAAACTTTATTTTGCTGTGTGTAAGAACACAAATTGAAATAAAGAAATAAAAGCTGTGCTTTTTTTTTCTTTTGTGTTGAACAGAATCTATTGGTCGGACTGTTTTTTACATTGCAGAAAAGGAAAAAAAAGCTATTGGTCGGACTTTGTTTTTACGTGCAGAAAAGAAGAAAAAAAAAAAGACTTTTTATTTAATTTCTATTTTCAAACAAAAGAACTGGAACTAAAACTGTATTAGTTGAACAACTAATTAAGCACGTTGAACGGAAAACTGAATTGTACAAGTGTAAAAGTAAGGATGGATACTGAATTCAAAGATTCTCTTCTTCAATTAGTTAAATTCCAAACCGAACAACAATTAGAACTAGAAAGAAAACGAATTGAAAGTGAGGAGAAATTTAAAAGAGAGCTTTTGGACCAGCAAAAAGCCCAAAGAAAAATAAATGCTGAACAAAAAGAGCTTGCGACCACACTGGAAGAAAAATTCCAAGAAAGACTGCTACAACAGCAGAAACACTTCGAAGAAAATCTGGTAGAAAGACATCCATTAAACTGACAAAAATTGAACCTGAGGAACAAAATATCCGGAAATATGTACAGGTCAAAATGTTTAAAAAGAAAGTAAGACTTCAGCTTGATAGTGGGTCTGACATTTCCATCATTAATGTACAGACATGGAAGAAGCTTGGGCGACCCACTATGATCAAATCACAAAAAACGGCGAGAAGTGTCAGTGGTGAGAAAATAACCTTCGAGGGGGAATTATTGACGAATATTTCTTTCCAGAATAAGACCGAAAAGGCCAAAATCTTCGTCATGCGAAAATCAAATAACCTCTTTGGAACTGATATGATCGAAAAGTTTAGACTATGGGATCTGCCTTTAAGTTCTTTTTTTGCCAAAAGGTTGAGGATTCAATGCGGAGGCAGAAAAACTCAAGAGGAATTAAAAGAAAATTTTCCAGACGTATTTTCAGGGGGTCTTGGAAGGTGTACGAAAGCGGTTGTAAGATTTGAAGTCAAATTGAATGAACAGCCAGTGTTCAGAAAGAAAAGAAATGTTCCATACGCTGCTATAGAGCAAATAAATGGTGAATTAGAAAGACTCGAAAACATGGGTGTCATTTCAAAAATTGAGTGGAGTTCACCTACAGTTTATGTTAAGAAAAGAAAATTAAAAATATCTTAACGTCAGACTTGTTTCTGGCACATTATAATCCCAAGCGAAAAAAAACAATAACAAAAAAAACGGTATAAAGTTGGTGAAAAATCTTTTTTAAGATTCACAAAAACAATAGGACGTCCCGGCACTGTGGATAAACAAATAGGCAACATGGTCTATATGATTAAGGGACCAGATTTCGTGCACAAACGTCACACTAACCAAATCCGGAAAAGATACTCGAACAGTGAGGTGACCATATCACCCGAAGAGGACATCATGGACACAGTGTTGATACTTTTCAGGTGCCCATACCAGAGACTACTCCTGAGAATAGGAGATCAAAAAGAAAACGGAAATCGACTGAGTTGATTATGGTGAACCCCAAACAAAAACGTTATTAATCCCCAGACGGGATATTTTAAAAGGGGGGGTGTTGTACCGGCCGTTCCTACAGTGGAGAACATGCACCGGTTCTCACTATAAATAGTGAGACACCTAGTGTAAAGGGAGGACTGTTCCCGTTAACGACAAGCTAGTCGTACATGTACCATTAATTGTAAATACACTTGTCTTATTTTACCCCATCTCGACTTGACTTCTTTTTACTGTTGGGACTAACATCACAACACATACCTAATTTGAAAATTAATTAGTTGATAATTAATGAATTAGGCGAATATATCTTTTCAAATGTTAGGCGTAAACAAATCGAGAAAAAGTCAATCTCTGTATGTACATTTCGGCCTATTATGCCTTATCAGCAGAAGTATAGACTGGAAGCCGCTTTGTGTGGGATTCGAACCCTAACTGCCAGGCTGACAGGCGGGGATTCTAACCATTACACTAGCTGTTTTTTACCAGATTTCTCGTTTGTTTTTAAACTGATATATCCTACATTTTTTGGAGACTTGCTGCACGACAATATATATTTAACCCCAACCCTTATCATCATATAAGTGCTGGGGGTGGTGGGTGAGTGTGTTAGTAAGACGGTAAACTGCGTCTCATGGTGAAGTTCCAAATCTGGATCTTGGGGTGTGTGGAGTGCCCCTTCATATTGTTTCCTAATACGATAACCATAACACCCCGACCTCCTGAATTACACAGCTTATTTAAATTCTGAAGCAGTGAGTTTGCCTCTCCAGTTTTGGAACTATTATTATTATTATTATTATTATTATTGGCATTTCAGTCTCGGAAGACTATAATATAGTTTTTGTGCCCCCAAAGTTATAGCGCCTCCTGTGACTGCAAATTCCAATGTTAGAAAAACATTCTCGACCACAGATGTCGCATGTGAAAACTGTCCCTGAAGATGTTGATGTGCCGGTGCTTTGTTGTCGCTGCTATCGTCTGGAGCTCCTAGCTTCATGGTGTTGCGCCAGGGTGGCTTCAGACATGAACTGTCTTCTACAGAGAGTCTGTTGCCACCAAGTGAAGGCGCGTCGCGTAATGATTACTGTCCAAGGAAATAGACACGGTGAGACGAGTTCAATACCTGAACAAGGCTGTTTACATTTCACATAGCACTAATACCATTGGGGAAATGTTGCATCCAATTATTCTCCTTCTAGATAATAGTAGGGCAGTCGAGTTCTTTAATCTTGTTAGGCAAAACAATCTAGGAGAAGGAAAAATCTCCAAATTCAACCACTAAACTGTGTCACATCTAATTTTTGTAAATAACTACACCTTGTCCAAATTAATTGAAACAAACCGAATAATTCCATTATTGTTTACTAGCAAAATAAAAAGACACCCTCCAGGCGATGTAAAATAATTTTTTGGAAAGATATTGCCTCAGGGGATGAGAGCTGAAAATTCAATATCATAGAGTGGTGTACCATAAGTATGTTAAATCGTCAAATTTATTTAAAGGAGTAAAAAGATAAGAAAGAAAGAAAGACAATTTGAAATGGAAAAACAGTTTTCCGATAACTTTAAATATTATATTAGAAATAAAACAATTCTATATATAAATATATAACGCCGGGCATTATTTATTGACAATGCGGATTGTCTACGTTGCATGCTCACCATTTTCTTATTTATTCAGTTTATGACGTTGGATTATGTGTTGGGTAATGTGACGTAAGCAGTGACGCAGTTTTTGTTACAGACAAAAAACCGGAAAGCGAATCTCCATAATTAATAGAATATCTTTGCGATGTACGCATTCTCTCTC
>CM042164.1:84907107-84949540 GCA_023376005.1 Doryteuthis pealeii | reverse complement strand
GAGAGAGATATCGTTTAAACGAGTACCTTCGGCTTCTCAGGTATTTTGTCGGATTCGGGAGCCTTCTCGAATTGGGAAAATCTTTTCGAATCGGAACCTCTTCTCGTAATCGGGGTGCCATCACAGAATTTAAAACAACCTTTATTCAGTCCAGGGTATTCTGTTCTCATTCCGCTAACCATAGCTGGGGAGTACGGGTGTAATCTGTCGTTAATTTTTTATTCTAGGTTACTGGTGCCTGACCAGGATTGAACCTGCAGCCTAGAGATACGTCACGTATTGCTAAACAACACTTTATACCTAACGCTATGTGTGGATTACGAAGAAGATTCCTGAGTTTGCGGCGGCTCCTGAGTCCGAAAAGAAATACCTGAAGTGGACTGGGAGGGGGGGGGTCAACAGTCGGGAACCGTTGACAGTAATAATAAAGATGGGACAATGACCGAATAATACAAATAAACAAATTTCAAAAATCTTTAAAAAACAGAGAAATCATATGGAGATCTTTAACCTAACTTAATAAAGTAGAATAGATATTATTGGCGACATTGGAATTTTCCCAATAATATGTGACGTTGATGAAGAATTGAAATATTATAAAAAAGGAACGCGAAAGAAATGTTAACATTTAATCCTATATATATATATATATATATATATATAATATATATAACTTTTTAAACTGTATAATTATTGTACGATAAAATCCCTCTCTTCATATCTCCTTTCCGACTCTCTCTTCTCTCTCTCTCTCTCTCTCTCTCTCTATATATATATTTATAATATATATATATATATATATATATTGTATTATATATATTATAATGTGTGTGTGTTGGTAGTGTATATATATATATATATACAATGTTACATTGTATAAACATCCCTATATATATATATATATATATATATTATAATAATATCAGTACGACACACACAAATATATATATATATTATATATTAAGAGAGAGAGAGAGAGAGAGAGAAATAGAGAGAGAGAGAGAGAGAGAGAAAGGAGATATTGAAGAGAGGGATTATCATCGATACATGATTATACATGTTTAAAAAGTGTATTTTCTTCCCAAGCAAAGATAATAGGGTTTTATTATTTCTAACCGGATATCATACAATCAAAACGGATATCATTATGTTTTATTCATGACCAAACTCTACGGTATTGAACTTATGTAACAAAAATGATTACGCAGTCATAGAAAAAATAATTTCACCCCAACAGAATTATATATGGTGGATAATGTAATTTTCTAGTGAAAACATCAGTAGTGTCTCGTGCAGATTTATTTTTCACACACATATACGCCTAGAGAGGAAGAAAGAGAGAGACAGATAGACAGACAGACAGAGGCAGAAAAACCAAGAGAGAGAGAGAGAGACAGAGACAGAGACAGAGAGAGAGAGAGAGGGGGGGGGGGAGACAGACATACAGACAGACAGAGACAGACAGAGAGAAAGAGAGAGACAGAGACAGAGACAGAGACAGACAGAGAGGGAGAGACAGAGAGAGACAGATACAGAGACAGAGGCAGAGAGGGAGACAGAGAGGGAGAGAGGGAGAGAGGGAGGGAGGGATGGAGAGAGAAAGAAAGATTGAAATACATAGACTCAAAACACATATAACAAGCACCCACTCACGTATCTACACACCGAGACAATGATTTAAAACACCCACACACATCAGACTCAAAACACACACACACTCACCCCACACTCAAACTACGTACACACCCAGCCCCTCGAACACAAAAAAACATATACTCAAAACACAATTACCATTCTCCTATATATATATATATATATATATATATATATATATATATATATATATATATATATATATATTCCTGAATAAAACAAACAAAACAATATTAATGGTACTACTGCAAAAGTTTTGAATAATAACAAATTATTATACATTTTTGTTGAAATAAAAATCGTTCATCATCTTTAAACTTTAATAAAAATACAATTTATATTCACTGACAACCCAAATTTCATAATCAATGCTTTTTCCATTTCCATCTATCATGATTTTTATTTTCATACCAAAACTATCAAAAAACGTCTTCAACAAAGACGATGCCAATTTTTCCAATTTTTCCGAACTGCTCCAAATGAAGAATCTTGGCTTTTACATTTTGGATGAATGGGAGGCGCGGGGTGTAATGGTTACAGTCGTAGGACGAGGCTATTTGCATTTCACATGGCGCTTGGAAAAGGTATGAATCCAAATCTCCCTCCAGCTATGGGTAAATAGCAGGGTAGACTGGTTCCCTTTAACCATGGCTTGGTAACCAGTCTAGGAGAAGGAAAACTCTGAATTCAAACCTGTTAAAATACGTTTAAAAAATTGGCCTTGTGTCACATCCTGCTCGTGCGGAGGGGTTGATAAATATATATTTTTAAGATGAAGCACTGACTACTACTACTACTACTACTACTACTGCTGCTAAGTATCTTCTTGTTGTCTTTTGGTCTATAGCTTTTTATGATAGTTTTTCCTAGGTGTGAGGAAATATTGAAGAAGCTGGATCTACAACTAACATTTGGTGTGTTGCTTATAACACTGGCTAAGAATATTGGTCTTAATCTTTTGTTGTGGATGTGAGAGAGATAATTCTAAACCAGGCAAGTATATATGATATTAGCTATCTATAATTTTTTAGTTCTCCTAAGGAAGGTGTACCTTCATCCATGAAACCGTGGTAGAGAAAAAAACTTTTCTACAACTATATATATATATATATATATATATATATATACATATATATGGGGGGGATATTTGCTTAATTGAAGTCGTACCTAATTTTGAAAATTAATTAATTGATAATTAATGAATTAGGCGGGCATACCTATTCAAATGTAAGGCTAAACAAATCGAGAAAAATCAATCTCTTTATGTACATTTCAGCCTATTAGGCCTCATCAGCAGAGCTATAGACAGGAAGACTGCTTTGTGTGTTATTAGAACACTGACTGTCAGGCTGACAGGCGGGGATTCTAACCATTACACCAGCTGCTTTTCTCCGGTTTTTTCGTTTGTTTTGAACTCAGTTATATTCCACAGGCGCTGATAGTCATGGTTCGAATGACACACAAAGCAGTCTTCCTGTCTATAGCTCTGCTGATAAGGCATAATAGGCTGAAATGTACATACAGAGATTGATTTTTCTCGATTTGTTTAGCTTTACATTTGAATAGGTATGCCCGTCTAATTCATTAATTATCAACTAATTAATTTTCAAAATTAGATACGACTTCAATTAAGCACATATTCTCCACAAAATTGTCGGCTAAAAAAGCCATATCAAACACAGTTGTTGTTCTTTACTTCCACACACACACACACCATACACCACCATATAATATATATATAATATATATTATATATTATATATATATTAACTCAGCCTTTTTTTCAGTATGGCAGAACTGACCTTCTCCACGATTTGTTCGATACAGGAAATAATGACTAACTTTGGTTATCATTCTCTAAGACCTGTTACCCCACGAAATCTATCTTACCTATGGTGGGCAGGGAGATGGGAAGGAAAAGATAGATTTTCTGCTTTTCATTGTTGATTATTTCAGAAAACAGAGGTTTAAAAGTGACCATATATTAGTTTTTCAGTGCTATTTTGTTTTACAACTGCTCTCGCTTCAGTCTTTAACATATGGGGAGGGGGTGATTCGCAAGAAAGCAAATTAATTCCAAATTTCTTCTCTTTTTCCCCCATTCTCTTTGTATATCTGATGAACAAACACTGGGGCAAAAAAGAAGGGTTTTCCACATATTTGAAACTTTAAAATATGTTTTGACTTTGAAAAGTAAGGGACATCGGGTAACCAACCAATGGATCTTCACTAGAATCAGCCTCTGCTTAAACAAGGGATCACTGTGTGCTCTCCATTTGAAGCCTAAAAATGCCACAAAACATTATAACAATTAGTGTTGGCGTAGCGCTGTCTTTCGCTACTCTGAATCGTATGCGTTGCTGGTAATACTGCGGGTGTCGTCTCTAACCCTTAGACGATATATGTAGTGGTCGCTTAATGAATCACAAGGCATGCTGTATCTAGTAAGAATTGAACTTTTGTTTCTTTAATTCCTCGTGGTGCGTGTGGGTAATGAGCTTGACAATGGGAACTACTAATTTGCAGACTGGCGATCGGAGGTGGAAGGGGGTGGGCGTCTCACTGCCCTCTGGCCGGCGATGGACGTGAGCGTCGGTCACTCTGTTCGCCGTCTCCTCCTGACTGTTCGAGTCGGGTCGAACCGACTTGCCTTTTGTATATCTCAAACGCCTACGCGCCTCCTTTGTTCGCGGTTTTATCAACGATCAATCATTTCCAGCATTTAACCCCTTTGTCTCACGATCGAAGTCCTGCGCTTCCGCTTTTTAACTTCTTCCGGAAAGTCTTTGTTCCCGTTCCGAATTTTCGCGCCAAAATAAATGCGACGATGGTTAAACCATAACATTAGGTTATTATTTTCTATTCTCTTACGGTACTGTAGCCGAATCGCCAAGACACAGGTAAATATTTCAAGGGTAATAATTTTGTGCGTTTGAAGTACCTCTCTCCAATGGGGAGAGGGTGTTGTGTAAAAATATAGCTTCATTCGTAGAAAGGATTTTTTTCATTTACATTGTTTTAAAAACAAAACCAAAAAAGAGAGATTCTTCTCTCTTTTAAAACTCGAAGAACTAAGAAAAATAATAAGAAAAATAAGAAAAAAAAGAAAAAAGAAAGAAAAATAATCAAAAAAATAAGTATAGAATCTTTATGGTTCAGTACATGTGGCAGCGCCATTAAAATAAAATAAAAAAAAACAAAACAAAAAAAAAACGTGATTCATTTATCTTTCAAATTCTTGAGTCCAAGAAAATAAAATAAGTGATGTGGAATTTCAACATTGTGGTGTCCATTACCGTTTTCTAAAGAGCCTCATGAACGAGCCAACGAGTTCGTATATTTCAGCGACCAATTCAAAAAGAGCGTTTACAGTTTTTTGCTCTTCTTTTTATTTTTCTCAGTTTCATTGTAAGCAAAAGAAAAGAGCCAAAAATCGTCAAGAAAATGAGTGAAATTGCACTGCTTAGTTTGATGAACGATGAGGCAATTTCATGGTCCCCCCCCCCTTAGCCTCGCCACACCGCTGCCATTACAACCACCACCACCGCCGCCGTTACAAAGGGTCGCTTAAACAACTGTCACTTAAATCAAACCAAAAACGGAAATAAAACTGATAGAAAAGAAAAGAAAAAAGAAGTTATTGATCAGTGAGATCTTCAAGAAGTAAAAATGGTGACTTATGGATTGGAATTAGATCAAAGCGGCGACGTAGGCGGGAGACTTTTGGGGGTTTTTTTTTTTGGTTCTTTTACTTTTTCTTTGTTTTCCATTTTTTCCCCCTTTCTTTTGACTTGCGCAAAGGAGAAGATGTAATTTTGCGGGAGAAGAAAATAAAATGGCGAATGTCGTCGTTTAGGTCAATTCCCTCTTAAAGACAACGTTTTTTTTTTTTTTGAAATTTCTTTTACAGAAATAGACGGTTCTTTACATTTTCTTCAAAATTTGAATTTAAAACCTCATTCTTTCTTTATTTTATTTAATCATTTATTTCGTAAATTTTTCTTAACCAAAAAAAAATATTCAAATTTCTTGATACACATTCAAAATTTGAATAAAATCCGAAAAAAAAAAGATACAAATGGAAATTATATAAGGGTGATTGCGTGTGTGTGTTCCGACTCTCAAGACAACAATAGTCCGAAGATAGGGTGGAAGTGCTCATGAATCTATTAACCCATTGAGTACAAAATCAGATACGGATCGGAGTAAATTATCAATGAAAAGAAAAATTACGAATAACAATTAAATCCAAAGGTGGTTCTAACAAAATGTATTAAAAAAAATACATCCCTTATTATTCGTTTTATATTCTTCTTTACTTTATTTTGTTTCGTAATGGGGTTCGTACCAACGCCTCCCTAGCACTGTTAGAAATGATGATTAAGTGAGACTAAGATAATCTACTCATATTATATATTCATTATATGTATTATTATATGTTTATATGTTATGTTATATGTCACATACTTGTGGCGCTGTGTCAATCCTACAAGGTGGTAAATTGTATTTTTTTGTAAAAAAGACTACGGAAAAGGCAGTCGATACATTTTAAAACAAAAGCGAATGCGAGCTAATTGTGAGTACAGAGATATATAAGGCGATGTTGGGGTGAGAGATAGATAGATAGATAGATAGATAGATAGATAGAGAGAGAGAGAGAGAGAGAGAGAGAGAGAGAGAGAGAGAGAGAGAGAGAGAGAGATGAATAAAACTGAAGAGGATTTTTTTTACTTAATATGACACTTATTAGAATTTTTCTTGTTTGCCAACTGATTTTCACTTGAAATTAAAAGGTATGTACTTTTGAATTCAATACTATTTTCCTTTGAAGAAACCCGACATCAAAAAACATTAAAATATTTAATTCTTTTAAAAAACAGTGCGTTTAGACTTCTCCGTATATTGAAAGGTGATATTCAATCTTAAGATAGACAATTCCATCCAATTAATATTTACTTTGCCGAGATTAAAATAAATTCAACACTGTTCAATTTTAGTACATTTAACTAATATTGTCGAAATTTCGGATAAGAAAAACACCTGTTGAACTTTTCCATGTTTATTAAAATTAAATTGATCGGTGTTCTTTAAAAAGAAAAATTAAAAAGAACGAACATTTTTCTTAAATAGACTAAATTTTCTTACAACTTGGATATAATGACAAAGTTTTTAAAATCATCAATAAAGTTTTTTTTATTAAATTTATTGAATGTGAAAAAAGTTTATAAAAAAACAACAAAAAATGCATTCAGATATTGCACTGAATATTACACAATCTCTTTATATACTAAACTAAATGACTTATATATATATATATATATATATATATATATATATATATATATATATATATATATATATATATAATATATAAATATATATATAAAATATATATATATTATATATATAATATATTATATATATTATATATTATATATTATATATATATATATATATATATATTAATGGCTGTCAACTCGTGAATCGAGTAAGACCATTTCCTGTTTTTTTTTTTTTTTTCATCATCATAGTGGGGATGCCCGTAGCATTTGGCACACCATGTGTTTCTCAGATGACTCACCAGGCCAGCCCTGGAGATACATACTCTTCCACATAAACTACATGTTGGAACTTCTCCTTTTTGAATGTTGCTGGGATGAAAATTACCCTTTCTAATAGCCCGCTTTCAATTTAATATATATATATATATATATATATATATATTATATTATATATATATATATATATATATAAGGTGTGTAAAAAAGGTATCGAGATTAAAGCTGTATTTTACCAAGATAGGAATGAACCAAAATGTAACATTTTCAGAATACAAGGTGTGTCAAATGTACAGATTTTAAAGCTGTATTTACCAAGATAGATATGAAGAATAAATGGAATGTTAATTTTTTCAGAATACAAGGTGCCTTGAAAAATACCGAAAATCTCGATACTTATTTGACACTCCTTATATATATATATATATATATATATATATATATATATATATATATATATAAAAGGATATGAAAACACACAATATGCTGTTAAAAGTGAAAACATTTTATATCATATTCATAGCTAATATTGAACAATATATCGATTTATAAAAATTACCTTCAGAGCTTGTTTTTACTCCGGCCTCATCGACAGAGGAGCTGAAAATAATTTGAATTCAAAACGAAACATCAATGTTTTCGTTTAGAATTCAAATTATTTTCAGCTCGGATTCATTTCCTTTCTATTAACTTTCTCTTATATAATTGGATCCAAACACCAAAAAGATCGCCAGACGACTGGAAAAAATACAGATCCAAAAATGAAGAAAGAATACACTGTGTTATTCAATAGCACATGCCTGGATATATATAAAAATAATATATAATATATATATATATATATATATTTGTGTGTGTGTGTGTGTGCGCGTGTGTGTGTGTGTGTGAGTGTGTGTGTGTGTCTGTTTGTGCATAATAGATACTCGAAGAATATACAAAAAAGTGTAAAGAAAGACCGTAACAGCAAGATTAACTTACCTGTAGCAGATCAGATTTGTGAGATGCCCAGAAAGAATCAAGCTGCCTAATACAATTTTGTTAATCTATCTTGCTAACCATTACACCTCAGCCCTGTCGTCTTGGGCTGTAGAATAAACCTCCTCTGAGTGGTAAGACCCCAATGGGTCCTTCTCTTGGCTGTAGGTAGCGATCCTTATGATTAAAGACGGAATCTTGGTGGCTGAGCAGTCCGCCACATGCAACAGTCTACTTTAGCCCGTACTTGTGCTAGACTGTTGGCCTTCGATCAATCGGCTGGACACATCAAGTCCTAGCACCTATATGATTGGCCCAACCCTATTGTTCTTATTGCAACACAAACCTATTTAACATACTTGTGCTAGAAGGCGGTGGCTGAGGGTTTTAGTGTCCTGTGTATGGCATCTAGTGGTGAGGTTCCAATTCTATAGCTCTGAGGTGCGTAGAGTACCCCTTCATTACTATTACGTCCAAGTGACTCTGACCCGGAGTGGTAGTATCTATTAGGACCTATCTATGGGTTAAATAGATAAAAATGAGTTTTGAAAATGTGTTTAAAAATGAGTTTTATAAAAAATAAATTAAATACCCCAGAAAATGAATGAAACAAAATCGCCTTAGACACAAAATAATCCAACAATAAAATACTCCAAGTGTTGTCATGTCGTAAAATACAACCAAATATTTCCCCATTTTTTCAGCTTTTTTACCATATGTGGAGGCGCTGTAATATTCGGTGTAATGGTTATCATTGTTCAAAATAGAGACGGCGACACTAGTTCCATCGATGGAAGAGGTTGTTTACATTTCACATAGCATTAATACTCTTGGGAAAGGTATGAGTTTGTCCGATCAGGATGTAATGGTTACCAAGCTATTATCGTACATCCATTACTACTGAGTGGCGAGTTCGTTCCTTGCTACATGCCCCATAACTGCGACCTTATGCCATATCCTATTCGTGGAAAACGGGTTGGGTAAATTCCGGGTTGTCATATCGTGATGTAATCCTTAAGAAGCTATCGTCGCATATCCATTTCTACTTAAAATTTAGCTTGCCCCTTGCCGGTTGCCCCATGCATGTGACCTTGTATCACATCCCAGCCGTGGTGAATGGGCTGGGTAAATACTTCCCTTGGAAAAATTATGAATCCAACTATTGTCCCTCCATCAATGGGTAAATTTTAGGATAGACAGCGCTCTTTAACCTTTGTATGCACCCGTTATAGGAGTAAATGTAAACCCGCCCAACGGGGTGGGGGTCCAGTGGCTTCGGCCCTGGATCTTTACAAGTTAATAGCGTCCATTCCAGGGGGCTGTCCTCGAGGCAATACCTGCCCCCTTGATTTAAAGGGGCAGGGCTGGGTTTATTGCCCAGCGCCTGAGGCGCCCCCTGGTGGGGGAATGCCGAAGGGATCAACGCAATTTTTGTTCTTTCCCACCCATGAGCTTCGGCTTGTGAGCGGGCCCACGTTAAAACGAGGCCTTGTGCCCAGCCCATACAAGTGGGGTATGAGGCAAATAGCTGTAACCTTTATAGGAGAGGGGAAAACTCTGAATTCAAACCAGTTACAGAAATGGGGCTGAGGACCCCCTCTCATACACCAATCCCTGGGAATCTTCCCACAGTAATTCCCTAGATCCGGCATAAGCGAAATCAGGTGAATGTCGTCACCCCCACATGCTCGCACACACACACACACACAGAGATTTGTACTCACCCCCTGACTTGATAGATACCCCACCCACCATAAGCACACTCCCTGGCGACGTGCTTCGGAAAGGTCTAATTAAGTGTTGTGTTTTTATTGCTAGACGATTCAGTACAACATTTCCAACTTTTGAGACATTTTGACACCGTTTATTCTTACATATATTTTACATTATTCCTCATTTCTTTATGAATTTATGTTTTTTTAAAAATTTTCTTCAATATTTTATTCTAATGTAATAATAGATGTTTAGTTTTCAAAACGACGCCATTGAAAATTAGTTCTTCTCTTGCCGCCATTAATTTTTTTACAATGTCTATGTTAATAAGCACACATAAACACACACACACACACACACACACAATACAACACACACATACAAACACACACACATACAAACACACACATACAAACACATAAACACACACAAACACATACCCATACAAACACATACACATACAAACATATACAAACACACACATACAAACACACACGTACAGACACACACATACTCACACACATACAAACACATAAACACACACAAACACACGCACGCACATACAAACATACACAAACACATACAAATACATACACACGTACACAAATACACACACACACATACATATACATATATATATATATATATATGTGAGTACGCAAACAGTTTGTTTGATATGGTGATAGCCGACAATTTTTGGGAGAATATGTGCTTAATTGAAGTCATACCTAATTTGAAAATTAATTAGTTGATAATTAATGAATTAGGCGAATATATCTGTTCAAAGGTTAGGCATAAACAAATCAAGAAAAAGTCAATCTCTGTATGTACATTTCGGCCTATTATGCCTTATCAGAAGAATTATAGACTGGAAGCCGCTTTGACTGTGATTTGAACCCTAACTGCCAGGCCGGGATTCTAACCCTTACACTTGCTGTTTTAACCAGATTTCTCGTTTGTTTTTAAACTGATATATTCTACATTTTTTTTAGACTTGCTGCACGACAATATATATATATATAACCCCAACCCTTATCATCATATAAGTGCTGTGGGTGGTGGGTGAGTGTGTTAGTAAGACGGTAAACTGCGTCTCATGGTGAAGTTCCAATTCTGGATCTTGGGGTGTGTGGAGTGCCCCTTCCTATTGTTTCCTAATACGATAACCATAACACCCGACCTCCTGAATTTAAAATTATTTAAATTTGGAAGCAGTGTGTTTGCCTCTCCAGTTTTGGACTATTATTATTATTATTATTATTATTATTATTATTATTATTAGCATTTCAGTCTCGGAAGACTATGATATAGTTTGTGTATCCCTGAAGTTATAGCGCCTCCTGTGACTGCAAAGTCCAATGTTAGAAAAACATTCGTGACCACAGATGTCGCATGTGAAAACTGTCCCTGAAGATGTTCATGTGCCGGTGCTTTGTTGTCGCTGCTTTCGTCTGGAGCTGCTAGCTTCATGGTGTTGCGCCAGTGTGACTTCAGACATGAACTGTCTTCTACAGAGAGTCTGTTGCCACCAAGTGAAGGCGCGTCGCGTAATGATTACTGTCCAAGGAAATAGACACGGTGAGACGAGTTCAATACCTGAACAAGGCTGTTTACATTTCACATAGCACTAATACCATTGGGAAATGTATGCATCCAATTATTCTCCTTCTAGATAATAGTAGGGCAGTCCGAGTTCTTTAATCTTGGTTAGGCAAACAATCTAGGAGAAGGAAAAATCTCCAAATTCAAACCTACTAAACTGTGTCACATCTAATCTTTGTAAATAACTACACCCTTGTGCAAATTAATTGAAACAAAACGAATAATTCCATTATTGTTACTAGCAAAATAAAAAGACACCCTCCAGGCGATGTAAAAATAATTTTTTGAAAGATATTGCCTCAGGGGATGAGAGCTGAAAATTCAATATCATAGAGTGTGTACCATAAGTATGTAAAATCGTCAAATTTATTAAAGGAGTAAAAAAGAAAGAAAGAAAGAAAGACAATTTGAAATGGAAACAGTTCCGATAACTTTAAATATTATATTAGAATAAAACAATCTATATATAAATATATAACGCCGGGCATCTATTTATTGAAACAATGAGGATTTTCTAACGTTGCATGCTCACATTTTGAGTATATTTATTCAGTTATGACGTTGGATTATGTGTTGGGTAATGTGACGTAAGCAGTGACGCAGTTTTTGTTACAGACAAAAACCGGAAGCGAATCTCCATAATTAATAGAATATCTGCGATGTACGCCTTGCCAGTGTGTTTGTGCAGCGTTACCATTTTCGTAGCTTCCTTGGAGTAACGTCCATCGCAGACAATGACGTAGGGCAACTAATTGATAGTTGAGACAATAGTGTCTGAACGTGGTAGAAATCTGATTTAAGTCACAATCTTAACTTTCAATTAAAATACCGTAAATAGCACGAATGGTGCAAACTTAATCAGTAATTAGTAATTTAATCAAGAAATTGATCAAACCATTAATACTGTTTTTCTGAATTGTTGAGATGAGGCTTGATGATTAGTATCATCTGCGTTATTCGGACTATTGTCCTCATCTTCATTGTTATCTGTACAACATTTCGGCCGATGTGCCCTCCGGCCTTCTTCAGGTATTTCTTGTCGGACAAGAGGGTTCCCGAGTCCGAGAAGGTTCCCGAGTCCAACAAGAAATACCTAAAGATGTAATACTTTACAGACTAAACTATGGCCACATAAAGTGCAAATTCAACTGGATTGGGAGTCAGTATAATTTTTCCGACTTCGACCCTGACTCCACTGATTGAATCCGACTCCATGACTCCAACTCTGATTTCAAACCCGATGTATCGCTATTTCAACATCGCTATTACTTATAAATTGTTGGTGTAGAATAATAATAAGTTATCTTATCTTGGTTTGGAGGTGTGTCTTCTTTTGAGACAACACTTCTCGCATCTTGTGAGATTTAGACACACAGAAACGAGAACCTGTTCTCATTCTCTTTTTGGGCTTGACTTTGATGGAGTTAACACCTATTCTTATCTCTTTCCAGCGAGATAAATCCAGTTGTCACATGGCGATAAAAAAAAACAACTTCAAAGGTAAGTATGAGAAATCTTTACATTATCATTTGTATTATAAACATTTTTTGGTTGCTCTTTGGAGCATTCTATATAGTTTATCTATTTCGGACACATATTACTAGCAGTGGCGAATTCCTAGTTACTAGCAGCTGTTTGGCTGATACCGACTTTAGGCCACACCGACGACTTTACTTATTGTACGTTGCATGAATTAGATATTCCTATGTGAATTGTTCAATCGAGTTATTTGTCTTTACTTACTGAATGTTCAGTGTTAATGTATCCATGGATGCACTAATGCATTTAAGGCCTTGGTGTTGATTATATACTAATACGCACTGTTCTTATTCTGTCATCTGTGACAGCCTTCATCATCATCATCATCATCATCATCATCATCATGTCACGCCATCAACGAGGATATCAATGACAATCTCTCGCCACCCATCCCTATGTTTCATTAACCCCGGGAGATCCTACGCACTGCATGCAGTATCCGCACAGAGCTGGTCTATGTAGTTCTTTGCTGGACGACCCGCTCTAGCATGTCCATGTGCTGGTTTCCCCAGAAGGACGTCGCTTATGAGTTAATCCTTACTTCTCCAGCAGAGTCCGGCATGTCTTGATCGTCTTACTCGAATGGTTTGTATGACGAAGAGGGGGTGTATAGCTGCTTCCTTGTGGGACACCCTTATAAGTAGCAGATTACAACATTTCACATTTTCAACCGGTTCAGCTCACCCGGTAGAATCTTGGAATCGCAAGTTTACTGGTTCGATACCGCCCTCACCAACTGAGCGAATGAATAGCACAACTTGTGTAATCTAATCTGCGCGGTAAATTGGGAAACTGAAGGTAGGTGTAGCACTCCACCTCAGGTTAAAAAATCAATATTCCTGGCCTAGCACTAGCGAAAAGGGGATATACTCCCTCGTTGTCCGACTGGTACCGATAATAGGCCAGTCGGCCAACTTTACGTACATTTTCAATTACTTTTTCAAGGAGCCAAGGAGCCGTATGCTGTAAGGGTTAACAGATATTTTCTTGGAACATAGTTTAGAATTTCTCATTCTTAAGAAATATTCATGAAATATATTTTTTTGAATTAATGTTATTTTCCCCTTAGTTTCCATGAGGAGGATTTTTTTTCCCTCTGGATTTTGCCTAAAACGTACACAGTAATTTTAGAAATACCAGGGGTTACATATTCTTCTGATCTCAATTGCTTGGTAGATGAGGGGGGTCATGCTCTTGTTTTTTGTTTTCATACCGAGTAGTATTGCTAGATTTAGATAAAGGTTTTCATTATTATTATTATTATTATTATTGTTATTATTATTATTATTATTGTTGTTGCTGTTGTTATTATTACTATTAATATTGTTGTTGTTATTTTTATTATTATTATTATCATTATTGTTATTATTATTAACATTATTTTGTTATGAACTTCATTTCATTAAATTATTCTTCGTTTTTATCGCGTCTGTTCGATGTCGAACTGTTTTCTCTGAGGGTCGAATGGTTTTATCGATCGAAAATATTGTGATAAAATATATCCCCTCCCCCCAAAAAAAAGAATTCTAGCAAAAATGTTCCGAAAAGCAAAACTGATTCGATCAAATAAAAACTGATGAAACAATTCTAAAAACAAAGCTTCATCTTAATTTTATTTTTAATTCTCGAAATTAATTGGACATGTCTAATTAAAATAAAGGCAATGACAATAAGGCAACTAATAAACATTAATTTGGGGACAATTATGTTCAATTAAACTTAATACATTAGTTGATGTTGGTAACATAGTCTCTTGATGATGGAATTTATGACTTGCAGCAGAAAACAGACTTAATACTTTAAAATAAACTTATATAAAACGCACAGGCATATAAGACGCACCCCAATTTCAGCAGGCCAGATTCAGGAAATATTTTTAGTGTATTTAAGCATATATTGTTGAAAAACAGTCTAGCTGGTCTTTATACAAGCAGAAACATAGCTGTATAAAAGCAATTTAGCAGTATAGGCAAGCAATAAGCATACACAAGACATCTCAATAGCAGGAAATAATAATAATAATAAAATCAATAATAAGTCTCAAATTTCACCTACGATGTATAAGACACAGTGAATTTTTTTAGCCAGCATTTATGGAAAAAAGTGCGTCCTATATGCCGTCAAATACGGTAATTTAAATATTTTTCTTTGTAAAGTTTATAATAACATTTATTCTTTATAAAGAAAACCTTTGATTGTGTCTCATGTAGAAACGAAATCTGCACATACAAGTATATAATCCAATATGGTTTCCGAAATGAGAAATTGTTATGGTAACATGAGGTATTACTCAACTTACAGTTAAAATATGTAAATATTTTTCTTAAAAAAATGTCTGACAATTTTCTCTCTCACAGTCTGTTATTACCCACCTTCCTATCTATCAATCTGTTCCTTTCCATCAATCTATCACAGTCTTTTCCTACCTATCTATAAGTTTTCTTTCTTACTTACCTATTTACCACTCACAGTCGGTTCCTATCTATTTATCTAACACAGTGTATTCCTACCCACTTATATATCTTTCTATCTATCTATCTATCTATCTATCACAGTCTGTTCCTACCTATCTATCTATCATCTATTTGATTGTGTCCTATGTAGAAACTAAATCTGCTCACAATAAAGAAAATCTACATATAATTTATATATTTGAAGATAATTATAGTACAATTACAAGTTAATGTTGATGCTACGCAGGAAGCAAGCCTCCCGTACCGCAGTTTAAAGAAATACTTATATTCCCTTGGCATTTCCGTTGAGTGGCGCCTCAGGCACCATATAATAAACCCAACCCTCAACTCTATTAGTCGAAGCGGCAGGTGATGAATGTGCGTAAGTACTCCTGGAACTAAGCTGCCAGTCAGTTAATCTGCCTCACTTAACCAAAAGGCCGAGAAACTATGTTTATGAAAATTTAATGTTCTTTACCTAATCATTGGTTGGTTGATTGGATTTTACGGCCTGTCAACCCCTGTTGGGTTATTTCATGCGGAAGACATTTTGATTTATTGTTGCTGTTGTTGTTGATGTTTTTATTGTTGTTCTGGTTGTCGCTATTGTTATAACTATTGTTAGTTTTTTTTCAAACTCAGTTTTTTTAAAAACATTTTTAATACTCATATTTTGATCTTTTTAACCCATAGATGGGACTCAAACAGGCACATATCACTCCGTGCCAGGGTTGACCTGGGAGTAATGACGATAAATGGGTACTCAACTTTCTCCAGAGTTCCGGAATTGGAACTTCACCACTAGATGTAGTTTAACGTTATATCCAGGAAACTATGACCCTTAGCTGCAACCTTCTAGCACATATATGATTAAAAAAAGGTTAGGGGTTTATCAAAAGAGCTATATGTATATTTACCAACCCCTCCGCATGAGCAGGATGCGACACAAGGCCAATTTCTTACGCGGAGTTTAAGAGGTTTGAATTCAGAGTTTTCCTTCTCCTAGACTGGTTACCTAGCCATGGTTAAAGAGTCCAGTCTGCCCTGCTATTTATCCATAGCTGGAAGGAGAATTGGATTCATACCTTTCCCAAGGATATTAGCGCCATGTGAAATGCCAACGGCTTCGTCCAAGAATTGAACTCGCGTTGACGATTCCATTTCCTACGACTCTAACCATTAGACCACACGCCTCCATCAAAAGAGCTATAGGGTTAGTACAATCATATAGGTACTAGGGTTTGACGTGACCAGCCGATTGATCGGAGGACCCTCTCCGACCATCCGCCTAGCCTAAGTAAAGGCCAAAGTGAAGTTTTTGTCATGTCATTGTCATGCCAGGATTCCGTCCTTAAGCATCACGGGTCGCCATCACGACCAAAAAGTGGCCCCATGCGATGGAATATTACCCCTCTGCCGAGGTACTGTCGGTGTATTCTACAGTCCCAGCCGACTGGGAGGACATGCCTCAGGCTGGTTACATTATGTACTGTTGTTTTACTGTTAACACATCGATGTGAAGAGAAAATGGAAGTGAATCCGACAGTATGTAATATAATGAACAATTGAAAAGAACACAAGTTCATAAAACGAGTGATGTTTATTTCGCCAACACTGCAGTGTTTCGATCTGTTTCAATAGGTCTTCATCAGGGCTTTTGTAAATTTGATTTATTTTTCCTCAAATTAACAAAAGCCCCGATGAAGATCTATTGAAACAGATCGAAACACTGCAGCGTTAGCGAAATAAACATCACTCGTTTTATGAACTTTTGTTTTTTTAAATTTTTCACTATTTAACACATCTATGTATTGTATAGGTTAACTTTTTTAGACTACAAGATGTGTCAAAAAGTACAAAGTTTAAAGCTGTATTTATCACAATAGAAATGAAGAATGAATGGAACTTTATTTTTTTCAGAATACAAGGTGTGTCAAAAAGTACCAAAAAATCTCTATACTTTTTTTGACACATCTTGTATTCTATATACACCAATTGTTCATCTTCAAAGTTAAAGAGCTCAGTCCGCCCTGTTATCTACCCATAGCTGGGGGTGACAGATAGATTCATGTCTTTCTCAAGGGTATTAGAGCTATATGAAATGCAAACAGCCTCATCCATGATTTGAACTCGTGACGGCGAGTCCATTTCTTTCGACGGTAACCGTTACATAGAGCGCCTCCAAACATCCTGTATAACCCAGAGTTTAGCATAAAGATAAAAATCTTATCAGAAAACAGCGCATTTTTATTATTAAATTTTGACGCATAATAAAATGCGTTCAAAATTTAATGGCCAGAAAAGGAAGTGAGTGAATTGAGAAGACAAGTGGTTTTCTATCGAAGTCCAATTGCAGCTAATCGATGAGGTCGTGTCACTTTATGCTTTAAAAGTGATTGGTCATCGATTGAACTTTGGTAAATATGATTCGATCCGTCCACCGCAAAGGCGTTTCGTTCTTTTTTTGGTCGGAGAAAGTAATAAACGATAATTGAAATGAAAAATCCCAAGCGAGAGATTCGAGATCAAAGATGAAATAATCAAATATTAGAGAGAGAGAGAGAAAAAAAAAGAGAAAGAAATAAAAGATGGTATTTTATGTCTGTTGTTTTCGAAATTGATTTCTAATTAGAAGATTTGTTTGTTTCTGACTTACAGTCGTCAATTTCACCCGGGATTTGTCTTGTTTTTTTATTTCTTTTTTTTAATACGTTATGATTCTCAAAGAGGATTTAGCGTCCCTAGATATCTGTAGTTGACGTCACTGCCGGGTCTATTAAACGATTATAGCTTTTGGATCATGCTAACTTCTGATTAAGTTCAGTTTTATAAGAAATATTTGAAGTAGATTTTTAACGAGTATTTAGAAAGAAGAAAGGAGTGGTCATTAATAATAATAAAAATGCGCTGTTTTCTGATAGGGGCACTTTCTTTATGCCAAACTCTGGGTTATACAAGATGTTTAGAGGCGCCTTGTATAACGCTTGCCGTTGAAGGAAATGGACTCGCCGTCACGAGTTCAAATCATGGATTTCAATTAGATATACTAGCAAATATATGCACCCTCCGGGTGCAAGTATCTAAGTTTTAATGTAATAAAATATTGTATTAAATTAGAAAGGCTAATTAAACTAAATAAGAATGCAGATAAAAAGATTTGAAACAGAGTGCAAGTATTTAAGTTTTAAAGTAATAGAATTAATAGTATTAAATAATATTAAATTAGAAAGGCTAATGAAACTAAATAAGAATACAAATAAACAGATTTGAAACAGAGGGGGTATAATAGAAAAGTAGAACAACTGAAACTTACTCTTCCATCACTCTCGTCTTTCATTGTTATTTTTTCTAATTTAAGTATTTAGTTAAAAGAGGAAGTAAAGAATAAAATGATAGTTTTTTCTTGTTAATGGATTGCATTTAAGATTTATTGAAGAGATTTTTGCTCATATTCATTAAAATAAATCCAAACAGTTAAAAATCAATAATACTAAGCACATATTTAATAAAATCACATTTTTAATATCAATATGTAAATTAGCCTTCCCGTTCACACTATAAACCACTATTTTGTTGTATATATAAATATAATTGCATGTTGTTAATATGTAGATATGGTTAACAGAATTTATAATGTAAAACAGTTTTATTAATAATTGAGATTTGAATGAAATTAATATCATGGAGAATGTGATGTCAATAACTAAGGAAATTGTGACTTGAGTAGTAATATAGTTTCGGTTACAGACAGAAAAAACACACAATCTCCATTATAATAAGATATATGCCACAGTTGAATGAGGTGTCTATCTTTATTGAACTTTAAAATGACTTGATTCGTTGGGTTAAAAGTTATTAAGAAAATGACATGACGACATGCATTTAAAAAATTGAAATAATTCATTATAAATTATTCGAATTTATTAACTAGATATATAGATTATTTATATCATATATATTTCTAGATTATAAATGTTATTCATACCTAGTATTTTTTACAATATCACAATTCTTCCTTAAGGGAACTGCATTTTTGGTATATATATATATATATATATATATATATATATATATATATGAATTTCAGAAATTTTTTAAACAGACTGAATGACAAGGATTACCACTCGCTTTTCTCATTATTCTGTGATAAATAATTTCTTATCTTATGCCCTGAAGATGATCTAATTAATAGATCGAAACACTGCAGCGTCGGCCAATAAACTCACCACTTAACCCATTTAAACTTGTGTTTTTTCATTTTTCTTGATATATTACATAGGACATAGTATATTTTACTATATTTTACTATATTTGTATAGGATATAGTATATTTATTGTATTTTACTATATTTATATAGGATATAATATATTTTAGGTGGTCCTATGTGAAGTAAATCACAGCGTTTTCATGTAGAACTTTCATCTCTTGACTTTAAAAGAACTCTTTCTTCCTTAGGACTTTTGTCCTAACTGTTTAGTATTGTTTACAGATGTTAAATGTTGCCCAGACAATAAAGACTGCATATTGTTATGTATCTCTTTGTTGGAATTTGTTGTATATATTCACCTACGTTCGGGGGCTTTTCTGGGGCCTCCTAACGTATTATAAGAAGTGGTATTAGCTACTAAAGTATCACACCTTTAATTATTATACTACTAGATTGATGGGCTAGGAATCACAAGGTTCTTGGTTCGATACCGGTCCTCGCCAACTCAGCGTATGAGTAGCACAGGGATCTGTGTGGTAAGTAAGGAGCTGATGGTAGGCGTGATGCTCCACCTCAGATGCTTAAATAATCTCCTTGGTCTAGCCCTAGTAAAAAGGGGATAAACTCCCTCGTTGTCTTTACTTTATTTTTATTACTATTATCAATTTCTATTGTCATTTTCTTATATCTTTTACATTTAGTTGATTTTTATCAATTCCATCAGTTATTTTTAAGAAAAAAAGGAAACGACATATTTCCTAAGAGATTCGTGCATTTGATTGGTTGTTAGCGCCAGCCAATCAGAGGCGTGGTACAGAATTTTACAATCGTCCAAAAACAATAAAAAGTCAAACGTCTGTTAGCGTCTCAAGTTGGTGGGTGGTTCAGAGTTTTGATCATCTCTGATAGGGTCAGCATGGTGAGAGAAGTCTGATGCTGGAAGACCCGAAACTTCCCAGTGACCCATGCATAATACATCACTGACGACACCTACCAGCGCCCCAAATGTAGGAGCGTATATTTAAAGTTTTAAGAAAAAAGGAAACAACACATTCCTAAGACAATCTCACAGTGAAACTCAAATTCGTATTCGCTTTTGAAAACTTCGTAATTATTTCTACCCTGCAATCCATATTTTGAATAAGGAGAACTTTAACCAGCGTTGCGTAATAACACATCCAGATTATTCCCCTATGGTTAGAGAGGAAATTCGAGGTATCCGTTTGTTGGCACATATGCTTAAGTTGTCAATAACCAGGGGCAAAAGTCGGAATTCAATGGCACGATAATGTTTACGCCTGATATTATAGACGGCATGATACTTGCTTAAGCGATCGTGTTTCACAAAGAGGTGACTTGGGTCAGAAACTGGGCAATTAGAATCCTATGCAAGATTGAAACGTGTTCCTCGATCGGCAGGTTTCTCAGAAAATTGGTTGGCGACAGATTGGTGCTAGTGTCGAAGGAAATTAGCCAAGACCGAAATTCCTGTGAATGAAAAGGTGATAATGTTAATACTTCTTATCTTTATTTCCTTATTTGTTTTGTTTATTTCTCTGACCCTTACACCTGGAAGTTACTTCCGGTGGCGTCAGGCATTTTTACATTTCTCCTGATGCGGAAGATTGGAAGAGAGTGGTCAATGGTCTGTTATCACAAGTGGTTGTTCAAATGGATTCTGAGATGGTCGGACTTTCGAGAACTTCTGACATAGCCCGAGGCTGAACAAGCGACTTATAAACTTGTTTAGGAACCGTGTACAAGTGCCATTTATTTTCCCCTACTTGTACTTGCCTGAAGCCTACAAAAAGCTGCGGGGGGTCAATAATTGCTTCTGGGCACGTACAGTTTCATAGAAGAAGAAGAAGAAGAAGAAGAAGAAGATGGATAACAACTTAAGAATCCTCATTAGTGATTTGCGATTTCCTTTCGTTTATTTTTTGTTTCAGAAAAGAGAAAAAAAAGTTAAGGACACTTTGCATTGCGAAAGTTCACACTTCACCTTACGATAGGTCCCTTTTACACAGATTTTCTCTTCACTATGAAAAATGGCGCAAAAATAAAAAATAAATCAACCATAACTTATGTAGTAATGTTTTTAAACGCTCTTTGACACCCCAAAATAAATTCATTCCAAGTCTACCAACCACATAGTAAGACTCAAATAATATATATATATATATATATATATATATATAAAAGTGGCTTACCGGTGAATATGGGCACGATGGTTGGAGGTGCACAGAATCCAGGGGTTAAGTCCGCGATAAAACAAATATAAAGTGTTCAATACAAAGTAGAGCAAATTTATTAAAGAAATGGATACAATAGAAACCTACTCGAGGGTCGAGTTAGCTCAGTCAGTAGAGCGTTCGGCTAGAAACCACAAGGTTCCTAGTTCGATACCGGTCCCCGCCAACTCAGCGTATGAGTAGCACAGGGATATGTGCGGTAAAGTAACGAGCTGATGGTAGGTGTGGTGCTCCACCCCAATCTCCTTGGTCTAGCGCTATTGAAAAGGGGATAGACTCCCTCGCTGACTGGCTGATACCGACTTTAGGCCGCCCCGACGACTTTACTTTATATATATATATATAGAGAGAGAGAGAGATAGATGGATAGATATATGGGAGTAAAAAGAGGAAATCAACCCGACAGTATGCGGAGAAAAGTAGACAATCACGGGATGTTGTACTGGATGGAAGTCTATTACTGGTGGTGATGTCGACGTTATAACGTTTCGGTCTATCAGACCTTCTTCAGGATAAGTGACAGTTATCTCTGGTCTTAATGTTCAATCCTGGCAAAAGTAACAGAATAATAATTAACACAACTTAACACCTGTACCCCAGCTATGGTTAGTGGTATGAAAACAGAATACCCCCGTGGACTGAATAACGCGTTGGGTTCAAGGTTCCGTTATGACTCCTAATTAGGACAAGAAGATTCCCGAGTTCGAAACGGCTCCCGAGTCTGAGAAGTAATACTTGAAGAAGGCCGAAGGGCACATCACCCGAAGCGTTGTACAGATAACAATAAAGATGAGGACAATAATCCGAATAATTCTAATAATACTAATTATGAATTGATCTGCTTGCTTGCCAGGGAATTCTGTTTATTTTTTGTTTGATTATTAATTTAGGTAGTTGGATTTTACGGCATTTAAACATTCATTATTCATTCTTATTGGGTATTCCATTTCTTTAAACTTGTTTAAGGCATGAACTGGAAGAATGCATGTCAGAGATTGTTCAGCCACCAAGAACCCGTCCTTAACCATCACACGTTACCACTCACGATGAACAGGTGGCCACATTGGAGAGTATTTTACCGCTATGCAGAGGTGCAGTCGGTGTATTCTTCTACCCCAGCTGACAGGGAGTAGATTAGATTTAAAACAAGGCAATAAATATACGGCACCAAGTGAGAATCAAACTCACGACAAATTGATCTATGAGGTTAACCGGAATACGATTACATCACGATACCACCCTGTCGGCTGGGGCGTTAGAATGTACCGACTGCACCTCTGCAGAAGGGCAAGACTCCCCCAATGGGGCCACCTGTTGGCCGTGGGTGGCGACCCGTGATGCTTAAGGATAGAACCCAGGTGGATGAGCAGTTCATGACATGCAATACTTCACTTTGGCCCTATCTTGGGCTAGACGGTCGGTCGGAGAGGCCCCCTCCAATCAATCGGCTGGTCACGTCAAGCCCTAGAACCTATATGATTTTCCCAACCCTATTGCCCTTATGGCAAGCTCCAACCCCTCTTTATCATATGGGTGCTAGAAGGCGGTGGCTGCGGGTCTACATGTCCTGGGAATGACGTTAAACTCTATCTGATGGTGAGGTTCCAGTTTTGGAGGTTTGGGGAATGTGGAGCACCCTTTCATCACCATTGCTCCCTGGTCCACTCTGACCCGGAGTGGTAGTACCTGTTAGGGTCCCATCTATGGGTTAAATAGAAAAACATGCGTTTATAAACAAAATTGTATTATCCATTTAAGAATGAATTTATTTCAAAACTTTGTCGGCATTAAATGACCCACTGAGGTTTATATGCCGTAAAACAAACCAAACCAAACCAATACATCACGATAATGTGTACTCAAAAATATTACCACCCGGTCGCTGTGGCTATCGAATATGCACTCTGCACCTCAGCGGAAGGGTAATATTCCCCGAATGGGACCACCTATTCACCGTGGGTGTTGATCCGTAATGCTTGAGGGCGGTATCCTGGTAGCTGAACAGTCCATGCCGTGTAACAGTTCACTCTAGTCCTTACTTAGGCCTTCTCAAATCAATCGAGTGGTAACATGGAGCTCTAGCACTTTTATGATTGTCCCAACCCTTTTGCTTTTAGGGCTAACCCCAACTCTTTTTATCATATACCAAGGGTGTGAAAAGTAATGCGACTGTTGTCACAAACAATTCATTTAAAATCCAAACAACAAACTAAATGTTTTCTCCTTCAAATTAGTCGCCTCTTGATTCTAATGCACTTAACATCCTTCCCTGTCACGCTTCTCTGTCCTTCTGGAATGATTCTTCTGGTATGTGTCTCAGCTCCGTCGTTACGGATCTCTTGGTGGCCTTGTAGGCGTTATTTTCGTATTTGCCTGGAGAGTTGTCTGCCCGTTTAGTTTCGCTGGTTCCCGCTAGGGGCCTTGGGTGTATTTAAGCGGCTGATTTGAACTTCTCACCCTCTTTGCCGCTGCTCGACCTATGAGACACTATGGGTTAGAATCTGGTCTGCCCCCCCCCCCTCTTGGGGCTTTGGCCTCCCCTTACATTACTGTAAGTGATTCATACAGCATGGACTATTCCTAGTCTCATGTCTGTTGCTTTTATGTTTATCCTTTTTATATTTAACTTTGTATTACTTATGTATGTATGTTCATGTACACCTCAATGTATTATGTACCCTGTTTATTCTGTGCTGTATATAAAATGTTTTGTCTATCAACCTTTGTCGGAGTTTTATCTTCAAGTATTATCACTTTGAATCTTACAGCCTCAACGCATTCAAAACGGATACCCTTGATGAGCCCCCTCAGCTTGGGAAAAAGAAACAAATCACAATTTATCTTGCCACAAGTATCGACCCTTCCCGCGGACTTAGCAAGCTGAAGGGGCTCATCAAAGGGACCTGTTTTGAATGCGTTCAGGCCATCAAGTGGTCCGTAACGAACGAGCTGAGAAACATACCAGAAGACTCCTTCTAGAAGGGGAGAGAAGCGTGACAGAGAAGGATGGGAATGTGCATTAGATTCAAGAGGGGACTACTTTGGGTTTATTTTCCCAGTACCCCACTCGTACCGAGTCAGGCACGAAGGCCCTATTTATGTGGGACCACCCACAAGCCAAGACTCATGGGTGGCGGGTAGAAAAATTGCGTCGATCCCGTCGGCATTCCCCCTCAAGGGGGCGCCTCAGGTGCTGGGCAATAAACCCAGCCCTGCCCCTTTAAGTCAAGGGGGCAGGTATTGCCTGGAGGATGGCCCTCTGGGATCGACGCTAGTAATTTACCATCTCACCGGTCTAGTGGCCGAAGCGCACTGGACCCCCGCCTGAGCGGGTGAGGACTACTTTGGGAGAGAAAACATTTAGTTTATTGTTTGGAATTAATTTTTCGTGACAATAGTCTCATTACTTTTCAGACACATCTCGTATTTGCTAAAAAGTGGTGGCTGGTGCTTTTTAGCATTGTGTATGACGTTAAACTGCTTCTAGTAGTGGAATTCCTATTCTGGAGCTCTGTGGAGAGTGATGTCCCCCTTCATCATCATTACTCTCACATGCACCCAAACCCAAAGTGGCAGTACCTGTTAAGGTACCATCTATGTATTAAATAGATAATAAATGAGTTAAAAATGAGTTTAAAAAATTAAATATTCAACAAGAATGAATAAAACAAAAGACTTCTTCGGCTGACATGCTATTATATCCAACCAACAGATCAATCAAAAACATCAAAATGATGTGGCGCTCCACCTCAGCAAAACAATTTTCCCTGGTCTAGCGCTAGCAAAAGGGGATAGACTCCTCGCTGACACCGATTACAATAGGCTACTCCGTCTACTTTACGTACTTATGTTTAATAACATTGTGTCAAGCAATAAAGTAAACAATTTTCCCTGGTCTAGCGCTAGCAAAAAGGGGATAGACTCCCTCGCTGACACCGATACCGACAATAGGCTACTCCGTCTACTTTACGTACTTATTTTTAATAACATTGTGTCAAGCAATAAAAATTGACTCAAGACCTCTTTTGTTTCCGGTTCTATTCTCTAACCATTGGACTATAAAGAATCTTGCAATTATCTTATTGTTAAGGCGTGGGTGTTTCTCTACGCAGTTTTGACAGATTAAAAAACGATTACCTATTGAAATCTTTGCAATAAAATTATAAGTGATTTCTTTTTTCTTTTATTTGAGGTTTCCAGATGTAAGTGAAGGTTTTTAGAACGAAAGTGAACGGCGGCTTATTGCTTATCTAAAAGGTATTAATCTCTCCATTGTTAGCGTCTTGGTCACGGAAATGAACAAGTGACGGTAGAATCTTCGGTTTAATACTCTGTGTAAGTGTGTTCAAAATCTCTGTTCACAGCAAACTATAAATATAATTTCTATATCTATTTATCTACCTATCTTAGTCTGATCAAATCTGTATATTCATATTCTCCCTATCTATCTATCTATCTATCTAGGGTCTCTCTAACTACACATCTAGTCCAAGTAAAATCCAAAATAGTGTGTTATGGGATTGCTCAGCATCCAGGATTCCGCCCTTAGCATCATGGGTCGTCAGCCACGGCTAGCAGGTGTTTTATTGGGTAGTGGATCTTATCCATCTGCAGATATGCAGTAGGTGTATTCTACAACCCCAGCCAACAGGGTTGTATATATGCAAGGTGTTTCAAAAAAATATAATTCATAATTTAATAACTTGACTAATTTATGTTCAAATGATGTCAAATTTTAACAGTACTGATGCTTAGCTATTTGCCAACCAAATTTCCGCCCCTACTGTACCAAATTTTCTTGGATTTCTTTACTTGCAAGATGGCATATTTGAAATTCATATGGGAACTCATTCTCTTTAAATAGAAACCCTATTGTTATTCTAATCGGAGTCCTTCTGCAGAATTATAATGAACTAACCATCAGTTTGTATATATATATATATATTATATATATATATATATATATATATAAATAAATTTCTGGTACAAGCAAATTTAAATAATACTTTAAGGGTAATCATTATGATCACCTATATAGGTGGATACGAAGGAAAAGAGTGAAAAAAAATTGTTTTATTTGATAAAAACAAGGGCCCTTTCGTCCGGTTGCTCATCAAGGTTTATACAGCCGGAGACGACTAAAAGTCAAATTGTACATACATATGGGTATATATATGAGGGGGGTTTTTAGGGAAAAGAAGAAAAAAAAAATGTTTACTTTCTTCTTTTAAGTCCCCATTAAGTGACACCAGGCCCCAGACACTCGCCCAATAAAACAATTTTTTTCGTCCTACCTTGTGCAGACAGATCAGACCTAGGCACCCGCTTATTTTATTGGGCGAGTGTCTGGGGCCTGGTGTCACTTAATGGGGACTTAAAAGAAGAAAGTAAAAATTTTTTTTTTTCTTTTCCCTAAAAACCCCCCTCATATATATACCGATATGTATTTACAATTTGACTTTTAGTCGTCTCCGGCTGTATAAACCTTGATGAGCAACCGGACGAAAGGGCCCTTGTTTTTATCAAATAAAACAATTTTTTTTTTTCACTCTTTTCCTTCGTATCCACCTATATAGGTGATCATAATATATTTATATATATATATATATATATATATAATATATATATATATATATATATATATGAAATTTCTAAACCTGAAAAGAAAAAATAACACCAAACCTTAAAAACATTAAGTTTTGAGTTGCTTCAACTCAAAACTTTATGTTTAAGGTTTGGTGTTATTTTTTTCTTTTCAGGTTTAGAAATTTCATTCACTGGAAAAGAAAATGTGTTGAAACATTATAACAGAATTCCCTTCTATGAGAAGATCCTCGCGTTCCTAGGCGCACAACCTCTTACAATCTTATGGGCCATCCTTTAGGTCTTCAAGCAAGAGCGCTTGTCCAGCTGAAATCCTTGGTAATCCTTTGGTAAAGAATCCTCAGTTCCTTCGTCACTGGTCGTAAGTTCCTCCTCAATGATTGCAAGTAAACTCTGACAAGTATCAGTGTTTAAGTAGTGAATCAGCCACGCATTATGGTTGTTGATTGGCCCGAAGAGTAAACTACGTGACCTCGGGTAATCTATAAATTTAGGCTGGGAATTGGAACACAATTTTATCACAAATATTCCAACAATATGTAAAGTTTTTAAATGCCATCCTTGGTCGGTTTAAGTATTGTATCAACCTCAGAGTACTGCCAGTGATTGGTCAAGAGTTAGATCACATAGATCGGCCTAGTCTATTAGTAAGAGCGGGCATCTAGCACACACCTTATATGTAGAAAATCTCAACAAGATCGATTCATAATTGTAAATATTCACTTATTTTGACGGGTAGTTGCTCATAATTCGGTAATCATCGTTACTGTAAATTGACACTTTAAATACTGACTAAAAAACAAATAATATACATTTTTGAATTTCTTTTATATTATTAGTATTAGTACTATTTAGTATTAGTATTATATTATTTAGTATTAGTACTTCTTTATTATAAACTAAAAGTTATTACATAGTAAAAAAGAAGTTTTAATTAACGTCGAGTCTTTTTGCATTTCACATAACGCTAATACCATTGGCAAAGGAAGGAAAATAACTATTCTCCCTCTAGTTAAGAGTAAATAGTAGGGCAGCCTGGGCTCTTTAACCTTGATACGGCAACGGTTTAAAAGAAAGAAAATTAATACCTATTAAACTCATCTTTAAAATATTTATCTGAACTTTTTGATGAGACTTGATAATTTGTATAATTTAGATTTTTCGTTTGTTTTTTTTCGAATATGTTGTTGAGTCGGAAGATCGATCTAAAATGGATTACATTTAAAAAGGAATCTAAAAAAAGAAATACATTTTTAAATAACCTTTAAAAAAGATTAATTTAAAGGTTAGAATGTAATACTTTTGCAATTGTTGTTGAATCTATTTGATGTAAGGATCTCAAGACATAATATTCATCTACATAGTTTTTAGAAATCATATGGTGTTCTGTGCATGAATATATATATATATGTATGGTGCTGAAACTTGGACATTTTACCGCAAGCACATAAACCAACTTGACGCATTTCACATGCGTTGTCTTCGTGTCATTTGCGGTATAAAATCGGATGATGAAGTAAGAAATAGCACAATTTTAAAAAATATGCGATATTGCTGGCATCGAAACCCTACTGACCAAGATTCAACTTAGGTGGGCCGGTCACGTTGTCCGAATGAATGAGAACAGGCTTCCAAAGAAGATTTTATACGGGCAACTACCAAATGCTAAGCGTTCTATTGGACGTCCTCTCTTATGCTACAAGGACAAATTGAAGGACAATTTGAACGCCTAGATATTGACCTGAGTGCTTTCTCGGATCGGAAGGAATGGTGTAAGGCCTGTTCGCTAAACTAAAGAGCTTTGAACAAAAAAGACTGAAGCATAGAGATCGGCTCCGCCTAACTTTAAAAGAAAAAAAATAACTCCTGCCTTGGATCATTTCGTTTGTCAGTGTGGCTTCATGGCTCGCAGCAGAGCTGGGCTGCTGTCTAAAGGAAACATAAAATGTCTTCTTAACAGCATGCACAACATGGGAGGAATCAAATCACTCACTGCTGACCCTCATCTATCGTTCTCGATAGAGAGTGTATGAGACAAACAGGAATATTTCTTATATGTTATTTATTCTCAACTAGTTTCGACCTTAGGTCCTCGTCAGGAGAATTTCTTGTTTGAAGAAATTGTTTTTAGAGAGTTTTTTTAAAGTGAGCATTGTAAAAGAATTATAGAAATTGAAAGATTTTTTGAGGGTTTGACATGCTATTGTAATCCGGGCAGAGGAGTGTATTAGTAGTAGCAAGTCCATCTGTTCCGTGAAAAAAAACCTCTTTGAATGCTCTCATATATGTGTTGGGAGTGGTGTATATGGCCATATATGTATACATATAAATGTATGTGTGTGCATACATATATGTGTGTAAATGTGAGTGTATATATATATATATATATATATATATATATATATATATATAATGTGTGTGTTGTGTGTGTGTGTGTGTTGTGTGTGGAAATGTGTGATGTAATGGTTAGAGTTGTAGGAAACGGACACGTTATGAAAAATATTTGGCATTCTAAAGCAAAACGCCCCAATTCTAGACAGAACACCAACGACCCACTGGCTGTCGAACCTTGAATGGTTAAATTGAAGTGACGGATTTAGTCTGAATTATTTGATGCGAGAAATCAATATTACAGTCTTTTTTTTTTTGTTTCTTGGAGAAGTTGATTTCGAAAATGCATGATTTGCTGTGTTTGACAAGTTCTTTAGATAAATGGTAAATGGTAAATGGTTGGACGGAATCAAAGAAGAAGAAAAGGAATAGAAGAAAAAAAAGATAGAAAAAAAGAAAGAAAGATTATTGAAACTATGGAATGAATTTTGGAGGAATCAAAAGTTAATGTAGATAAAAAAAAAGAAAGAAATTCTTCAAAAGAATGGCGTGATATTCTTAAAATGCTTTTCCAACTTCACCTGCAAGTGACATTCGCTTCAAGAATTTTCCAAAGATTAAGGTCCAATTATTCTGAAATATTTTAAAACACAAGTGCTCTGTCGAAAATACATATTAATACTCTGGGGAGAATGCATGTTTTTTTTTTGTTTTTTTTTCAGATTTAACTTTTTTTTATAGACAGCCAGACATTAACCCAAAAACTCCAAATTCAATTTCCGCCCTGTCGGCTGCGGATGTAGAATACCCAAATTGTACCTTTGCAGATGGGTAATATACCCCTCGGGAGGGGGAATCTTTTGTTCGTGTGTGGTAACCTATGATGCTTAACTATTTGCCAACAAAATTCCCGCCACTACTGTACCAAATTTTCTTGGTTTTTTTTTTACTTGAATGATGGCATATTTGAAATTCATCTAGGAACTCATTCTATTTAAATAGAAACCCTATTGTTATTCTAATCTAAGTCCTTCTGTTCAATTATAATGAACTAACCATCAATCATATATATATATATATATATATATATATATATATATATATATATATATTCTCGATAACAGACTGTAGTCGACAATGTTTTTCGAACATTGGACTTCACAGTCACAGGAGGCGCTGTAACTTCATGGGCACAATAACTATATTATAGTCTTCCGAGACTGCAATGCCAATGAAATATATATATATATATATATATATATATATATATATAATATAGATTTTACATATCTATTTATTGGGTGACAAAGGAACATTCACAACCATATTGGTTTCAAGCGATGCATTCATCAGGTGAAGATGTTTCAAATATAAGGAAAATCGAAAAAATTTCAAAAAATTTCAAAAATATAACATTTTTTCGATTTTCCTTACATTTGAAACATCTTCACCTGATGAATGCATCGCATGAAACCAATATGGTTCTGAATGTTCCTTTGTTACCCAATAAATAGATATGTAAAACCTATATATTTATCTTATTATATTGTATAACAGCTCTATTTTATATTGAGCAATCTACCAATTAATACTGCCTTTGGTACACCATTCCAGCAAAAGCTGAAATAGTGACCATCTCAAACCACACAAGTACACACAAACATTATATATATATATATATATATATTATATATGTTTGTGTGTACTTGTGTGTGTGTGTGTGTGTGTGTGTGTGTGGATCTCAGCAGTGTGAGAAATTCCGTAGAAACTAAAAACAATATTCAGTTGCACACACGATATGTAAAAACGACAAAAAAATGGAAATTCCTGAATTAATCGGAATTTTATTTCAAATAGAGAATACGCTTTATCCAGATGAAAGGAAGTGTTATTCAATGGGAACTGTGCAACCGACTTGAATTCAACCATAGGTAGATACACAAAAAGTGACGGCTTTCTCAATGATCTGAAAGATTAGCTAGTGATCTGTGACTACGCTAAAAACTGTAAAAAATGTTTTTAAAAGAATTATACTTTATTTTCACGCGCGTGTCTGTGTGTCCTGGGTACGACACTAAACTGAATCGATTGACAAGGCTCCAAATCTGGACCGCTTTCGAAGTGTTTAGTACTGTTTCATTGCATTTACTCAAAGATTTACTCTGGTCCGCAGTGGTATGACCTATTATAATACCATGTATAGGTCAAAAAGAATGTCTAAATAAGGAATAAATTAAGCAATGAGAGTTAATTATGTTCCTGGGGTAAAAATCTTTTTTAAACACCTAATGACAAGAGATTAGGAATAGACGAGAAGAGACAGAAAAGACACGTAGTTATACAACACATTATGATTTCTCTCCCCAAAAGGCTCCTCATTTAGCCTGAAGGTAACAATCTCCATTACGTAATTACAAAAAGTAACCACCAGGCGAATTAATCATTGTCTTACCCACAAATTAGGGTCTCATTCCTCACATGAGGTACAATTGTGCACGAAAATTGTGTATCAATAAATATATTATTATATTTTCATACTGGAGAGTTTTCCGTTTTTTTTTTTTTTTTTTTTTTTTTTAGTTGCCAACACTTGGCAGTTCATTCCGAACCAGTCGCCGATACAGCGAGAAAGTTCCGACCGGTTCTGTTGATTTTTAATTCCGTGAATTATTTCTTAAAATCACGTGGGTGCGTAATTATTAATAAAATAAACAAGTCGGAGACCCAGTAAGAATTAGGGACTAGATTAATTCATTCTCATTAAGTACACTGACTACGTCTTGGCCCACATGTGTCTCGATGGTTCTTAGATACGACCCAGGGGGTTATGCACGGCGTCATAGGACCAGAGTGTTAGTTAGTTGATTAATAATTCTTGTTGACTTATTTCTAGTAATGTTTTGCCAAAGATAAAATGTCAAAATTTGCCAGATTTTACAATAAAATAATTTTATTTGATTTACGCTCAGTATATGCTTTCAATTGAAAAGCACTGGGATAATAGATGTTTCAATTCTCATGTTAAGAAGATACAAAAATCTGAAACACGTGTCTTGAAAATAAAATAAAATGTTTTTTTGAAAAAAAAAAGAAGATTCAGACAATTTTGTGGACCTCCTTTCTAACACACACACACACACACACACACACACACACACATATATATATATATATATATATATATATATGTATATGTGTGTAAGTGTGTATTTGTGTGTGTGTGTTTAGTATTTACAAAGGTAAGTAAGATATACGTTAATCTTAGTTTTCTTTCTATTTTTTTCTTAATTTTTTAAATATTTTACATATGTTTATTTCAATCTTCGAAATAGTCCAGTAAAAATAATTTTGTTCCGAAAAATATTACCTTCAAAAGTTTTGTTTGTTTACTTAAGCTAGACGGGAGGTCATGCTCCCTCAGATCAATCGGCTGGTCGCGTATATTATTGTCGCAACCCTATTACTCATATGGCAACTCCCCCGGCCCTTTTTATCATGTATGAGTTAGAAGTCAGTAGCTGGTTATAGAAGTGGGGGGAATATATGGGGCGAAATAGACCTTCGAATCAACAAGCTCCCGCCGGGGGGAACCAAAACCAAGCGAGTTCTCAGTCTTCTCACAAGTCAGACCCTCTGTTGGTCAACACATTCTTCGTCTAGCATCGGGAAAATCCGTCGTCGTAGTCGAAATAATCTTTAGCAGTTCAAAATCACATTTCCTATTTAGTTTTATTTCTGTTCGACTAAAATCCTTTTCTTTACTGATAAGCGCTTCGTTGTCGACTGCTTCTGCTGCTGCTCGTCATTTATGGACATATTTACCCAAACATCCGGGCATATCAGTCGAACCTCGCGTCCGTCCAGTGCCCGAACGCATTTGTTTTTGCATGCGGGAGGACGCGAGTTCGATCCCGGCAGGCAAGACAATGTCTGCTCTTTTAACTCCCCCTAGTAATTTTAAAATAGTTTATTGAAGATCCATGAAAAAAAAAAAAAAAATGTGGCTTCAGATGGGCAACACAATGGCCTCTACTTTGAATGAAAGGCTAAATTTATGTTGTAACTTGAAGAATAAAACAAATAAATTACTCAACATTCTGAGACTCTTTTTCTCCCTAGTAATTTTAAAAATAGACCATGAAAAAAAAAAAAAAAAATGTGGCTTCAGAATAAACACAATGGCTCTACTTTGAATGAAAGGTAATTTATGTTGTACTTGAAGAAGTAAAACTAAATTACCAACATCTGAGACTCTTAACTCCCCTAGTAATTTTAAAATATTTATTGAAGATCCATGAAAAAAAAAAAAAAAAAATGTGGCTTCAGATGGCGCAACACAATGGCTCTACTTTGAATGATAATTTATGTTGTACTTGAAGAATAAAACAAAAATTACCAACATTCTGAGACTCTTTTAACTCCCCTAGTAATTTTAAAATAGTTTATTGAAGATCCATGAAAAAAAAATGTGGCTTCAGATGGCGCACAACAATGGCCTCTACTTTGAATGAAAGGCTAATTTATGTGTAACTTGAAGAATAAAACAAATAAATTACCAACATTCTGAGACTCTTTTAACTCTTAATTTAAAATAGTTTATTGAAGATCCATGAAAAAAAAAAAAAAATGTGGCTTCAGATGGCGCAACACAATGGCCTCTACTTTGAATGAAAGGCTAATTTATGTTGTAACTTGAAGAATAAAACAAATAAATTACCAACATTCTGAGACTCTTTTAACTCCCCCTAGTAATTTTAAAATAGTTTATTGAAGATCCATGAAAAAAAAAAAAAATGTGGCTTCAGATGGCGCAACACAATGGCCTCTACTTTGAATGAAAGGCTAATTTATGTTGTAACTTGAAGAATAAAACAAATAAATTACCAACATTCTGAGACTCTTTTAACTCCCCTAGTAATTTTAAAATAGTTTATTGAAGATCCATGAAAAAAAAAAAAAATGTGGCTTCAGATGGCGCAACACAATGGCCTCTACTTTGAATGAAAGGCTAATTTATGTTGTAACTTGAAGAATAAAACAAATAATTACCAACATTCTGAGACTCTTTTAACTCCCCTAGTAATTTTAAAATAGTTTATTGAAGATCCATGAAAAAAAAAAAATGTGGCTTCAGATGGCGCAACACAATGGCCTCTACTTTGAACTAATTTATGTTGTAACTTGAAGAATAAAACAAATAAATTTCTGAGACTCGTAATTTTAAAATAGTTATTGAAGATCCATGAAAAAAAAAAAAATGTGGCTTCAGATGGCGCAACACAATGGCCTCTACTTTGAATGAAAGGCTAATTTATGTTGTAACTTGAAGAATAAAACAAATAAATTACCAACATTCTGAGACTCTTTTAACTCCCCCTAGTAATTTTAAAAATAGTTTATTGAAGATCCATGAAAAAAAAAAAAAAAATGTGGCTTCAGATGGCGCAACACAATGGCCTCTACTTTGAATGAAAGGCTAATTTATGTTGTAACTTGAAGAATAGAGACTCTTTTAACTCCCCCTAGTAATTTTAAAATAGTTTATTGAAGATCCATGAAAAAAAAAAAAAGTGGCTTCAGATGCGCAACACAATGGCCTCTTTGAATGAAAGGCTAATTTATGTTGTAACTTGAAGAATAAAACAAATAAATTACCAACATTCTGAGACTCTTTTAACTCCCCTAGTAATTTTAAAATAGTTTATTGAAGATCCATGAAAAAAAAAAAAAATGTGGCTTCAGATGGCGCAACACAATGGCCTCTACTTTGAATGAAAGGCTAATTTATGTTGTAACTTGAAGAATAAAACAAATAAATTACCAACATTCTGAGACTCTTTTAACTCCCCCTAGTAATTTTAAAATAGTTTATTGAAGATCCATGAAAAAAAAAAAAAAAAAATGTGGCTTCAGATGGCGCAACACAATGGCCTCTACTTTGAATGAAAGGCTAATTTATGTTGTAACTTGAAGAATAAAACAAATAAATTACCAACATTCTGAGACTCTTTTAACTCCCCCTAGTAATTTTAAAATAGTTTATTGAAGATCCATGAAAAAAAAAAAAAAAAAAATGTGGCTTCAGATGGCGCAACACAATGGCCTCTACTTTGAATGAAAGGCTAATTTATGTTGTAACTTGAAGAATAAAACAAATAAATTACCAACATTCTGAGACTCTTTTAACTCCCCTAGTAATTTTAAAATAGTTTATTGAAGATCCATGAAAAAAAAAAAAAAATGTGGCTTCAGATGGCGCAACACAATGGCCTCTACTTTGAATGAAAGGCTAATTTATGTTGTAACTTGAAGAATAAAACAAATAAATTACCAACATTCTGAGACTCTTTTAACTCCCCTAGTAATTTTAAAATAGTTTATTGAAGATCCATGAAAAAAAAAAAAAATGTGGCTTCAGATGGCGCAACACAATGGCCTCTACTTTGAATGAAAGGCTAATTTATGTTGTAACTTGAAGAATAAAACAAATAAATTACCAACATTCTGAGACTCTTTTAACTCCCCCTAGTAATTTTAAAATAGTTTATTGAAGATCCATGAAAAAAAAAAAAAAAATGTGGCTTCAGATGGCGCAACACAATGGCCTCTACTTTGAATGAAAGGCTAATTTATGTTGTAACTTGAAGAATAAAACAAATAAATTACCAACATTCTGAGACTCTTTTAACTCCCCCTAGTAATTTTAAAATAGTTTATTGAAGATCCATGAAAAAAAAAAAAAAATGTGGCTTCAGATGGCGCAACACAATGGCCTCTACTTTGAATGAAAGGCTAATTTATGTTGTAACTTGAAGAATAAAACAAATAAATTACCAACATTCTGAGACTCTTTTAACTCCCCCTAGTAATTTTAAAATAGTTTATTGAAGATCCATGAAAAAAAAAAAAAAAATGTGGCTTCAGATGGCGCAACACAATGGCCTCTACTTTGAATGAAAGGCTAATTTATGTTGTAACTTGAAGAATAAAACAAATAAATTACCAACATTCTGAGACTCTTTTAACTCCCCCTAGTAATTTTAAAATAGTTTATTGAAGATCCATGAAAAAAAAAAAAAAAATGTGGCTTCAGATGGCGCAACACAATGGCCTCTACTTTGAATGAAAGGCTAATTTATGTTGTAACTTGAAGAATAAAACAAATAAATTACCAACATTCTGAGACTCTTTTAACTCCCCCTAGTAATTTTAAAATAGTTTATTGAAGATCCATGAAAAAAAAAAAAAATGTGGCTTCAGATGGGCGCAACACAATGGCCTCTACTTTGAATGAAAGGCTAATTTATGTTGTAACTTGAAGAATAAAACAAATAAATTACCAACATTCTGAGACTCTTTTAACTCCCCCTAGTAATTTTAAAATAGTTTATTGAAGATCCATGAAAAAAAAAAAAAATGTGGCTTCAGATGGCGCAACACAATGGCCTCTACTTTGAATGAAAGGCTAATTTATGTTGTAACTTGAAGAATAAAACAAATAAATTACCAACATTCTGAGACTCTTTTTAACTCCCCCTAGTAATTTTAAAATAGTTTATTGAAGATCCATGAAAAAAAAAAAAAAAAATGTGGCTTCAGATGGCGCAACACAATGGCCTCTACTTTGAATGAAAGGCTAATTTATGTTGTAACTTGAAGAATAAAACAAATAAATTACCAACATTCTGAGACTCTTTTAACTCCCCCTAGTAATTTTAAAATAGTTTATTGAAGATCCATGAAAAAAAAAAAAAAAATGTGGCTTCAGATGGCGCAACACAATGGCCTCTACTTTGAATGAAAGGCTAATTTATGTTGTAACTTGAAGAATAAAACAAATAAATTACCAACATTCTGAGACTCTTTTAACTCCCCCTAGTAATTTTAAAATAGTTTATTGAAGATCCATGAAAAAAAAAAAAAAAAATGTGGCTTCAGATGGCGCAACACAATGGCCTCTACTTTGAATGAAAGGCTAATTTATGTTGTAACTTGAAGAATAAAACAAATAAATTACCAACATTCTGAGACTCTTTTAACTCCCCCTAGTAATTTTAAAATAGTTTATTGAAGATCCATGAAAAAAAAAAAAAAATGTGGCTTCAGATGGCGCAACACAATGGCCTCTACTTTGAATGAAAGGCTAATTTATGTTGTAACTTGAAGAATAAAACAAATAAATTACCAACATTCTGAGACTCTTTTAACTCCCCCTAGTAATTTTAAAATAGTTTATTGAAGATCCATGAAAAAAAAAAAAAAATGTGGCTTCAGATGGCGCAACACAATGGCCTCTACTTTGAATGAAAGGCTAATTTATGTTGTAACTTGAAGAATAAAACAAATAAATTACCAACATTCTGAGACTCTTTTAACTCCCCTAGTAATTTTAAAATAGTTTATTGAAGATCCATGAAAAAAAAAAAAAAAATGTGGCTTCAGATGGCGCAACACAATGGCCTCTACTTTGAATGAAAGGCTAATTTATGTTGTAACTTGAAGAATAAAACAAATAAATTACCAACATTCTGAGACTCTTTTAACTCCCCCTAGTAATTTTAAAATAGTTTATTGAAGATCCATGAAAAAAAAAAAAAAATGTGGCTTCAGATGGCGCAACACAATGGCCTCTACTTTGAATGAAAGGCTAATTTATGTTGTAACTTGAAGAATAAAACAAATAAATTACCAACATTCTGAGACTCTTTTAACTCCCCCTAGTAATTTTAAAATAGTTTATTGAAGATCCATGAAAAAAAAAAAAAAAATGTGGCTTCAGATGGCGCAACACAATGGCCTCTACTTTGAATGAAAGGCTAATTTATGTTGTAACTTGAAGAATAAAACAAATAAATTACCAACATTCTGAGACTCTTTTAACTCCCCCTAGTAATTTTAAAATAGTTTATTGAAGATCCATGAAAAAAAAAACAAAAAATGTGGCTTCAGATGGCGCAACACAATGCCTCTACTTTGAATGAAAGGCTAATTTATGTTGTAACTTGAAGAATAAACAAATAAATTACCAACATTCTGAGACTCTTTTAACTCCCCCTAGTAATTTTAAAATAGTTTATTGAAGATCCATGAAAAAAAAAAAAAAATGTGGCTTCAGATGGCGCAACACAATGGCCTCTACTTTGAATGAAAGGCTAATTTATGTTGTAACTTGAAGAATAAAACAAATAAATTACCAACATTCTGAGACTCTTTTAACTCCCCCTAGTAATTTTAAAATAGTTTATTGAAGATCCATGAAAAAAAAAAAAAAATGTGGCTTCAGATGGCGCAACACAATGGCCTCTACTTTGAATGAAAGGCTAATTTATGTTGTAACTTGAAGAATAAAACAAATAAATTACCAACATTCTGAGACTCTTTTAACTCCCCCTAGTAATTTTAAAATAGTTTATTGAAGATCCATGAAAAAAAAAAAAAAAAATGTGGCTTCAGATGGCGCAAACACAATGGCCTCTACTTTGAATGAAAGGCTAATTTATGTTGTAACTTGAAGAATAAAACAAATAAATTACCAACATTCTGATACTCTTTTAACTTCCCCTAGTAATTTTAAAATAGTTTATTGAAGATCCATGAAAAAAAAAAAAAAAAAAAAAAAAAAAAAAACAGTTGACGTTTCTTTTGTTCTCATTAAATTAATCTAAACCATCAAATACTTTTAAAAATTGTCGTTCTGCATAATTAAATAAACTCAACCAAGAAACACTTTTAATTATAGCTCACAAAAAACATCCAAATTTAACCGTTCCGTTCTTTGGACTGTGGGCCAAAGAGTTGTTTCAAGTTAAAAAAAAAGAAAAAAAAAAGAAAAGAAATCGATACTTTGTTGATCCGGTTTCGATCTGGAAGTCACGAATCAACTTTGAACCAATCTTTATTGTCAGGTTTTAAGTTACTGGTGCGATCGATACCAATCGTAAAAGTCATCGGTTCACTGCTCCTAATCAATACAGCTATTAATTTACTTCATCCCCGAGCGTCCTAAAACCTGTCGTTGAATTGCGATCGTCAAATGCATCTAAAATATCAATAATTGAACTTGGTAGATTTAAATGGCAACCACGGACGCTGATACTGACACGTAAAGGATGGAAATAAAAATCCGGCGTGGCGAACAGGTTGAAATAAATGATTGTTAATTACCGTTATAAAACATAAGAAGTTCAATAAAAAGGAACGCTTCTTTGAATCATGTGAGTTGAACAAAAGACATAAAAGTTTCCAATAGAGGAATTATATCAGGAGAAATAACAACAAGAACTCTGCGAAAACCATGAAGAAAAAATAGGCCCCGTTTAGATGAGAATTAAAATAGTCTGGTACAAAGTCACCATTTTAGAGTCCTAGGCATCTTCAGGAAATGTCATAGATTTTTAATTACTATATATAGATTACCGTTATTTTCATTTCTAGACTACAGCACATCATTTATACGAACACTGTCAATTATGTAACAAACTATTCAGGGAAGGAGTTGTATGCCTCGAAAGACCAAAACATGGGATCAAAGAACCGATAAAAAAATGTGGCTTCAGATGGCGCAACACAATGGCCTCTACTTTGAATGAAAGGCTAATTTATGTTGTAACTTGAAGAATAAAACAAATAAAATTACCAACATTCTGAGAACTCTTTTAACTTCCCCTAGTAATTTTAAAATAGTTTATGAAGATCCATGAAAAAAAAAAATGTGGCTTCAGATGGCGCAACACAATGGCCTCTACTTTGAATGAAAGGCTAATTTATGTTGTAACTTGAAGAATAAAACAAATAAATTACCAACATTCTGAGACTCTTTTAACTTCCCCTAGTAATTTTAAAATAGTTTATTGAAGATCCATGAAAAAAAAAACGCCTCTTTGAATCATGTAAGTTGAACAAAAGACATAAAAGTTTCCAATAGAGGAATTATATCAGGAGAAATAACAACAAGATCTCTGCGAAAATCATGAGGTAAAAACAGGCTCCATTTAGATCAGAATTAAAATAGTCTGGTACAAGGTGTCAATTTTAGAGTCCTAGGCATCTTCAGGAAATGTCATAGATTTTTAATTACTATTCGACAGGAGAAAACTGAAGTCATTATCTAGTAGTAAGAATTCCCCGCCCTAAAGTCGGACCCCTCCTCATTGCAACAGGGCGGTGTAAAAGTGATAGTGTCAGAGATATACTGTCAGGAACTTAAGTTCTTAGTAGGGCCACCCAATGCGGATAGGTCTAGCAGGCCGGAGTATTAAAGTCACGCCCTTGATAACCTTCTCCTAGACTGGTTTCCTAACTTTTAGCCCTCTCATCCCTGGGTCTGCTGGATAATCTACGGCAAACAGTTATATTTTCATGTAAGGTTTTGGGGACCGCTTGCGTACTTCATATTGCCATGATACTCCATATTTTCAGTGAATTCAGTGGATAGAGCCGGCTTAACTCATACCGGGTGAATGCTGCCACAAGACAAGACAAGAGAATAAGAATTCTCGACTATTAATACAGACATCAACATCATCATGTCACGCAATTAGCACGGATATCTATGACTATATCTCGCCAACCTTCTCTATCATTCATTGAACCGGGGAGGTCCTCCATCCAGCATCCAGTATCCTCGCAGAGTTGGTCAATGTAGGTCCTTGGTGGGCGCCCCACACTAGCACGTCCATGTGTTGGCTTCCACTGGAGAACGTCGCTTATGAGCACGTCCTTGCTTCTCCAGCAGTGTCCATCATGCCCTGTCTGTCTCATTCGGATGGGGTCAGGTGACCATACAGCTACTTCCTTGTGTGGTGCTGTTTCCACGGCTTGTTCAAGACAGCACGCAGCATTCTTGTGCAGCTCCTATATAGCGTATTCTCAAGGCGCTTCGTTAGGGTCCAAATGGTGCAGCCATACAGCAGTACTGATATAACCACAGCCTAGAAGAATTGTCGCTTTAACTTGTCAGTGAGACCGGATTTCCATATGACTGATAATATGTGTGTTGCCGACCATGCCTTTCCTATTCGTGTATTAACATCGCTTTCTGTGGATGAGATATTACTACCTAGGTATGTGAATTAGACATGAGTAGAATTAATAAATGGGAACTACACAAGGATGCTGCGTGCTGTCTTGAACAAATCATTACCAACCCCTCCTCACGAGATGGATGTGACACAAGGTCAATTTATTAAGCGAATTTTACCTTCTCCTAGACTGGTTTCCTAACCAAGGTTAAAGAGCCCAGTCTGCAATACGATTTACCCATAGCTGGACGGAGAGTGGGATTCAAGGGTTTTAGCGCTAAAAATGCAATTTACACGTCTAGGATTTGAACTCGTGTCGACGAGACCATTTCCCCTGACTTTAACCATTACTCCACGCGCTTCCTTAGATTTCGATATAGAGATGTTTCTGCCAAAAATATAAGTATAGAGAGACGTCCCCACCAAAAATGAAGATATGGAGTCTTTCATGCCAGAAATGTCATTATCGAGACATTCTCATCTTTAAATGTAGATAGGGTGATGTTCTCACCTAGAAATAGATAT
>CM042164.1:84889607-84899607 GCA_023376005.1 Doryteuthis pealeii | reverse complement strand
TTTTATAAATCGAAATATTGTGCAATATTAGCTATGAAAATGTTATAAAAATATATTCATTTTAACAATATGTGTGTTTTCATACCTTTATATATATATATATATATATATATATATATATATATATATATATATATTATTCGTCGGGGCGGCCTAAAGTCGGTATCAGCCAGTTAGCAAGAGAGTATATCCCCTTTTCAATAGCGCTAGACCAAGGAGATTGTTTTTTGGCGTCTGATGTGGAGCGCCACACCTACCATCAGCTCCTTATTTTACCGCACAGATCCCTGTGCTACTCATATGTTGAGTTGTCGAGGACAGGTATCGAACTAGGACCTTGTGGCTTCTAGCCGAACGCTCTACCGACTGAGCTAACCCGGCCCTATATATATATATATATATATAATATATATATATATATATATATATATATATATATATTTCAAGTTCAAAACAAACGAAAAATCTGTAAAACCAGCTGGTGTAATGGTTAGACTCCCCGCCTGTCAGCTTGACAGTCAGGGTTCGAATCACACACAAAGTAGCCTTCCTGTTTATAGCTCTGCTGATGAGGCCTAACAGGCTGAAATGTACACACAGAGATTGATTTTTCTCGATTCGTTTAGGCTTACATTTGAATAGGTATGCCCCCCTTATTCATTATATATCAATTAATTAATTTTCAAAATTAGGGACGACTTGTATATATATTGATAGATAGATAGATAGATTGAGAGAGAGAGAGAGAGAGAGAGAGAGAGAGAGAGAGAGAGAGAGAGAGAGAGAGAGATGTATTCTCTTCACAGACCAATAAAGTGACAAATGAGAGATATCTGAAATTATATTGTTCCACCTGTTTTTCAAACTTGAATGTCAGATTTAACTTTGCCTTTTTCACACTTTTAGACAAAATAGCAGGTTTCGTTTAATATTTAATTTTGAGTTATATTATCGGTTGATCATTCACTAAAAGAAATTATTTAATTCCATTAAGTCATAGAGTATTTTTCAAACGAGAACAGGAATCCTTTTAATTCATGATTTTCCCATTCTTTACTTGTATGAATTCAAGAGAGGCCCTAATGGAGATGAAACTGAGAAAATTTCAGTACTTTTTAGCAAAAGCTCTTAATGATTGGGCAATAAGACTTTAGTTTCAAAAAAATTCTATGGTGAATTTTCATTTGATAAACTTGGACAGATTTCGGCCAAGTATTAACGAGTTGATAGAATATATATATATATATATATATATATATATATATATATATATATATATATAATTATGTGTTATGTTTTTGTGAACGTTGTTTGTTTGGTCTTTTGAAGCATTGGAATAAAGAAGAAAAACAAGAAAAACAGAACAAAAATCAGAATCTTTATATATTCAACCGTTGCACTGTTCCTGGTTTAATCTATTCCGATATTTCGGGTGAACATTCACCCTTTTTCAAGGTAATAACAAGACGGTCTGGAGAAAAAAAAGATGAAATGTTGTATATGAGGGCAAAAAAAGTAATTAAATGAAGTGAACGGATTTGGCGTTTTTTAGCCGTTAATTTTCTTTCGAAATTGTGTGACGTAATCCATCCGAAAGTATATATAAATATATATATATATATATATATATATGAACGACCATGAACGGATTAAAACTCTTCTTTTTTGAAAAAGAGAATTTTTCTATTTTTGAATTTGAAGTATTTCTTTTTCTTTCAAAAACCGTTACAGTGAAGAAACACGATGTAGCGAAATGTACATGACGTTAGCGGAACACACAGCGAACGAACAAAGACGAAGCGATCGCATGGCTTACACACTTGTTGGGAAAACAATGTTTCCGTTTTGAATTTAATTTATTTTCTGCTTCTCTCTCGACGAGTCCGAATTAAAAACATCTACATCTAAAAACGGACCTAATTATCATTATGCTCTGATGATGATTGTTTACAAATCGAAATATTATCAATATCAGTAATGAAAAAGGATATAGAAATATATTCATTTTAACAACATTGTGTGTTTTCATACATTTTATATATATATATATATATATATATATATATATATTGTAGGCAGCTGTTATTAAACAACACGGAACATTTCTTCTTCATGATCTTGATTTGTATCTTTTCCAGTCTTCTGGCTATCTTTCTAAGGTCAGTTGATATAGGATTTTTCCCATACTATGATAAAAAAAATAATAGACTCTCCTGATTTAAAAACAAAATCGAAAAAAGAACGAGAAGAGAGAGAGAGAGAGAGAGAGAGAGAGAGAGAGAGAGAGAGAGAGAGAGAGAGAGAGAGAGAGAGAGAGAGATAACTGACGCTAAAATATATACCCCCTGATGATGACTGAGGAAACAGTCGAAAGCGCTTGGTTTGATAGTATGGGAAAATCCTAGTGCGAGTCAGCAAGTAATGACATTTTGTTTAGAATAATTACCAACACAAGAACATGTATCATACATCAAAAGGAAGCTGTGGAGGATCAGATTCTCAATAGCAATGTTCCACCTTCGAATAAAAGCATGGATCCTGTCCCGTAAAATCATCTCGACTGTTCTTTGAGCCTCTTTACTACAAATTTCACATCCTCCTCACTGCAATAATGTTTTCTTCACAGATGGGATCGAAGAGACGATACTCTAAAGGCGATAAATCTGGTGAGTATGGAGGATGCGGTAAAGTTGTCCACCAGAATGTGGTGATTTTCTCTTTTGTCCTGATGCTTGTATGAGGCCGAGATTTGGCATGCATAAGGAAGACATTGTCGAACCTTGCTTTGAGCCTCATTAGGGTCTCAATGTAGGTCTTAATTTTATATAAAATTTCACCTGAAATATATATAGGGTCTGGTTAGCTCAGTTAGTAGCGCGTTCTGCTACAAACAACAAGATTCCTAGTTCGATACCAGCCCTCGCCAACTCAGTGTATGAGTAGCACACGAATCTGTGCAGTAAAGTAGGGAGCTGATGGTAGGTGTGGCGCTCCAGCTCAGACGCAACAAATTTCAGTCTAGCGCTAGTGAAAAGGGGATAGACTCCCTCGCTGATTGGTTGATACCGACTACAGGCCACCCTGACGACTTCTTATGTGTGTGTGTGTGTGTGTGTGTGTGTGTATAAGTGGGCAGTATTTCTTCATTCAGACATATTTCGATAAATGTCTACATATTATGTCTACATATTCTGGTTTCAAAGGATGTTACAATATCCGGCCGCCCTGTCGGCTGGGGCGTTAGAATGCACCGACTGCACCTCTGCAGAGGGGTAAGACTCCCCCAATGGGACCACCTGTTGGCCGTGGGTGGCGACCAGTGATGCTTAAGGATAGAGCCCAGGTGGATGAGCAGTTCATGACGTGCAATACTCCACTTTGGCCCTATCTTGGGCTAGACGGGCGGTCGGAGAGGCCCCTCCGATCAATCGGCTGGTCACGTCAAACCCTAGCACCTATATGATTTTCCCAACCCTATTGCCCTTATGGCAAGCCCCAACCCCTTTTTATCATATGGGTGCTAGAAGGCGGTGGCTGTGGGTCTACATGTCCTGGGAATGACGTTAAACTCTATCTGATGGTGAGGTTCCAGTTCTGGAGGTTTGGGGAATGTGGAGCACCCCTTCATCACCATTGCTCCCTGGTCCACTCTGACCCGGAGTGGTAGTACCTGTTAGGGTCCCATCTATGGGTTAAATAGAAAAATGTATTTATAAAAAAATTGTATTGTCCATTAAGAATTGATTTATTTCAAAACTTTATCGGCATTAAATGACCCACTGAGGTTTATATGCCGTAAAACAAAACAAACCAAACAATATCCGGCTGGAACCGGCTAATAAATTCTTTTTTCAATATATACAACAACCCCTGATGATGAACCATAATGGGACCGAAAGTAGTTTGGAACAAATTAAGTCAAATTTTTAGCTTATGTAACGAATATCGTCGTAGGAAATGGAATAACTGACACGAATCCAAATACTAGGACTGGTATTTTTAGGTTCAGTTCAAGACACACATCCAACAGTTTTCTCCGTGATATTTAAATAATAGGATAGGTTTGCTTTCGTTTTTAATGGCCTATTAACTTTTGTGTGTTATTTAATGCCTTGTGAATATAATGCTATTACATAACCCATAGCTGGGTGGATAAGGGGGATCATACCTTTCCCAATGGTATTAGTAATAAAGTGAACGTAATAGCGCGACTAGAGTTCGAACTCGCTTACTACGATGTCACGGGCACTAAACCTAATAGGGTATACTGAGTTATTAAACTGGAGACAGCCAATCCAGGAACTGGAAATCTCTGAAAATTAAACCAAATCTACTTTACTTAAAAATTGGCATTGTTTCGCATTCTGTCTATGGTGAAGTGTTTGGGTGATGTATTAAGGAATTGAGAGTTACCTCTCCTACTTTATGATTGCTTCCTCTTTGGAGAACTCGCTATGGAATACTAGACTATATACACTCTTAATAAGTATACCAATTATTCAATGTAGAATAAATTGTAGTGACAAACGTTAACACCGATAGACTTTAGAAAGCTTTATTCTTCTTGGGATAATTGGTACACTTATTAAGAGTTTATATAGTCTAGTATTCCCTAGAGAGTTCTCCAAATGGGAGGTCATTATAAAGTTAGGAGGTAATTCTTAGTTACTTATTACAAGTGAATACTTATATTTAGCCACTACGGCATAAAGGTTCACCCTAGTTGGACACACTGAGTTATTTAGACTTAGCCAAACAAACCAGAAGCTGGAAAACTATGAAATCAAACCAGCTTTACTTCGCTTAAAAAATTTACATTGTTTCACATCCTGGATATTTACCTCGTATTCCAGTTGTACGGATCAGGCACAAAGATCTATTAACGTGGGACCACCCACAAACCGAAGCTCATGGGTGGCGGATGGAAAAATTGCGTTGATCCCGTCGGCATCCCCCTCAGAGAGGACGTCTCAGGCACTGGGCAATATACCCAGCCCTGCCCCTTTAAATCTAGGGGGCAGGTGTTGCCTGGGGGACGGTCTCATGGGATCAACGCTGTTAATTTACTCAGTAGGTCCAGCGGCCGAAGCTCACTGGAACCTCAGCTTGACCGGAAACCTGAGTTTGTTTTCGCATCCTGTTTATGGTGAAGGGTTTGGATTAATACGTACATTCTTTCTATTTTTATTCGGGTTATGTACGTAATGAAACTCACTGTACATCTTTTGAGGTATGCACGTATATTCACAACTTCTTGTTTTTTTTTTTTTTTTTTTTTTTTTTTTTCATTTGAAACGTTTTCAGAACTCTATCTTGCTCGAATTTACATTAAGTGTTTTGCAGGCTTTTCCACTTCAGAATGCATTTTAAGTTGCCAGAATTGAAAGAAAGAAATACAAAAAAAAAAAAAGGCCAAAGAAATAAAGCATATTTATATAAAAATATAACTGGTGAATTTAGGGCTGACAATTTCAACTTGCTTCATTATCATTTGCATCTGTCAAAGAAGAAGGAAATTTCCAAAAAACTCTGTAATTCTTCGAGAAGAAAACATTTACGAATAAAATAACCAGAACTGTTTGCCTTTTAAATGAATTACAAAACATTCCGAATGGAATTTCTTGAAATTGAAGGCAATCAAACCCCAACAGCATTCAATTACTACCGCTCAATATTGAGTTACGTCCCTTTAGGGCAATGGAATTTATTAGAAAAAAAAACAACAACATCTTAACAATAAGGCGGGTAATTTTAATGAAAATTATATTGAGGGAAAATGAATGGAAAGACGAGTGTGATGAAGTGAAAGAGGAAAAAGGGGGTTTCATTAGGATAACAAACAATCACGATAATAATTACAATGAAAATTAACAAAAAGACAGCATAATAATAATGAAGTTAATAATAATAATGAAGTTAATAATAATAATAATAATAATAATAATAATACCATCAGCTAACGCTGATGTGAAAAACTCAAGAGTAGTGAAAATAATAATAATAATAATAATAATAATAATAATAATAATAATAATAATAATAATAATAATAATAATAATTAACCTGATAAAACCGATGTGAAAAACTCACAAGGAGTTGGGTGAATTGGAAATCGGAGGAAGAATCGAGACCATCCAAACAACAGCACTATTGGTATCGGCTTGAATACTCAGAATAGTCCTGGAGACCTGAGGAGACTTGCTAATTTTTCTTTTAGAGTGGCTTGACCAATGCAAGATCTTTTTTTTTAAGTGGGGATTTTAATGGGGCCAACTCATGATTCAGTTATAAATTATTACTGAATCATGAGTTGGATCCCCAAAAGATGCTCCATGGACCTGTGAGACTAACATTAACCCTCGCCTCTTCCCAGGCAACGCCGGGTAGCCGCTTCTAGTATATTATAAGCGAGGCTCCGAATATGAATCTTCATATCGACTTCTACATAAACTACAGCACATAGAGAAAACATTATAATACTGTTTCATATAAAACATTTTCAACTACGAAACACTATCTTTTAACCTATTCACAACCACCTGCTCTAAACAAGAACTCCAACATTTTTCAATATGTTGATCTACACCTTTAGAAGAGGCGGGTACTGGTGGTATGGCATCAGAGGTTGGCATTCTTGACAACAACCAACGTTTTTATTTTTGTCTTATTATAGATAATTACATAGATCCGTCAGTTAGTTGGTTGGTTCGTTGGTTGGTTAGGTTTTACGGCATGTCAATCCATGATGGGTGATTTTATGCGCAATATATTCTGTTTGATTCTTGTTGAGTATTTAGAAGTCCGTGACATGCAACACTCTGCTTTGGCCTTTACTTGGGCTAGACAGTCGGAGAGACCCACTGCGGTCAAACAGATGGTCCCATCAAGCCCTAACATCTATATGTCCAGACCTTATCACTTTTGTGGCAACCCTCCAACCTGTTCTATCATATATGTGCTAGAGGTCGGTAGATGAAGGTCTTATTGTGCTGGCTATGACGTTAAATTGCATCTAATGGTGAGGTACTAGATCTAGAGTTCTAAAAATTGTGGAGTACCCCTTCATCACCATTATTCCCAGGTTGTGATCGCAACGTCTTGGCAGACGACTGCCACTCCTCCATCCATTGTCCGTTTGTGGGCTTGTTCATGACTTTTTAATCCCGCCAAAATCCTGCATATCCTTGAACATATCTGGCACACATAACGATTGCTGTTGACTGCGTCGACAGGTGTTGTATATTCATCATTATCCTCATGTTGAGGATCATGCTGGGTCTTAGAGTGTGGCATGGTAGAGACAACAATTGCAGTCGGGTAGCTCTCATGTGGTTTCATGTGATTGACCAAGCCTGCCTTTGATAATAGGTCCCGGTCACACTCCTCACAGATCCACACATCACCAGAATTGGCTGGCAGAGTTTCTCGTTTTCGGCACGTTCTCCTGAGTTTTGCTCGGTCCGCCCTTACAGCTTCAAACAGTTCTGCACCCCTGTATATCGCAGCCCCCCATTTCCCACGATCAGATGTCAGGGACTCCCAATTATCGACGGGAATACTAAAGCACACTAGACACTTCTTTACACTATCACGAACTTTTTTTTTTTTTTTTTTGGCTTGTGTTCTGGTCTTTTGTCAAAAAGGAGCTCACCATAAAAAAGCTGTTTTGGTAGTCTAGAGTTATCAAGCCGAACAAGATGACCAGCTCAACACGTCTGATTTCTCATCTCAATTGCAGCAATGCTAGTTATTCCTAGGTACACTGTATAAAACGATAAGTTGACGTCAACTAAGTTTTAACGAAAGAGGAAAGTGTAGAAGTTTGTTTTTTTAGTTAAAGTAAATAGTTCTGTTAAAATGGAAAAATCAAAATATTGCATGAGTTCTGATTTTGCTTATTGTGTTTATAGACAGAAGAAAAGGTCACTCCTGTGTTGATATGTTATATCAAGCTGTCAGAAGGGTAGTCTTGTTTTTGGGGCCTAGTGTTATATACCCACATGTTGGGTATATTATACACAAGTGTTTTTTGTGTCAGAGAGAGAGAGAGAGAGAGAGAGAGAGAGAGAGAGAGAGAGAGAGAGAGAGAGGAGAGAGAGAGAGAGAGAGGGGTTGTTTAGGAGACTGATCTCCTGGGGGCCCTACTCTCAGTTGTTGAGAAAAATAAATATACGAATAGATAATAGACGCCAAGACAAACGCCTAACAAAGAGAGAGAGAGAGAGAGAGAGAGAGAGAGAGAGAGAGAGAGAGAGAGAGAGAGAGAGAGAGAGAGAGAGAGAAGAGAGAGAGAGAGATGCATAACTTACTTTCTTTATTCTCCATGGCCATCTGATCGTCTAGCCTTTTCTATCTCTCCAGGTCACCATGTTGATTTCCAGCTTCTTGTTGGATGTTCATCTTCATTTTATTTCTTGGCCGGTCTTCTAACTAAAACATGCATCAACCAACAACGCCATGTTTCTTTTTAAAACTTTTATTCCTAACTATATTTTCTTTTATCTAACACACAGCACTGAGTTGAGTCAGCCAAAGTAAACGGGATGTCTCCCCTGCTCTAAATATCGGCTCGAACTGAGTATGTAATTCAAAATCACGTAACGTGCGAGACTTCAACTGTCAGTAATTTTCCGTCCGTGATATGAAAGGGACCATCCTTGCAGAAATACAGGGGGTTGCCAATAATCTATGACACCACATAGATTATGCAACATTAGCAGTTAGCACCTGCTAACCTTATTCCGATGACAAAACTAGCTACAATTTTTCTATAAAAGAGACGTTCTGAATTATAAAACAGGAACATAGCATAGACGCAGAGGGAATCGTAAGAGCAGCTGGCTGGAGACACATGTGGTACTCACGAAACTAAGTAATCTTATCAAGTACCGTGACTGGTATAGGACTTTGATACGTAATGGTGGTACTTGTTAGAGTCCCATCTATGACTTAAATAAATTTAAAAATGACTTCAAAAATGTATCTAAAAATATTTTTAAAATCATTACATATTTTTTATTTTCTCCTCAGAAGTTGTAAAATTTCCGAACACTTCACGGTACATGGGAGAAATTTTTTTAAGGGAAGATTTTGCTGACAGTTTTTTTTAAAGAAAAATGCTGTAATTGGTGGAAATGGTATGACTGTAGGGCACCTCCGTGGTGCAATGGTTAGCAAGATAGATTAGTAGACCATTGTTAGTGAGTTCGATTCTCACTGGGTGCCCCATACTTCTGGCCTTGTGCCACATCTAAGCTAAGCTTAGTAAATAACTATATACGTATATTAGGGCACCTCATGTGGTGTAATGGTGAGCAAGCTAGATTTGCAGACCATTGTTAGTGAGTTCGATTCTCACTGGGGCCCCATACTTCTGGTCTTGTTGCCACATCTAAGCTAAGCTTAGTAAATAACTATATACGTATATTATGGGCACCTCACGTGGTGCAATGGTTAGCAAGCTAGATTAGTAGACCATTGTTATTGAGTTCGATTCTCACTGGGTGCCCCATACTTCTGGCCTTGTGCCACATCTAAGCTAAGCTTAGTAAATAACTATATACGTATATTATGGGCACCTCATGTGGTGTAATGGTGAGCAAGCTAGATTTGCAGACCATTGTTAGTGAGTTCGATTCTCACTGGGGGCCCCATACTTCTGGTCTTGTGCCACATCTAAGCTAAGCTTAGTAAATAACTATGACTGTAGTGATTGGTGGAATTGGTATGACAGTAGAGATGAAAGCCTTTTTTTAAGGTGAAAGTATAATAGAGGTAGATGGACCAAACAATGTGAAATAAGAATAGAAAAAAAATTGTCTAAGATTCAATGCCACATTTGGATATTGATCTTGCTATGAAAAAATCAGAAATCACCAATAACTTAAAATTGGTTGCCTTTCACACTTATTTGATAGCATTTCTGGATTCCTCGGGCAAAAATGCTTTTTTAAACCAATTTTTAGGAGTAGGGAAGTTCTAGAACTCATTTTACAGACAA
>CM042164.1:84877107-84884607 GCA_023376005.1 Doryteuthis pealeii | reverse complement strand
TTCTGAAGAAAAAAAAAAAAAGAGAGAGAAAAAAACAAAAAAACAAATCGTAGTATCAATTTCATATTTTTAAAAACAGCTCTTACAGTTAAAAGGAAATAAAATCTCAGTGGTTTCATGTATCCTAGTTTCTAGGGCAATCTTTTCCTTACGGCCAAAAATTCCATTAAGTTTACATTAATTTGAGCCGATTTCATAAGTAATTATATATCAAGGCCTTTGATTTTACTTACGAATCCCCCCCCCTGTCGGCTGGGGCAATAGAAAACACCGACTGCACATTTACAGAGGGGTAAAATATCAACAACAGGGATATCTGTTGGCCGTGGGTGGCGACTAGTGAGGCTTAATCCACGTGGCTGAGCAGTCCATGTCATGCAAAATTCCACTTTACCTTTTACTCGGGCTATACGTACAGTTGGAGAGACTCCCTCCGATCAATACGATGGTCACGCAAAGTAGCTATAAGATTTTGGCGACTGTATTCCCCTTATGGCAAACACCCAATCCTTGTTATCATACATGTGCTATATATATTTACCGACCCCTCCGCACGAGCAGGATGTGACACAAGGTCAATTTCTTAAGCGGAGTTTAACGGGTTTGAATTCAGAGTTTTCCTTCTCCTAGACCGGTTGCCTAACCAAGGTTAAAGAGCCCAGTCTGCCCTACTATTTACCCATAGCTGGAGGGAAAGTAGAATTCATACCTTTCCCAAGGGTATTAGCGCTAAGTGAAATGCAATTACCACGTCCAGGATTTGAACTCGGGGCGACGAGTCCATTTCCTATGACTTTAACCATTACACCACGCGCTTCCTAGCTTTCATACATGTGATATAAGGCGGTGGCTGCGGGTCGTAATGTCAGAGGTATGACGTTAAAATGCATCAAGTTCCAAATATGGATATCTGGGAAATTGGGATTAACCCTTCTACTCCCAGGTCTACTATGACCCGGAGTGTTAGTAACTGTTAAACTCCATCTATGGTTAAATAGATACAAAAAAAAAAAAAACGATTTAAAAAAAGGGTTTTAAAAAGATTGACTTAAAAGATATAACTGAATACCCAACAAGAACGAATAAAATAAAACAACTTCGACATAAAATAACTCAACAAGGTATTTCTCTGAATGTTTGAGATGAGGCTTGAAGATTAGTATTATCTGCGTTATTCGGACTATTGTCCCCATCTTCATTGTTATTTGTACAACGTTTCGGCCGATATGCCCCCCGGCCTTCTTCTAGTCCGAGAAGGTTCCCGAGTCCGAGAAGGTTCCCGAGTCCGAGAAGAAATACCTGAAGAAGGCCGGAGGGCATATCGGTCGAAACGTTGTACAAATAACAATGAAGATGGGGATACTAGTCCGAATAACACAGATAATACTAACTATAACAGCAGTGTCGCAGGAGTTGAAGAGTAGCACTGGATTTCAGGATCACTCCACCTTTAGGGGCTCCGGCTCCTGATTTGTTTTCGGGGTTTACTCCCCTAGCCTTTCCTTGAGAGGCAGCAGAGGTTTTGTGTCGGACTTTCCGTTGACTGATAGGTTGCTGACCAAGGCTAAATAGCCCCTTTCAACCCATTTGGGGATCAATGCGTGTAGCAAGTGCTGTAATCCGATTGTTGGTGTACCTGAGAATGAAGTGAGATTCGGGATACGGTGTATTTTTCATTTGTGTAGCAGATAAGCAACAGTACATTCATGTCAGTTTTTCTTTTGGGGGGGAAGGGGTAAGTCCACTAGAGGCGTCGAGATAGTTCTATTGTTCGCTGCGTTTATACACATATATGCACATGTATACGTAAAAACACGCTCATTCATGTACACATGTGTGGTTATACCAGCTTGGTTGTATTATCTATGTTACGACTTAGTATAAGTACACATGTCATTTAAGGTTAATCTTAAATTCTATTTAAGGGAGAATAGTTGGCTTCATACCTTTTTCTAGGGTATTAGTGCTACGTGAAATGCAAACAGCCTTGTCCAGGAATTGAACTCGGCAAGTCTTGTTGTATACTCTTCTTTTTAATTTCTTACTTCTATTTTTCTTCTGTTCATCTTTAGTATCTTACGTTCTTCTTCTAGCGTCTGGACTTCGTCTTGGGGACTTCGTGTCTGGTCTTCCATTGGGGATTTCTCTTTATCAGAAGCCCTGTGTCATTAGTAGTTTTTTGATAATAACACAAGACTTCGATTTACTTAGATCATATTTTATTTCTAAATCCCCACTACCTGCGCAGATTGAGTCGGCAGCGTGCATAACACGACTGACCACAGTCGTGGTTTGGCCGATACTAACTAAAATCTCTTTCTAATCTAAACCGGAAGAGGGTTTTCTCCACCGATTCTGACGGTATCCCCGGAAGGAAGATCAGGACTGAGGTCAAGCCTTGTCATTCAATCCTTCAAGGCTGCCGGCTGCAAATTATGACAGCCATTTTAGGTTTCTAAACTAATGGTACATAAGTGTTAGGAATCTAATAATTATGTAACAGTCTTTCCTATGTCTCTAATCATTACACCATGTACCTCCGTATATCAACGTAGATAATAGAATGACTGTATATGCATTTATCAATTCCTCTGTGTGAACGCTGTTGGCTGGGGCTTTAGAATACTGACTACCACCTGTTGACCACTGGTGGCAAACTGTGATGCTTAGACGGTCAGTCAGAGAGGCTCCCTCTGATCAATCAACTTGTCACGTCAAGCCTTAGCACCTATCTGACTTTCTGATTCCTATTTCCCTTATGGCAAGCGCCCTTTTTATCGTATATGTGCTAGAAGGCAGTGGCTGAGGGTTTTAATGTCCTAGGTATAACGTTAAACCTATTTAATTATATTTGAAACTTTTTCTTTTTTCTTAACGTTATTTTAGATATTTCTTTTCGGACTTGGGAGCCTTCTTGAACTCGGGAACCTTCTTTTTAATCTCGGGAACCTTCTTGTCCGACAAGAAATACCCGAAGAAGGCCGGAGGGCACATCGACCGTAACGTTGTACAGATAACAATAAAGACGAGGACAATAGTCCAAATGATACTAATTATCAAGCCTCATCTAAAAAATTCAGAGAAATCGTGTAGATAACAATAAAGATGGTGACAATAGTCCAAATAATACAAATAATACTAATTATCAAGCCTCATCTCAAAAATTCAGAGAAATAGTGTAGATAACAATAAAGATGGTGACAATAGTCCAAATAATACAAATAATACTAATTATCAAGTCTCATCTCAAAAATTCAGAGAAATAGTGTAGATAACAATAAGATGGTGACAATAGTCCAAATAATACAAATAATACTAATTATCAAGTCTCATCTCAAAAATCAGAGAAATCGTGTAGATAACAATAAGATGGTGACAATAGTCCAAATAATACAAATAATACTAATTATCAAGTCTCATCTCAAAAATTCAGAGAAATAGTGTAGATAACAATAAAGGTGAGGACAACAGTCCGAATAATACTAATTATCAAGCCTTATCTCAAAAATTCAGAGAAATAGTGTAGATAACAATAAAGGTGAGGACAACAGTCCAACAAATAGAGTAAGAATAGGAAATGTTATTTGTCAGTAAAATTCGAAAAGAATTTAGAAGCCTTTTTTTTCGGACTGACGAACCCGGGAAACTTTTCGAATTCGGGAACCTTTTCTTCGAATTTCGGGAAGCTTCTTGTCGATCTCGTGAGCCTTCATGTCGTAATTGGGAGTCTTCGCGAAACTTTGAACCGAACCCTTTATTCGAAGAAAGGTTCCCGAATTCGAAGTTCCGGGTTCGTCAGTCCGAAAAAGCTTCTAAATTTTTCGATTTATGACAAATCAACATTTCCTATTCCCTTATCTAATTTGGTTGGACTGTTGTCCTACCTATTGTTTTACACTATTTCTCTGATTTTTTGAGATAAGGTTGATAATTAGTATTATTCGGACTGTTGTCCCCACCTTTATTGTTTATCTACACTATTTCTCTGAATTTTTGCAGAGACTTTGAATATTAGATTATTTGTAATTAATATGGCTATTGTCCACATCTTTAGTTGTTATTACGATTTCTCTGAAATTTTGAGATGAGACTTGTAATTAAGTATTTAGTATTATTGGACTTTGTCACATCTTTATTGTTATCTTACACTATTTCTCTGATTTTTGAAGTGAGACTTGAATAATTAGTATTTTTTGTATTATTTGGACTACTTGTCACCATGTTATTGTTATCTACACTATTTCTCTGAATTTGAGATGGGATTGATAATAGTATTATTGTATTATTTTGGACTATTTCACCATCTTTATTGTATCTCACGATTTCTCTGAATTTTTTAGATGGGCCTTGATAATTAGTATCATTTGGACTATTGTCCTCGTCTTATTGTTATCTGTACACGTTACCGGTCGATGTGCCTGCTTCTTCGTATTTCTTGTCGGACAAGAAGGTTCCCGAGATTAAAAGAAGTTCCCGAGTTCAAGAAGCTCCCAAGTCCAAAAGAAATAATCTAAATAACGTTAGAAAAAGTTTCAAAATAATTAAATATGGTTTACGTTATACTAGACATTAACCTCAGCCACTGCTTCTAGCACAATATACGATAAAGGGCGCTTGCCAATAAAGGAATAGGAATCACAAAGTCAGATAGGTGTAAGCTTGAAGTGACAGTTATTGATCGAGGGAGCCTTCTGACTGACCGTTCTTAACTCACAGTTTTGCCACAGTGGTCAACAGGTGGTAAGTCAGTATCTAAGCCCAGCCACAGGCGTTACACAGAGGAATTGATAATTGCACTATACAGTCATTCTTTATCTAACGTTGATATGGAGGTACTGCTGTAAATGATCTAGAGACATAGAAAGACTGTACATAATTATTGATTCCTAACCTTATGTACATTATTTAGAAACTAAAATGGCTGCATAATTTGCGCGCAGCTTGAGGATTGGAATGACAAGGCTTGACCTCAGTCCTGATCTTCCTCCGGGATACCGTCAGATCGGTGGAGAACCCTCTTCCGGTTTAGATAGAAAGAGATTTTTAAGTTAGTGATCGGCCACCAACGAACTGTTGGTCAGTCGTGTTATGCACGCTGCGACTCAATCTGCGCAGGTAGTGGGGATTTAAGAAATAAATATGATTGTCAAATGAAGTCTTGTGTTTATCAAAACTACTATGACACAGGCTTCTGATAAAGGAATCCCCAATGGACAGACCAGACACGAAGTCCCCAAGAGAAGTCCAGACCAGAAGAAGACCGTAGATACAAAGATGACAAAGAAAATAGAAGTAAGAAATAAAAAGAAGATATAACAAAGCTTGCCGAGTTTCAATTCTCTGGACAGGCTGTTTGCATTTAGTAGCATATACCGCTAGAAAAGGTATGAAGCAACTATTCTCTTAATAGAATTTAAAGATTACCTTATGACAATGTGGTAACTTATATAAGTCGATAACATGATAATACACCCAGCTGGTTATAGCACCAACATGGTACATGAATGAGCCGTGGTTTTACGTATACTGTCCATTAATTGTAAACGCAGCGAAAATCAGAACTATTCGACGCCTCTGGTGGACTTACCTTCCCCAAAGAAAAATGACATGAAATGTACTGTTGCTTAATCTGCTCACAAATGAAAAAATCACCGTTCCCGAATCTCACTTTTTCAGTATCACCAAAAATCGGAATTACAGCACTGCACACGCATTGATTCCCAAATGGGTTGAAAGGGGCTATTTGCCTTGGTCCCAGCAACTATCAGTCACGGAAAGCCGACACAAAACTCTGCTGCCTCTCAAGGAAAGGCTAGGGGAGTAAAACCCGAACATCAGGAGGAGCCCTAAAAGTGGAGTGATCCTGACATCACGTGCTACTCTTGTCTTCACTCCTGCGACACTGCTGTTATAAGTTAGTATTATCTGTGTTAATTCGGACTAGTATCCCATCTCCTTGTTATTTTGTACAACGTTTTCGACCGTTAATGCCCTCCGGCTTCTTCAGGTATTTCTTCTCGGACTCGGGAACCTCTCGGCTCGGGAAACTTTCTCGGACTAGAGAGGCCGGGGGGCATATCGGCGAAACGTTGTACAATAACATGAAGATGGAAAAGTCCCGAATACGCAGATAACATACTAATCTTCAAGCTCATCTCAAACATTCAGAGAATACCTTGTTGAGTTATTTTATTCGAGTTGTTTTATATCTTTATTCCTTTGTTGGGTATTCATTATATTTTTAAGTCAATCTTTTTAAACCCTTTTTTTAAATCGTTTTTTTTTTTTTGTATTATTTAAATAGATGGGAGTTTAAGCAGTTACTAACACCCGGGTCATACGTAGACCTGGGAGGTAGAAGGGTTATCCAATTCCCAGATATCCTATCTTGGAACTTGGATGCTTTTTCGTCATACTCTGACATTAAAACCCGCAGCCACCGCTTATATCAATGTCTGAAGCTAGGAACGCGTGTGTATGGTTAAAGTCATAGGAAATGGACCTCGTCCGCCCAAGTTCAAATCCTGGACGCTGGTAATTGCATTTCACTTAGCGTAATACCCTTGGAAACGGTATGAACTCTTTCCCTCCAGTCATGGGTAAATAGTAGGGCAGACTGGCTCTTTACTTGGTTAGGCAACCGGTCCTAGGAGAAGGAAAACTCTGATTCAAACCCGTTAAACTCCGCTTAGAATTGACCTTGTGTTCACATCCTGCTCGTGCCGGGGGTCGTAAATTATTAGCAATTGTTGATAACAAGGATTGGGTTTTGCCATAAGGGAATACAGTCCGCCAATTATTCTTATAGCTCCTTTGCGTGACCATCGTATGATCGGAGGGAGTCCTTCCAATGTACGTATAGCCCGAGTAAAAGGTAAAGTGATTTGCATACATGGATGGCTCAGCACGTGGATTAGCCTACACGTCGCCACCCGCCCAGATATCCCGTTGTTGATATTTACCCTCTGTAAAGTGCGTCGGGTTTTCTATGCCCCAGCGACAGGGGGGGGGGATTCCGTAAGTAAATAAAGGCCTTGATATATAATTACTTAATGAATCGTCAAATTAATAGTAACTAATGAATTTTTGCCGGGAAAAGATTGCCCTAGAAAAGATACATGAAACCACGAGATTTTATTTCCTTTTAACGTAAGAGCTGTTTTTTAAAAATATGAATTGATACTACGATTGTTTTTTTGTTTTTTTCTCTCTCTTTTTTTTTTTTCTTCAGAAGCGACTGCTTTCAACACAACCTACTACCGAAGCCAGGATGCAACCTTTATATTTACTTTTTGTTTAAGTCAAACAAGAACGCTGAACTGCACATTTTCCGCCATGCTTTTTCGTTTCCAACATATTGCTTTAGTCAGGGATCCAGGAGATAATGAACATGAATAAATATATCGCTTATTCAGCTAACCTTAAATGTAAATTCATCGCTAACCAACGGAAATATCACACACAATTATGGTCAAGAATTTCCTTTTTTTATACTAAATA
>CM042164.1:84839544-84877007 GCA_023376005.1 Doryteuthis pealeii | reverse complement strand
ACATGTGGCTGATCGGTTGGCGATCATACAGATGACTGTGCATCGTGTACTTTTGGAATGATGTGATGGCTAATTTATAACGGATGATCTCGCGTTAGAAAATAATGAAACCCTTATTTCTTATCAATGTCTCATGATGCAGTTAAATATTGATTAACTAAATTATATGACTAAGCTAAAGATAAGCAGCTACCAGATAATCAGCGATTTCGCATTCTTGCCTTTTCATCTTGGACGATTTTGACGGTCTCAAGTTTAATCAGAGGGTGTTGCCAAATGATACTGGCTGTAGAATTAAGGACACAAGATATCATATATATGTTGTATGAGGAAGGTTTTTACGACCCCTTTAAGGATGGACTGGCTCATAGCCTATATATGATGTCGACGGTAGCAGTGATGGACTCGGAAACATTATATTCCGATAATCACTAGCGTTCAACTAACAGCACTGTTGACCCTCCGATTCTTGTAGTTTGTCTTTGTGCAATTGTTCTACTTTTTGTTTTTATGTAAGAAGTTCTGTTTGCAACCAGATACACAGTGCTGGATCTTAAGAATATATCTCAAGCCACACTATTTCTCTGTGTAATCTTCTCCACTGTCAACGATAACAACACTTCAGTTAGACCTTCAACGACTTATTACAATTAAAGACAACGAGTATCAATTATAATCGGGGGCGGCGCTAGAAGTCGGTATTACCAGTCCAGCGAAGGGAGTCCTATCCATTTTCAATATCGCATAGACCAAAGGGTTGTTATGTTAAGCATCTGAGGCTGTGTATCGGAATGTGTTGGGCGGTAAGAAGAAGACGCGCAGGTGATGACTCTGACATAGAAATAGCATGGGACACTCATAGCAGATCACAGAGTCTGATGACGATCAGATCAGCATCGGTGCGGCAGCCGAGGAGAGGCGCATAGTCAGTGTCGGTGGTAAGTCGCCGGGGTCAATGTCAGTAGGTACCGCATATGTCATGACTTGTACCCAGCACGCCTTGAGTACCGAGTCAGCCGAGCATTGGAAAATACTCGACTCGTGCAAGCGGACAGTCCGGGAATGACGTGTAAATCCATCAGCTCCTCTACTGGAATGTACCAACAACTTATCATGAGGGTCAAAATCGCAGCCCAGATTACAGAACAAGACAGCTGGGATCGACTTACTCTCACACGTGGCGCGAAGCGCATGCTGGCCATCAGAAGCGTCAGCGGATTGCGTGATATTAACCTGTGCTACTCATAACGCGGCTGATTAGGCGGGGACCGCTATCGAACTAAGGAACTGTGGTTCTAGCCGACACGCTCTTACGACTGAGTAGACCCGGCCCCATACAATATATATGATTACGTTATTTTTCATTTCGCAGACTACAGCACATCATTTATACGAACACTGTCAATTATGTAACAAACTATTCAGGGAAGGAGTTGTATGCCTCGAAGGACCAAAAAACGTGGGATCAAAGAACCGATAAAAAATGTGGCTTCAGATGGCGCAACACAATGGCCTCTACTTTGAATGAAAGGCTAATTTATGTTGTAACTTGAAGAATAAAACAAATAAATTACCAACATTCTGAGACTCTTTTAACTCCCCCTAGTAATTTTAAAATAGTTTATTGAAGATCCATGAAAAAAAAAAAAAAAAATGTGGCTTCAGATGGCGCAACACAATGGCCTCTACTTTGAATGAAAGGCTAATTTATGTTGTAACTTGAAGAATAAAACAAATAAATTACCAACATTCTGAGACTCTTTTAACTCCCCCTAGTAATTTTAAAATAGTTTATTGAAGATCCATGAAAAAAAAAAAAAAAAATGTGGCTTCAGATGGCGCAACACAATGGCCTCTACTTTGAATGAAAGGCTAATTTATGTTGTAACTTGAAGAATAAAACAAATAAATTACCAACATTCTGAGACTCTTTTAACTCCCCCTAGTAATTTTAAAATAGTTTATTGAAGATCCATGAAAAAAAAAAAAAAAAAATGTGGCTTCAGATGGCGCAACACAATGGCCTCTACTTTGAATGAAAGGCTAATTTATGTTGTAACTTGAAGAATAAAACAAATAAATTACCAACATTCTGAGACTCTTTTAACTCCCCCTAGTAATTTTAAAATAGTTATTGAAGATCCATGAAAAAAAAAAAAAAAATGTGGCTTCAGATGGCGCAACACAATGGCCTCTACTTTGAATGAAAGGCTAATTTATGTTGTAACTTGAAGAATAAAACAAATAAATTACCAACATTCTGAGACTCTTTTAACTCCCCTAGTAATTTTAAAATAGTTTATTGAAGATCCATGAAAAAAAAAAAAAAAAATGTGGCTTCAGATGGCGCAACACAATGGCCTCTACTTTGAATGAAAGGCTAATTTATGTTGTAACTTGAAGAATAAAACAAATAAATTACCAACATTCTGAGACTCTTTTAACTCCCCTAGTAATTTTAAAATAGTTTATTGAAGATCCATGAAAAAAAAAAAAAAAAATGTGGCTTCAGATGGCGCAACACAATGGCCTCTACTTTGAATGAAAGGCTAATTTATGTTGTAACTTGAAGAATAAAACAAATAAATTACCAACATTCTGAGACTCTTTTAACTCCCCTAGTAATTTTAAAATAGTTTATTGAAGATCCATGAAAAAAAAAAAAAAAATGTGGCTTCAGATGGCGCAACACAATGGCCTCTACTTTGAATGAAAGGCTAATTTATGTTGTAACTTGAAGAATAAAACAAATAAATTACCAACATTCTGAGACTCTTTTAACTCCCCTAGTAATTTTAAAATAGTTTATTGAAGATCCATGAAAAAAAAAAAAAAAATGTGGCTTCAGATGGCGCAACACAATGGCCTCTACTTTGAATGAAAGGCTAATTTATGTTGTAACTTGAAGAATAAAACAAATAAATTACCAACATTCTGAGACTCTTTTAACTCCCCCTAGTAATTTTAAAATAGTTTATTGAAGATCCATGAAAAAAAAAAAAAAATGTGGCTTCAGATGGCGCAACACAATGGCCTCTACTTTGAATGAAAGGCTAATTTATGTTGTAACTTGAAGAATAAAACAAATAAATTACCAACATTCTGAGACTCTTTTAACTCCCCTAGTAATTTTAAAATAGTTTATTGAAGATCCATGAAAAAAAAAAAAAAATGTGGCTTCAGATGGCGCAACACAATGGCCTCTACTTTGAATGAAAGGCTAATTTATGTTGTAACTTGAAGAATAAAACAAATAAATTACCAACATTCTGAGACTCTTTTAACTCCCCTAGTAATTTTAAAATAGTTTATTGAAGATCCATGAAAAAAAAAAAAAAAAAATGTGGCTTCAGATGGCGCAACACAATGGCCTCTACTTTGAATGAAAGGCTAATTTATGTTGTAACTTGAAGAATAAAACAAATAAATTACCAACATTCTGAGACTCTTTTAACTCCCCCTAGTAATTTTAAAATAGTTTATTGAAGATCCATGAAAAAAAAAAAAAAAAATGTGGCTTCAGATGGCGCAACACAATGGCCTCTACTTTGAATGAAAGGCTAATTTATGTTGTAACTTGAAGAATAAAACAAATAAATTACCAACATTCTGAGACTCTTTTAACTCCCCTAGTAATTTTAAAATAGTTTATTGAAGATCCATGAAAAAAAAAAAAAAAAATGTGGCTTCAGATGGCGCAACACAATGGCCTCTACTTTGAATGAAAGGCTAATTTATGTTGTAACTTGAAGAATAAAACAAATAAATTACCAACATTCTGAGACTCTTTTAACTCCCCCTAGTAATTTTAAAATAGTTTATTGAAGATCCATGAAAAAAAAAAAAAAAAAATGTGGCTTCAGATGGCGCAACACAATGGCCTCTACTTTGAATGAAAGGCTAATTTATGTTGTAACTTGAAGAATAAAACAAATAAATTACCAACATTCTGAGACTCTTTTAACTCCCCTAGTAATTTTAAAATAGTTTATTGAAGATCCATGAAAAAAAAAAAAAAAAAATGTGGCTTCAGATGGCGCAACACAATGGCCTCTACTTTGAATGAAAGGCTAATTTATGTTGTAACTTGAAGAATAAAACAAATAAATTACCAACATTCTGAGACTCTTTTAACTCCCCTAGTAATTTTAAAATAGTTTATTGAAGATCCATGAAAAAAAAAAAAAAAATGTGGCTTCAGATGGCGCAACACAATGGCCTCTACTTTGAATGAAAGGCTAATTTATGTTGTAACTTGAAGAATAAAACAAATAAATTACCAACATTCTGAGACTCTTTTAACTCCCCTAGTAATTTTAAAATAGTTTATTGAAGATCCATGAAAAAAAAAAAAAAATGTGGCTTCAGATGGCGCAACACAATGGCCTCTACTTTGAATGAAAGGCTAATTTATGTTGTAACTTGAAGAATAAAACAAATAAATTACCAACATTCTGAGACTCTTTTAACTCCCCTAGTAATTTTAAAATAGTTTATTGAAGATCCATGAAAAAAAAAAAAAAAAATGTGGCTTCAGATGGCGCAACACAATGGCCTCTACTTTGAATGAAAGGCTAATTTATGTTGTAACTTGAAGAATAAAACAAATAAATTACCAACATTCTGAGACTCTTTTAACTCCCCTAGTAATTTTAAAATAGTTTATTGAAGATCCATGAAAAAAAAAAAAAAATGTGGCTTCAGATGGCGCAACACAATGGCCTCTACTTTGAATGAAAGGCTAATTTATGTTGTAACTTGAAGAATAAAACAAATAAATTACCAACATTCTGAGACTCTTTTAACTCCCCTAGTAATTTTAAAATAGTTTATTGAAGATCCATGAAAAAAAAAAAAAAAAATGTGGCTTCAGATGGCGCAACACAATGGCCTCTACTTTGAATGAAAGGCTAATTTATGTTGTAACTTGAAGAATAAAACAAATAAATTACCAACATTCTGAGACTCTTTTAACTCCCCTAGTAATTTTAAAAATAGTTTATTGAAGATCCATGAAAAAAAAAAAAAAAATGTGGCTTCAGATGGCGCAACACAATGGCCTCTACTTTGAATGAAAGGCTAATTTATGTTGTAACTTGAAGAATAAAACAAATAAATTACCAACATTCTGAGACTCTTTTAACTCCCCTAGTAATTTTAAAATAGTTTATTGAAGATCCATGAAAAAAAAAAAAAAATGTGGCTTCAGATGGCGCAACACAATGGCCTCTACTTTGAATGAAAGGCTAATTTATGTTGTAACTTGAAGAATAAAACAAATAAATTACCAACATTCTGAGACTCTTTTAACTCCCCTAGTAATTTTAAAATAGTTTATTGAAGATCCATGAAAAAAAAAAAAAAATGTGGCTTCAGATGGCGCAACACAATGGCCTCTACTTTGAATGAAAGGCTAATTTATGTTGTAACTTGAAGAATAAAACAAATAAATTACCAACATTCTGAGACTCTTTTAACTCCCCCTAGTAATTTTAAAATAGTTTATTGAAGATCCATGAAAAAAAAAAAAAAAATGTGGCTTCAGATGGCGCAACACAATGGCCTCTACTTTGAATGAAAGGCTAATTTATGTTGTAACTTGAAGAATAAAACAAATAAATTACCAACATTCTGAGACTCTTTTAACTCCCCCTAGTAATTTTAAAATAGTTTATTGAAGATCCATGAAAAAAAAAAAAAAATGTGGCTTCAGATGGCGCAACACAATGGCCTCTACTTTGAATGAAAGGCTAATTTATGTTGTAACTTGAAGAATAAAACAAATAAATTACCAACATTCTGAGACTCTTTTAACTCCCCCTAGTAATTTTAAAATAGTTTATTGAAGATCCATGAAAAAAAAAAAAAAAAAATGTGGCTTCAGATGGCGCAACACAATGGCCTCTACTTTGAATGAAAGGCTAATTTATGTTGTAACTTGAAGAATAAAACAAATAAATTACCAACATTCTGAGACTCTTTTAACTCCCCCTAGTAATTTTAAAATAGTTTATTGAAGATCCATGAAAAAAAAAAAAAAAAAATGTGGCTTCAGATGGCGCAACACAATGGCCTCTACTTTGAATGAAAGGCTAATTTATGTTGTAACTTGAAGAATAAAACAAATAAATTACCAACATTCTGAGACTCTTTTAACTCCCCTAGTAATTTTAAAATAGTTTATTGAAGATCCATGAAAAAAAAAAAAAAATGTGGCTTCAGATGGCGCAACACAATGGCCTCTACTTTGAATGAAAGGCTAATTTATGTTGTAACTTGAAGAATAAAACAATAAATTACCAACATTCTGAGACTCTTTTAACTCCCCCTAGTAATTTTAAAATAGTTTATTGAAGATCCATGAAAAAAAAAAAAAAAAAATGTGGCTTCAGATGGCGCAACACAATGGCCTCTACTTTGAATGAAAGGCTAATTTATGTTGTAACTTGAAGAATAAAACAAATAAATTACCAACATTCTGAGACTCTTTTAACTCCCCCTAGTAATTTTAAAATAGTTTATTGAAGATCCATGAAAAAAAAAAAAAAATGTGGCTTCAGATGGCGCAACACAATGGCCTCTACTTTGAATGAAAGGCTAATTTATGTTGTAACTTGAAGAATAAAACAAATAAATTACCAACATTCTGAGACTCTTTTAACTCCCCTAGTAATTTTAAAATAGTTTATTGAAGATCCATGAAAAAAAAAAAAAAAAAAATGTGGCTTCAGATGGCGCAACACAATGGCCTCTACTTTGAATGAAAGGCTAATTTATGTTGTAACTTGAAGAATAAAACAAATAAATTACCAACATTCTGAGACTCTTTTAACTCCCCTAGTAATTTTAAAATAGTTTATTGAAGATCCATGAAAAAAAAAAAAAAATGTGGCTTCAGATGGCGCAACACAATGGCCTCTACTTTGAATGAAAGGCTAATTTATGTTGTAACTTGAAGAATAAAACAAATAAATTACCAACATTCTGAGACTCTTTTAACTCCCCTAGTAATTTTAAAATAGTTTATTGAAGATCCATGAAAAAAAAAAAAAAAAATGTGGCTTCAGATGGCGCAACACAATGGCCTCTACTTTGAATGAAAGGCTAATTTATGTTGTAACTTGAAGAATAAAACAAATAAATTACCAACATTCTGAGACTCTTTTAACTCCCCCTAGTAATTTTAAAATAGTTTATTGAAGATCCATGAAAAAAAAAAAAAAAATGTGGCTTCAGATGGCGCAACACAATGGCCTCTACTTTGAATGAAAGGCTAATTTATGTTGTAACTTGAAGAATAAAACAAATAAATTACCAACATTCTGAGACTCTTTTAACTCCCCTAGTAATTTTAAAATAGTTTATTGAAGATCCATGAAAAAAAAAAAAAAATGTGGCTTCAGATGGCGCAACACAATGGCCTCTACTTTGAATGAAAGGCTAATTTATGTTGTAACTTGAAGAATAAAACAAATAAATTACCAACATTCTGAGACTCTTTTAACTCCCCCTAGTAATTTTAAAATAGTTTATTGAAGATCCATGAAAAAAAAAAAAAAAATGTGGCTTCAGATGGCGCAACACAATGGCCTCTACTTTGAATGAAAGGCTAATTTATGTTGTAACTTGAAGAATAAAACAAATAAATTACCAACATTCTGAGACTCTTTTAACTCCCCCTAGTAATTTTAAAATAGTTTATTGAAGATCCATGAAAAAAAAAAAAAAAATGTGGCTTCAGATGGCGCAACACAATGGCCTCTACTTTGAATGAAAGGCTAATTTATGTTGTAACTTGAAGAATAAAACAAATAAATTACCAACATTCTGAGACTCTTTTAACTCCCCCTAGTAATTTTAAAATAGTTTATTGAAGATCCATGAAAAAAAAAAAAAATGTGGCTTCAGATGGCGCAACACAATGGCCTCTACTTTGAATGAAAGGCTAATTTATGTTGTAACTTGAAGAATAAAACAAATAAATTACCAACATTCTGAGACTCTTTTAACTCCCCCTAGTAATTTTAAAATAGTTTATTGAAGATCCATGAAAAAAAAAAAAAAAAATGTGGCTTCAGATGGCGCAACACAATGGCCTCTACTTTGAATGAAAGGCTAATTTATGTTGTAACTTGAAGAATAAAACAAATAAATTACCAACATTCTGAGACTCTTTTAACTCCCCTAGTAATTTTAAAATAGTTTATTGAAGATCCATGAAAAAAAAAAAAAAAAATGTGGCTTCAGATGGCGCAACACAATGGCCTCTACTTTGAATGAAAGGCTAATTTATGTTGTAACTTGAAGAATAAAACAAATAAATTACCAACATTCTGAGACTCTTTTAACTCCCCTAGTAATTTTAAAATAGTTTATTGAAGATCCATGAAAAAAAAAAAAAAAAATGTGGCTTCAGATGGCGCAACACAATGGCCTCTACTTTGAATGAAAGGCTAATTTATGTTGTAACTTGAAGAATAAAACAAATAAATTACCAACATTCTGAGACTCTTTTAACTCCCCCTAGTAATTTTAAAATAGTTTATTGAAGATCCATGAAAAAAAAAAAAAAAAAATGTGGCTTCAGATGGCGCAACACAATGGCCTCTACTTTGAATGAAAGGCTAATTTATGTTGTAACTTGAAGAATAAAACAAATAAATTACCAACATTCTGAGACTCTTTTAACTCCCCTAGTAATTTTAAAATAGTTTATTGAAGATCCATGAAAAAAAAAAAAAAAAATGTGGCTTCAGATGGCGCAACACAATGGCCTCTACTTTGAATGAAAGGCTAATTTATGTTGTAACTTGAAGAATAAAACAAATAAATTACCAACATTCTGAGACTCTTTTAACTCCCCTAGTAATTTTAAAATAGTTTATTGAAGATCCATGAAAAAAAAAAAAAAAAATGTGGCTTCAGATGGCGCAACACAATGGCCTCTACTTTGAATGAAAGGCTAATTTATGTTGTAACTTGAAGAATAAAACAAATAAATTACCAACATTCTGAGACTCTTTTAACTCCCCCTAGTAATTTTAAAATAGTTTATTGAAGATCCATGAAAAAAAAAAAAAAATGTGGCTTCAGATGGCGCAACACAATGGCCTCTACTTTGAATGAAAGGCTAATTTATGTTGTAACTTGAAGAATAAAACAAATAAATTACCAACATTCTGAGACTCTTTTAACTCCCCTAGTAATTTTAAAATAGTTTATTGAAGATCCATGAAAAAAAAAAAAAAAAAATGTGGCTTCAGATGGCGCAACACAATGGCCTCTACTTTGAATGAAAGGCTAATTTATGTTGTAACTTGAAGAATAAAACAAATAAATTACCAACATTCTGAGACTCTTTTAACTCCCCTAGTAATTTTAAAATAGTTTATTGAAGATCCATGAAAAAAAAAAAAAAAAAATGTGGCTTCAGATGGCGCAACACAATGGCCTCTACTTTGAATGAAAGGCTAATTTATGTTGTAACTTGAAGAATAAAACAAATAAATTACCAACATTCTGAGACTCTTTTAACTCCCCTAGTAATTTTAAAATAGTTTATTGAAGATCCATGAAAAAAAAAAAAAAAAATGTGGCTTCAGATGGCGCAACACAATGGCCTCTACTTTGAATGAAAGGCTAATTTATGTTGTAACTTGAAGAATAAAACAAATAAATTACCAACATTCTGAGACTCTTTTAACTCCCCCTAGTAATTTTAAAATAGTTTATTGAAGATCCATGAAAAAAAAAAAAAAATGTGGCTTCAGATGGCGCAACACAATGGCCTCTACTTTGAATGAAAGGCTAATTTATGTTGTAACTTGAAGAATAAAACAAATAAATTACCAACATTCTGAGACTCTTTTAACTTCCCCTAGTAATTTTAAAATAGTTTATTGAAGATCCATGAAGAAAAAATACAAAAAACAAAAAACAAAAAACAGTTGACGTTTCTTTTGTTCTCATTAAATTAATCAAAACCATCAAATCTTATTATAATGGAGATTGTGTGTTTTTCTGTCTGTAACCGAAACTATATTCCTACTCAAGTCCCAATTCTCTTAGTTATTGACATCACATTCTCCATGATTTTATTTTTATCTAAACCTCAATTATTAATAAAATTGTCTTACATTATTAATACTGTTAACTATGACAACATGCAATTAACTATAAAAAAATAGCGGTGTGTGAACGGGAAGGCTAATTTGCATATTAATATTAAAAATCGAATTTAATAAATATGTCTTGTATTATTGATTTCTAACTGTTTGGTTTAATGAATATAAGCAAACATCTCTTCAATGAATCTTAAATGAATCCATTAACAGATAAATAACTGTCATTTTATCTTTATTCCTCTTATAACTAAATACTTAAATTAGAAAAAATAACATGAAAGACGAGAGTGATGGAAGAGTAAGTTTCAGTTGTTCCCTTTTTTATTATACCCTCTGTTTCAAATCTTTTATTACTCCCTCTGTTTCAAATCTTTTTATATTCTTATTTCATTAGCCCTTTCTAATTTAATACAAATATTTTATTACATTAAAACTTAAATTTGCACCCGGAGGTGCATATATTTGCTAGTACTTTTAAAAATTGTCGTTCTGCATAAAATAAATAACCAAGAAACACTTTAATTTAGCTCACAAAAACTATCAATTTAACCGTTCCGTTCTTGACTGTGGCAAAGAGTGTTTCAAGTAAAAAAAAAAGAAAAAAAAAAAAAGAAAAGAAATCGATACTTTTGATCCGGTTTTCGATCTGGAAGTCACGAATCAACCTTTGAACAATCTTATTGTCAGGTTTAAGTTACTGGTGCGATCGATACCAATCGTAAAAGTCATCGGTTCACTGCTCCTAATCAATACAGCTATTAATTTACTTCATCCCGAGCGTCCTAAAACCTGTGTTGAATTGCGATCGTCCAATGCATCTAAAATATCAATAATGAACTTGTATTTAAATGGCAACACGGACGCTGATACTGACACGTAAATGGAAATAAATCCGGCGTGGCGAACAGTTGAAATAAATGATTGTTAATTACGTTATAAAACATAAGAAGTTCAATAAAAGGAACGCTTCTTGAATCATGTGAGTTGAACAAAAAACATAAAGTTTCCAATAGGGAATATATCGGAGAAATAACAACAAGAACTCTGCGAAAACCATGAAGAAAATAGGCCCCGTTAGCACAAGGTAGGCATTTCAGCATAGATTTAATTACTATTGTGTTAATGGATCATTGCACAGGCGGTGATAATGTGATCAGAATATGCTGTCAGGAACTTAAGTTTCTAGTAGGGCACCCAATGCGATAGCGTCTTGCAAGCCCGGAGTATTAAGCACGCCTTGTAAGGAGCCCTGCGTGAAAATTCCAAGAGCCCTCTGCCCCCGAAACCGGCTGTTTACTTTTTAGACCTCTTGTCCCTGGTCTGCTGGCATAATCTAGGCAAAACAGGTATATCTGCATGTAGGTTTTGGGACCCACTTGCATACTTCATATTCCATGATACTCCATCTTTTCAGTGAATTCAGTGGATAGAGCCGGCTTTATCTCACACCGGGAATGCTGTCACAAGAACAAGACAAGAGAATAAGAATTCTCGACTTCAATACAACATCATCCATGATCATCATGTCACGCAATTAGCACGGATACCATGACTATCTCTCGCCAACCTTCTCTATCATCCATTGTACCGGGGAGGTCCTCCGTGCGCCATCCAGTATCTCGCAGAGTTGGTCAATGGTAGAGTCCTTGGTGGGCGGCCCACACTAGCACGTCCATGTATGGGCTGGACACAAGGCCTCGTTTTTAACCGTGGGCCCACCCACAACCGAAAGCTCATGGGCGGGAAAGAATAAAATTGCGTCGATCCTTCGGCATTCCCCCTCAAGGAGAGTGCCTCAGGCGTGGGCAATTAAACCCAGCCCAGCCTCTTTAATTCAAGGGCAATAGGAGTCTTAGTTACTCTGCAGGAGCGCAGCAGCGTATATCTACTGTGCAACCGACTGACGTTTATTGTTCAGCAGTAATGCAGCCAGTGTATTTCCTTACCCAAGGGGTTCCCCCCAGGGGGGCGGACTTTTTGTTCTTTTTTTTATTATTGATTTGCAAAAAATGCTAAAACAGACCTGGAAATGATAAAAATAAGAAAGAAATATTTTATTTTTCTGTCCATGATGCCTACACAATTTCGAATAATAACCTCGTAAATTCTTCCCAATTCTTACTTTCTTTCCTTCTTCATTTCATCTTTTGGATCGACGCTATTAATTGTACCTTTTACCGGTCGATGAGCCGAAGCACACTGAACCCGACCCGAGGCCGGGTATTAGATGGTATGTCTCAAAGCACTAAATCTGGAACTGATACTAAACTTGACCCTCCTTGTATGTTAGGTAGTACCAATAAACGCGGAGTCTTCGAAGTAGTAAAAATTAGATTAAGGAGGCAAAGAGATGTTAATTGTTATTCAAGGGGGAAATCCAAAATTTGAATTAATTTTATGTAAAAGGTACCACCGAATTGAAAGGGTGTAATTTCATTTCTATACTTATATATATCTCTCTCATATATACAGGTGAGTCCAAAAGTATCAAGTTGAAGTTTATTTACAAGATGAAATATTCACTTTTCGCTAGCGCTAGACCAGGGGGAGTATTTTATGCGCCTTCACTCTAATACTGCACAGATCGATTACTCAGTCTTGTGTCTGTTCCGCCACTCACGCGGTTTCAGATAAAAAAAACCTGAAAACTACGCCATTCGTCTTTAGTAACAGAAGCCATGCCAACTCACACACATATATATATATATATATATATATATAAATATATATTATTATATTTGTTTATAACAAAAAATTGCCATTGCTCGATTTCTTTTACTTCGAGAAGATTGAAACCATTGCCATTTGGTGTTTCAATCAGAAATAGAAATTGATATGTTCGATATGAAGTATAATGATTGTTGAATTTTCACTTCTAATTAAATCGTTGAGTTGCATTAAATATTTTAAAAAATAAACTAAAATCTCATATTTCAGTTTCTGTTTAATCATGGCCATTGAAATCGAACTAAATTCTCGCATTATTAATTTCAACAAAAGAGTCCATTGTAGAAAACGAAATGAGTGCGTGAATAGATAAAATATTCATTCGAAAAGCAATCCTTTCATTTCCACGTTGGAGAATTTATGTTATGAATATTTCTATGGTGGACCAAGAATAGGAAGACTCAAGAGATGAAGAGAGACATTCTTTTACGACAAGCATTTTATCCATGAATCTTAAAAAAAATGAAATATAATTATATATATTATATATATATATATATATATATATATATATATATATATATATATATAATATATATATATATATATATATAACAATGAGAATATAATATATATATACATATATGTGCTGTATAGTGGCTTGAGGCAGTATAGTCTGACTTCCCTGCTGAAGTCGGTTTCGATTTCTGTTGAGGAGATTGTTAGTAACATCGCAGATGAGACTTAATAAAGTCGAAACAGCTGCTTGTACGATGTTCTACACGCGAGTAATTCTTTGCGGATTCACTTGTCAATGTTAATTATCTTATAATTATCGAATTTTAAATGCATATACCGCTATTGTAATTGCCCTTAAAGCAAAAATTAAATATTTATTCACCAATGCTTCTAAAAACAAAAAATAAAACAAACATCCCAAAATCTTATAATATATATATATATATATATATATATATATATATTATTTATATATATTTGTATATAAAGTAAAAGTAATTACAACTAAAGTTCATCGGGGCGGCCTAATGTTGGTATCAGCCAACACGAGGAGTCTATCCCTTTTCAATAGGTAGACCAAGGAGATTGTTTTGCATCTGAAGTGGACCGACCACATACCATCAGCTCCTTACTTTACCGCACAGATCCCTGTGCTACTCATACGCTGAGTTGGCGAGGGTGGGTATCGAACTAGGAATTTGTGGTTTCTAGCCGAACGCTCTACCGACTGAGCTTAACTCGGCCCTATTATATATATATATTTGTATAAAAAGTAAAAGTAATTAAAACTAAAGTCGTCGGGGCGGCCTAATGTCGGTATGAGCCAGTCAGCGAGGGAGTCTATTCCTCTTTTCACTAGCGCTAGACCAAGGAGATTTTTTTTGGATCTGAGGTGGAACGCCACACCTACCATCAGCTCCTTACTTTACTGCACATATCTCTGTGCTATTCATAACGCTGAGTTGGCGAGGACCGGAATCGAACTGGGAACCTTTTAGTTTCTAGCCAAACGCTCTACCGACTGAGAGACAACTTTATATATATTTTCTTAAATAACTGAATGATAAATAAAATTAACAGATGACCAATCATTTATCAACAATTTTATCATTTTCGTAATTTATTGTCAGAACTAGCATCTTTTACGACAAGCAGTTTTATACATTGAATGTAAAAAATATATATAATATATATATATATAATTAATATATTATATATATATTATATATGGGAAAATATGTGGATAAAGGTAGACAAACACAGGATGTAGAAACATACATTTTCTACAACATCCCGTGTTTGTCTATCTTTCTCTCTCTCTCTCTCTCTCTCTCTCTCTATATATATATATATATAATATATATATATATATATTATATATATATATAAAATTTACTTGAAGGCACTTACAACGCATGTATCGCATAAAATTCGATACTTTTATTAATTAAAGTCGAAACAGTCTGTACGGTATTCTACACACCGAGCGATCCTTCTGATTACACTTGTCAAGTTCATTTTCTATAGAAAAAGTATCGAATTTTATGCGATACATGCGTTGTAAGTGCATTCAAGTAAAAATTTAATATATACTTTATTCAGCAACGTTTCTAAAATAAAACAAACATCCAAAAAAAATCTTATATATATATAATATATATATATATATATATATTATATATATATATATATATATAAAGTTAACATAATGAGGCAGATATACATGCTAATAGTTCGCTTAGTAGCTCATCAGGGCAAGAGTCAGATTCTTGCTATGATGAGCTTCTATGCGAAACTATTAGTACCTATATCTGACTTCATTAGGTTTAACTATTATTTGCTCTACTTAAGTATTGAGCACTTTTCATTTTATCTTAAGTGGTTTATATATATATATTTCTATATATATTTTTTTCTTTTTATAGTATAATCGATTATTAGTGTTATAGTATTAATAGTTTATTTTCGGTTTGTACGACCTCTGGTCTTTTTTTTCTTTTCCACAGGTGAAGTTTGGTGGTATATTTTTACTATCAAATATTGCCAGATTTGCCACAGGGTTTACCATAATTATATATATATATATATATATATATATATATATATATATATATATATATATAATATAATATGTGTGTGTGTGTGTGTGTGTGTGGTGTGTGTTGTGTGTGTGTAAAATTGAGAATATATATATATACATATGGTGTGCTAAGAGTAAGGAAATGAATCCGACGGTAAATGTATAGATAAAAGGTATTGAAAACATACAATAAACGGAACTAATTATCAACTCTGATGATATTTTTTATAAATCGAAATATTGTGAAATATAGCTATGAACATAATATAAAATATATATTTTAACAATATTGTGTGGTTTCATACCCTTATTATATATATATATATATATATATATAATATATATATATATATATTAGTCGTCGGGCGCCTAAAGTCGGTATCAGCCAGTTAGCAAGGGTCTATCCCCTTTTCAATAGCGCTAGACCAATGTAAATTTGTTTTTTGGCATCTGAGATGGAACGCCACACCTACCAACAGCTTCTTATTTTACCGCACAGATCCCTGTGCTACTCATACGCTGAGTTAGCGAGACTGGTATCGAACTAGGAACCTTGTGGCTTCTAGCTGAACGCTCTTACCGACTGAGCTAACCGGTCCTATATGTATATATATTGTCAACTTTTACATGTTTTTTATAACTAAATGATAAATAAATAAACATATGACTAATCATTTATTAATTAAATTCTTCCATTTTCGTAATCCATTATTAGTATCCGTAAAATGACAGTACAAAAAAAGTACAATGAATGCAATTTCTAACCAGTAGCCATCAGTTTACAATCTATCCATCTATCTATCAATCATAAAGAAAGAAATAAGAATTTACTTTAAACAAATAATTCAAAAATATAACATCGAAGTTGATCTTTTGAACCCCGATTTTTTCAAAACTTTGTTTGTGAGGAGGACTTTTTAAAGAATCCTTATTAACTTGCTATTTGATAACTGTTAGTAATTCAAGATAAAACTGTTAATTCACACATAACTGCCCAAATATGGAGTCACTGTGACGTCATGGCTAAAGCGCTGGACACCGACATCGACAGTGTGTAAGGAAGTTCGAACTACAGTTACGTTAATTTTTGGACAAATTCCTTTTGAAATGTATAAACACTGGTCATTACCCTCAGAACTGTTTAAATAGTACCACCTGTGTTCTTTCTATACGAGATTGGTTTTAACATGAATTAACCCACAAAGGTTAATGTGCCATTAAACAAAAGTTAAAAAAAAAAAACCAAAACCCTGATAGTTTTCACCATGCAACAACCTTACCTTGAAATAAAATAAATATTTCTTCTGCTGCAGGTTAGACTCCCCGCCTGTCAGTTTGACAGTCAGGGTTCGAATCACCACACAAGCAGTCTTCCTGTCTATAGCTTTGCTGATGAGGCCTAATAGACTGAAATGTACATACAGAGATGATTTTTCTCGATTTGTTTAGCCTTACATTTGAATAGGTATGCCCGCCTAATTCATTAATTATCAATTAATTAATTTTCAAAATTAGGGACGACTTTATTATATATATATATATATTTATATATATATATATATAATATAGATGAGAGAGAGAGAGAGAGAGAGAGAGAGGAGAGAGAGAGAGAAGAGAGAGAGAGAGATGTATTCTCTTCACAGACCAATAAAGTGACAAATGAGAGATATCTGAAATATTTTTTGTCCACCCGTTTTTCAGACTTGAATGTCAGATTTAACTTTGCCTTTTCACACTTTTAGACAAAATAGCAGGTTTCGTTTAATATTTAATTTTGAGTTGATCATTCACAAAAGAAATTATTTAATTCCATTAAGTCATAGAGTATTTTCAAACGAGAACAGGAATCCTTTTAATTTCATGATTTTCCCATTCTTTACTTGTATGAATTCCCGATGGCCCTAATGGAGATGAAACTGAAGAAAATTCAGTACTTTTTGCAAAGCTCTTAATGTTGGGCAATAAGACTTTAGAATATTATATATATATAAGACTTTTAGAATATATATATATATATTATATATATATATATATAAAAAGTAAACTACAGACACGTGTTTCGAGGTTTAACCTCTCACAGTCAGTATACCGTTTTTTTGTTTTATATATATATATATATATATATATATATATATATATATATATATTATATATAATTATGTGTTATAAACGTTGTTTGTTTGGGTCTTTTGAAGCATTGGAATAAAGAATAAAAACAAGAAAAACAGATCAAAATTCAGATTTTTTATATATTCAAATGTTGCTCTGTTCCTGTTTAATCTATTCCGATATTTCGGTGAATATTTTATCCCTTTTTGAAGTATATGATACGATCTGGAAAAAAAAGATGAAATGTCGTATATGAGGGCAAAAAAGTAATTAAATGAAGTGAACGGATTTGGCGTTTTTTAGCCGTTAATTCTTTCGATATTGTGTGACGTAATTCACCCTAAATTATATATAATTAATATATATATATATATATATATATATAATTATATATATAATGAACGACCATGAACGGGTTAAACTCTTCTTTTTTGAAAAAGAGAATTTTTTCTATTTTTGAATTGAAGTATTTCTTTTCTTTCAAAAAACTGTTACACTGAAGAAATACAATGTAGCGAAATGTCATGGACGTTAGCGGAACACGCAGCGGTGTACAAAGACGAAGTGATCGCATAGCTTACACGCTTGTTGGGAAAACAATGTTTCCGGTTTGAATTTAATTTATTTCTGCCTTCTCTCTCGATGAGTCCGATTAAAACATTTACATCTAAAAAATGGACCAAATTATCATTATGCACTGATTGATGATTATTTATAAATCGAAGTATTGTCAATATTAGCAATGAAAATGATATAAATATAATTCATTTTAATCCATTGTGTGTTTTCATACCATTTATATATATATATATATATAAATCCAAAAGTCCAGAGAAGAATCTTCCTTACGGATAGATCATTCGCATCTGATGAGTCGGAGAATTAGACACTTTGTCTAGCTCCGAAATAGTCTATAATGCAAAATCTCTAAGTTTTTGTTTCTTTAATATATATATTATATATATATATATATATATATATAATATTATATATTATATATATTTGTAGAGCAGTTATTAAATAACACGGAACATTTCTTCTTCATGATCTTGATTTGTATCTTTTCTAGTCTTCTGGCTATCTTTCTAAGGTTAGTTGATATAGGATTTTCCCATACTATCATAAAACATTATAGACTCTCCTGATTTAAAACAAAATCGAGAAAAGAACGAGAGAGAGAGAAGAGAGAGAGAGAGGAGAGAGAAGAGAGAAGAGAGAGAGAAGAGAGAGGAGAAGAGAACTGACACTTAAAATATATACCCCCTGATGACGACTGAGGAAACAGTCGAAGCGCTGGTTTGATAATATGGGGAAAATTCCTATATCAACTGGATACTGATCTTTGAAAAGATAGCAAGAAGACTTGATGCCAATATATACTACATTAAAGTACATATATATATATATATATATTATATATATATATATATATATTATTTGTTGATCAACTTTATAACCCGCGTTAAATCTCGATTATAATAACGTAAGTCACCGTAACTTCACACACCTATATATTTTGATTTTTTTCATATACCCTCTAACCAAAGCTAAATCAATAAATAATTTTAATCTATTTTACTTATTAAACCACTCCACACACCATAACCCATACTTATTAAACAACCATAGTAAAATAAATATCCACAAATTGATTCGTATCTTTCATTTTAATAAACACGAAAAAACAATTTCCGGTGAGATTTCAAAAAATGTAAACAAGCGTTTCTCTGTAACGAAAAATCTTATTCAATGAACACACGTGTGATCAGCTGCAATTAATCGGTAACTCGATTAATTCAGTGGATTTAACCCTGATGATTCTAGCGATGAAACTCGAGTAGGTTTCTGTTGTATCCATTTCTTCAATACATATATATATATATATATATAATATAATATATATATATATATATACGAGTGCGATTCAGCAAGTAATGAAATTTTGTCTAGAATAATTACCCACAAGAACATGTATCATACATCAAAATGAAGCTGATCCTCTGTGGATTATATCCCTACTCCTCCTCATAGTCACTGATTCTCCAATAGCATGTTCCATTCGACTAAAAGCATGGATCCCTGCCCCGTAAAATCATGTTGACTGTCTTTGAGCCCCTTTACTACAGATTTCACATCCTCATCACTGCAATAATGTTTCTTCACAACCCTCTTTCATGGGACCGAAGAGACGATAACTCTAACCGCCCTGTCGGCTGGGCGTTAGATCACCAACTGCACCTCTGCAGAGCGGTAAGACTCCCCCAATGGGCACCTGCTGGCCGTGGTGGTGACCCGTTGATGCTTAAGGATGAGCCCAGGTGGACGAGCAGTTCATGACATGCAATACTCCACTGGCTATCTTGGGCTAGACAGGCGGTCGAGAGGCTCCCTCCGATCAATCGGCTGGTCACGTCAAAGCCCTAGCACCTATATGATTTTCCCAACCCTATTGCCCTTATGAAGCCCCAATCCCTTTTTATCATATGGGTGCTAGAAGCGGTGGCTGCGGGTCTACATGTCCTGGGAATGACATTAAACTCTATCTGATGGTGAGGTTCCAGTTCTGGAGGTTTGGGGAATGTGGAGCACCCTTCATCACCATTTGCTCCCTGGTCCACTCTGACCCGGAGTGGTAGTACCTGTTAGTGTCCCATTATGGGTTAAATAGAAAAATGTATTTATAAAAAAAATTGTATTATCCATTAAGAATTGTTTTATTTCAAAACTTTATCGCATTAAATGACCCACTGAGGTTGATATGCCGTAAAACAAAACAAACAAAAACAATATATATTATATATATATATATATATATATATATATATATATATATATTGCGAGAGCGAGTCAGCAAGTAATGACATTTTGTTTAGAATAATTACCAACACAAGAACATGTATCATACATCAAAAGGAAACTGACCTCTGTGGATACATCCCTGCTCCCCCACAGAGTCACGATTCCTCAATAGCAATGTTTCACCTTTGAATAAGAGCATGGATCCCTGCCCCGTAAAATCATGTCGACTGTTCTTTGAGCCCCTTTACTACAGATCACATCCTCGTCACTGCAATAATGTTTTCTTCACAACCCTCTTTCATGGACCGAAGAGACGATACTCTAAAGGCGATAAATCTGGTGAGTATGGAGGATGCGGTAAAGTTGTCCACGAGAATGTGGCGATTTTCTCTTTGTCCTGTTGCTTGTATGAGGCCGAGATTCGGCATGCATAAGAAAACATTGTCGAATCAAGGGTCTTACTCCTCGGAACCTTGCTTGAGCCTCATTGGGGTCTCAATATAGGTCTTAATTTTATACAAAATTCACCTGAAATATATATAGGTCTGCTTAGCTCAGTTAGTAGAGCGTTCTGCTGGAAAAAAACAAGATTCCTAGTTCGATACCAGCCCTCGCCAACTCAGTGTATGAGTAGCCCAGGGATCTGTTGCAGTAAGTAAGGAGCAGATGTAGCGTGGCGCTCCACCAGACGCAAAACAATGTCCTTAATCTAGCACTAGTGAAAAGGGGATAAACTCCCTCTTTTTTTTTTAAAGGCCTATTAACTTCCGTATGTCATTTAATGCCTTGTGAATCTAATGCTATTATATAACCCATAGCTGGAGGATAGGGGGATCATACATTTCCAATGGTATTGTAATAAAGTGAACGTGATAGCGCGACTGGAGTTCGAACTCGCTTACTACGATGTCACGTGGACTAAACCTATAGGGGTATATTGAGTTATTAAACCGGAGACACCAATCCAGGAACTGGAAATCTCTGAAATTAAACCAATTTACTTAACTTAAAATTGACATTGTTTCGCATTCTGTCTATGGTGAAGTGTTTGGTGATGTATTAAGGAATGAGAGTTACCTCTCCTACTTTATGATTGCTTCCTTTTGGAGAACTCACTATGGAATACTAGACTATATACACTTCTTAATAAGTGTACCATTATTTCAATGTAGAATAAATTGTAGCTGACAAACGTTAACACCGATAGACTTTAGAAAGCTTTATTCTTCTTGGATAATTGGTACACTTATTAAGAGTTTATATAGTCTAGTATTCCCTAGAGAGTTCTCCAAATGGGAGGTCATTATAAAGTTAGGAGGTAATTCTTAGTTACTTATTACAAGTGAATACTTATATTTAGCCACTACGACATAAAGGGTTCACCCTAGTTGGACACACTGAGTTATTTAGACTTAGCCAAACAAACAGAAGCTGGAAAACTATGAAATCAACCAGCTTTACTTCGCTTAAAAAATTTACATTGTTTCACATCCTGGATATTACCTCGTATCCCAGTTGTACGGATCAGGCACAAGGATCTATTACCGTGACCACCCACAAACCGAAGCTCATGGGTGGCGGATGGAAAATTGCGTTGATCCCGTCGGCATCCCCTCAGAGAGACGTCTCAGGCACTGGGCAATATACCCAGCCCTGCCCCTTAAATCTAGGGGAGGTGTTGCCTGGGGGACGTCTCATGGATCAACGCCTGTTAATTTACTCAGTAGGTCCAGCGGCGAAGCTCACTGGAACCTCGGCTTGACGGAAACCTGAGTTTGTTTCGCATCCTGATTATGGTGAAAGGGTTTGGATGAATACGTACATTCTTCTATTTTCATTTCGGGTTATGTACGTAATGAAACTCACTGTACATCTATTGAGGCATGCACGTATATTCACAACTTCTTGTTTGTTTTTGTTTTTTTGTTTTTTTGTTTTTTTTTTCATTTGAAAACGTTTCAGAACTCTATCTTGCTCGAATTTACATTAAGTGTTTTGCAGGCTTTCCACTTCAGAATGCATTTTAATTGCCAGAATTGAAAGAAAAAAATACAAAAAAAAAAAAAAAGGCCAAAGAAAATAAAGCATATTTATATTAAAAAATAACTGGTGAATTTAGGGCTGACAATTTCAACTTGCTTCATTATCATTTGCATCTGTCAAAGAGAAGGAAATTTCCAAAACTCTGTAATTCTTCAGGAAAGAAAAACATTTACGGAATAAAATTAACCAGAACTGTTTGCCTTTTAAATGAATTACAACATCCGAATGGAATTTCTTGAAATTGAAGGCAATTCAAACCCCAACAGCATTCAATTACTACCGCTCAATATTGAGACGTCCCCTTAGGCAATGGAATTTATTAGAAAAAAACAACAACATTTAACAATAAGGCGGGTTAATTTTAATGAAAATTATATTGAGGGAAAATGAATGGAAAGACGAGTGTGATGAAGTGAAGAGGAAAAAGGGGGTTTCATTAGGATAACAAACAATCACGATAATATTACAATGAAAATTAACAAAAAGACAGCATATAATAATGAAGTTATAATATAATAATATAATAATAATATATAATAATAATACCATCAGCTAACGCTGTATGTGAAAAACTCAAAAGTAGTGAAATAATAATTATATAATAATAATTTAATAATAATAATATTAAAATAATTAACCTGATAAAACCGATGTGAAAACTCACAAGGAGTTGGTGAATTGGAAATCGGAGAGAATCGAGACCATCCAAACAACAGCACTATTGGGATCGGCTTGAATACTCAGTAGTCTGGAGACCTGAGGAGACTTGCTAATTTTCTTTTAGAGTGGTTGACCAATGCAAGATCTTTTTTTAAGTGGATATTTTAATGGGCCAACTCATGATTCAGTTATAAATTATTACTGAATCATATGAGTTGGATCCACAAAAGATGCCTCCTGGACCTGTGAGACTAAATTAACCCTCGCCTCTACAGGCACGCCGGGTAGCCGCTTTCTAGTATATTATAAGCGAGGTCTGAATATAATCTTCATATCGACTTTCTGCATAAACTACAGCACATAGAAAAACATTATATACTGTTGCAATAAAACATTTTCAACTACGAAACACTATTTTTACTATTCACAACCGCCTTCCTCTAAAGTGTAGATCAACATATTGAATGTTGAGTTCTTGTTTAGAGAGGTGGTTGTGATAGGTTAAGATAGTGTTTCGTAGTTGAAAAGTTTATATGCAACAGTTATTATTATGTTTTCTCTATTGTGCTGTATTTATGCAGAATCGATATGAAGATTCATATTCCAGAGCCTCGTTATATATACTAGAAGCGGCTACCGGCGTTGCCTGGTAGAGGCGAGGGTTAATGTTAGTTCACAGGTCCATGGAGCCATCTTTTGGGATCCCAACTTCATGATTCAGTAATAATTTAACTGAATTCATGAGTTGGCCCCATTTAAAATATCCACTTAAAAAAAAGATCTTGCATTTGTCAAGCCACTCTAAAGAAAAATTAGCAAGTCTCCTCAGGTCTCCAGGACTATTCTGAGTATTCAGCCGTCCCAATAGTGCTGTTGTTGGATGTCTCGATTCTTCCTCCGATTTCAATTCACCCAACTCCTTGTGTTTTCACATCGGTTTTATAGGTTAATTATTATTATTATTATTTTATTATTATTATTATTATTATTATTATTTCACTACTTTTGAGTTTTTCACATCAGCGTTAGCTGATTGGTATTATTATTTATTATATTATTTATTATTATTATTATTATTATTAACTTCATTATTATTATTGCTGTCTTTTTGTTAATTCATTGTAATTATTAACGTGTGTTTGTTATCCTATGAAACCCCCTTTTTCCTCTTTCACTTTCATCACACTCGTCTTCCATTCATTTTCCCTCAATATATTTTCCATTAAAAAATTACCCGCCTTATTGTAAGATGTTGTTGTTTTTTTCTAATAAATTCCATTGCCCTAAAGGGGACGTAACTCAATATTGAGCGGTAGTAATTGAATGCTGTTGGGTTTGAATTGCCTTCAATTTCAAGAAATTCCATTCGGAATGTTTTGTAATTCATTTAAAAGGCAAACAGTTCTGGTTATTTTATTCGTAAATGTTCTTCCTTGAAGAATTACAGAGTTTTGGAATTTCCTTCTCTTTGACAGATGCAAATGATAATGAAGCAAGTTGAAATTTGTCAGCCCTAAATTCACCAGTTATATTTTAATATAAATATGCTTTATTTCTTTGGCCTTTTTTTTTTTTTTTGTATTTTTTTTCTTTCAATTCTATGGCAACTTAAAATGCATTCTGAAGTGGGAAAAGCCTGCAAAACACTTAATGTAAATTCGAGCAATTATAGAGTTCTGAAACCGTTTCAAATGAAAAAAAAAAAACAAAAACAAAAAACAAAAACAAAACAAGAAGTTGTGAATATACGTGCATGCCTCAATAGATGTACAGTGAGTTTCATTACGTACATAACCCGAATGAAAATAGAAAGAATGTACGTATTCATCCAAACCCTTCACCATAATCAGGATGCGAAACAAACTCAGGTTCCGGTCAAGCCGAGGTTCCAGTGAGCTTCGGCCGCTGGACCTACTGAGTAAAATAACAGCGTTGATCCCATGAGACCGGTCCCCCAGCAACACCTGCCCCCTAGATTTAAAGGGGCAGGGCTGGGTATATGCCAGTGCCTGAGACGTCCTCTCTGAGGGGGATGCCGACGGATCAACGCAATTTTTCCATCCGCCACCCATGAGCTTCGGTTTGTGGGTGTCCCACGGTAATAGATCCTTGTGCCTGATCCGTACAACTGGGTACGAGGTAATATCCAGGATGTGAAACAATGTAAATTTTTTAAAGCGAAGTAAAGCTGGGTTTGATTTCATAGTTTTCCAGCTCTGTTTGTTTGGCTAAGTCTAAATAACTCAGTGTGTCCAACTAGGGTGAACCTTTATGTCGTAGTGGCTAAATATAAGTATTCACTTGTAATAAGTAACTAAGAATTACCTCCTAACTTTTAATGACCTCCCATTTGGAGAACTCTCTAGGGATTACTAGACTATATAACTCTTAATAAGTGTACCAATTTCCCAAGAAGAATTAAAGCTTTCAAAGTCTATCGGTGTTAACGTTTGTCACTACAATTTATTCTACATTGAATATTGGTACACTTATTAAGAGTGTATATAGTCTAGTATTCCATAGTGAGTTCTCCAAGAGGGAAGCAATCATAAAGTAGGAGAGGTAACTCTCAATTCCTTAATACATCCCCCAAACACTTCACCATAGACAGAATGCGAACCAATGTCAATTTTTAAGTTAAGTAAATTTGGTTTAATTTTCAGAGATTTCCAGTTCCTGGATTGGTTGTCTCCGGTTTAATAACTCAATATACCCTATTAGGTTTAGTCCACGTGACATCGTAGTAAGCGAGTTCGAACTCCAGTCGCGCTATCACGTTTCACTTTATTACTAATACCATTGGGAAAGTATGATCCCCTTATCCTCCCAGCTATGGGTTATATAATAGCATTAGATTCACAACATTAAATGACATACGGAAGTTAATAGGCCTTAAAAAAAAGAGGGAGTTTATCCCCTTTTCACTAGTGCTAGATTAAGACATTGTTTTTGCGTCTGAGGTGGAGCGCCGCCTACATCTGCTCCTTACTTTACTGCACAGATCCCTGGGCTACTCATACACTGAGTTGGCGAGGGCTGGTATCGAACTAGGAATCTTGTTTTTTTCCAGCAGAACGCTCTACTAACTGAGCTAAGCAGAACCCTATTATATTTCAGGTGAAATTTTGTATAAAATTAAGGACCTTATTGAGACCCCATGAGCTCAAAGCAAGGTTTCCGAGGAGTAAGACCCTTGCCATTTCGAAAATGTTTTCCTTATGCATGCCGATCTCGGCCTCATACAAGCAACAGGACAAAAGAAAATCGCCACATCTCGTGGACAACTTTTACCGCATCCTCCATACTCACCAGATTTATCGCCCTTTAGAGTATCGTCTCTTTCGTCCCATGAAAGAGGTTTTGTAAGAAAAACATTATTGCAGTGACGAGGATGTGAAATCTGTAGTAAAGGGGCTCAAAGAACAGTCGACATGATTTACGGGCCAGGGATCCATGCTCTTATTCAAAGGTGAAACATTGCTATTGAGAGAATCGGTGACTCTGTGGGGAGCAGGGATGTAATCCACAGAGGATCAGTTTTCCTTTGATGTATGATACATGTTCTGTGTTGGTAATATTCTAAACAAAATGTCATACTTGCTGACTCGCTCTCGCATTATATTAATTTATATATATATTATATATTATATATATATATATATATTGTTTTTGGTTTGTTTTACGCATATCAACCTCAGTGGGTCATTTAATGCCGATAAAGTTTGAAATAAACAATTCTTAATGGATAATACAATTTTTTTTATAAATACATTTTTTATTTAACCCATAGATGGGACACTAACAGGTACTACCACTCCGGGTCAGAGTGGACCAGGGAGCCAATGGTGATGAAGGGTGCTCCACATTCCCCCAAAACCTCCAGAACTGGAACCTCACCATCAGATAGAGTTTAATGTCATTCCCAGGACATGTAGACCCGCAGCCACCGCCTTCTAGCACCCATATGATAAAAAGGGATTGGGGGCTTGCCATAAGGGCAATTAGGGTTGGGAAAATCTATAGTGCTAGGGCTTGACGTTGACCAGCCGATTGATCGGAGGGAGGCTCCCGACCGCCTGTCTAGCCCAGATAAGGGCCAAAGTGGAGTATTGCATGTCATGAACTGCTGTCCACCTGGGCTCTATCCTTAAGCATCACGGGTCACCACCCACGGCCAGCAGGTGGCCCATTGGGGAGTCTTACCGCTCTGCAGAGGTGCAGTTGGTGCATTTCTAACCGGCCCCAGCCGACAGGGCGGTTAGAGTATCGTCTCTTCCGGTCCCATGAAAGAGGGTTTGTGAAGAAACATTATTGCAGTGATGAGGATGTGAAATCTGTAGTAAAGGGGCTCAAAGAACAGTCAACATGATTTTACGGGGCAGGGATCATGCTTTTAGTCGAAGGTGGAACATTGCTTTAGAGAATCAGTGACTATGAGGAGGAGTAGGGATATAATCCACAGAGGATCAGCTTCATTTTGATGATGATACATGTTCTTGTGTTGGTAATTATTCTAGACAAAATTTCATTACTTGCTGAATCGCACTCGTATAATATATATATATATTATATATATTATATATATTAATATATATGTATTGAAGAAATGGATACAACAGAAACCTACTCGAGTTTCATCGCTAGAATCATCAGGGGTTAAATCCACTGAATTAATCGAGTTACCGATTAATTGCAGCTGATCACACGTGTGTTCATTGAATAAGATTTTTCGTTTACAGAGAAACGCTTGTTTACATTTTTTGAAATCTCACCGGAAATTGTTTTTCGTGTTTATTTAAAATGAAGATACGAATCAATTGTGGATATTTATTTTACTATGGTTGTGAATAAAGTATGGGTTATGGTGTGTGGGAGTGGTTTAATAAGTAAAATAGATTAAAATTATTTATTGATTAGCTTTGGTTAGAGGTATATGAAAAAATCAAAATATATAGGTGTGTGAAGTTACGGTGACTTACGTTATTATAATCGAGATTTAACGCGGGTTAATAAAGTTGATCATACAAAAATAATATATATATATATTATTTAATATATATATATATTATATATATGTACTTTAATGTAGTATATATTGGCATCAAGTCTTCTTGCTATCTTCAAAGATCAGTATCCAGTTATATAGGATTTTCCCCATATTACAAACCAAGCGCTTTCGACTGTTCCTCAGTCGTCATCAGGGTATATATTTAGTGTCAGTTCTCTCTCTCTCTCTCTCTCTCTCTCTCTCCTTCTCTCTCTCTCTCTCTCTCTCTCTCTCTCTCTCTTCTCGTTCTTTTCTCGATTTTGTTTTTAAATCAGGAAGAGTCTATAATGTTTTTATGATAGTATGGAAAAATCCTATATCAACTAACCTTAGAAAGATAGCCAGAAGACTAGAAAGATACAAATCAAGATCATGAAGAAGAAATGTTCCGTGTTATTAATAACTGCTGCCTACAATATTATATATAAATATATATATATATATATATATATATATATATATATATAATTAAAGAAATAACAAAAGACTTAGAGATTTTGCATTATAGACTATTTCGGGGAGCTTAGACAAAGTGTCTAATTCTCCCGACTCATCAGATGCGAATGATCTATGTCGTAAGGAAGATTTCTTCTCTGGACTTTTGGATTATATATATATATATATATATAAATGGTATGAAAACACACAATGTGATTAAAATGAATATATATTTATATCATTTTCATTGCTAATATTGACAATACTTCGATTTATAAATAATCATCATCAGTGCATAATGATAATTTGGTCCATTTTTAGATGTAAATGTTTTTAATCGGGACTCATCGAGAGAGAAGCAGAAAATAAATTAAATTCAAACCGGAAACATTGTTTTCCCAACAAGCGTGTAAGCTATGCGATCACTTCGTCTTTGTACATCCGCTGCGTGTTCCGCTAACGTCATGTACATTTCGCTACATTGTATTTCTTCAGTGTAACAGTTTTTGAAAGAAAAAGAAATACTTCAAATTCAAAAATAGAAAAATTCTCTTTTTCAAAAAAGAAGAGTTTTAACCCGTTCATGGTCGTTCATTATATATATATATATATATATATATATATATATATATATATATATATATAATTTCGGGTGAATTACGTCACACAATATCGAAAGAAAATTAACGGCTAAAAAACGCCAAATCCGTTCACTTCATTTAATTACTTTTTTGCCCTCATATACGACATTTCATCTTTTCCAGATCGTATCATATACCTTCAAAAAGGGATAAATATTCACCCGAAATATCGGAATAGATTAAACCAGGAACAGAGCAACAGTTGAATATATAAAAAATCTGAATTTTGATCTGTTTTTCTTGTTTTTATTCTTTATTCCAATGCTTCAAAAGACCAAACAAACAACGTTTATAACACATAATTATATATATATATATATATATATATATATATATATATATATAATATATATATAACAAAAAACGGTATAACTGCACTGATGAGAGGTTATACCTCGAAACACGTGTCTGTAGTTTACTTTTTATATATATATATATATATATATATATATATATATTCTAAAGTCTTATATATATATATATTCTAAAGTCTTATTGCCCAATCATTAAGAGCTTTTGCTAAAAAGTACTGAAATTTTCTCAGTTTCATCTCCATTAGGGCCTATCGTGAATTCATACAAGTAAAGAATGGGAAAATCATGAATTAAAAGGATTCCTGTTCTCGTTTGAAAAATACTCTATGACTTAATGGAATTAAATAATTTCTTTTGGTGAATGATCAACTCAAAATTAAATATTAAACGAAACCTGCTATTTTGTCTAAAAGTGTGAAAAAGGCAAAGTTAAATCTGACATTCAAGTCTGAAAAACGGGTGGAACAAAATAATTTCAGATATCTCTCATTTGTCACTTTATTGGTCTGTGAAGAGAATACATCTCTCTCTCTCTCTCTCTCTCTCTCTCTCTCTCTCTCTCTCTCTCTCTCTCTCTCTCAATCTATATATATATATATATATATATATATATATATATATATATATATATACAATCGTCCCTAATTTTGAAAATTAATTAATTGATAATTAATGAATTAGGCGGGCATACCTATTCAAATGTAAGGCTAAACAAATCGAGAAAAATCAATCTCTGTATGTACATTTCAGTCTATTAGGCCTCATCAGCAAAGCTATAGACAGGAAGACTGCTTTGTGTGTGATTCGAACCCTGACTGTCAAACTGACAGGCGGGGAGTCTAACCTTGCAGCAGAGAATATTTATTTTATTTCAAGGTTAAGTTGTTGCATGGTGAGAACTATCAGGGCGTTTTGGTTTTTTTTTAACTTTTGTTTAATGGCACATTAACCTTTGTGGGTTATTCAATGTCAAAACCATCCGTATAGAAGAACACAGGTGGTACTATTTAAACCAGTTCTGAGGGGTAATGACAGTGTTTATACATTTCAAAAAGGAATTTGTCCAAAAATTAACGTAACTGTAGTTCGAACTTCCTTACACACTGTCGATGTCGGTGTCCAGCGCTTTAGCCATGACGTCACAGTGACTCCATATTTGGGCAGTTATGTGTGAATTAACAGTTTTATTCTTGAATTACTAACAGTTATCAAATAGCAAGTTAATAAGGATTCTTTAAAAAGTCCTCCCTCACAAACAAAAGTTTTGAAAAAATCGGGGTTCAAAAGATCAAACTTCGATGTTATTATTTTTGAATTATTTGTTTAAAGTAAAATTCTTATTTCTTTCTTTATGATTGATAGATAGATGGATAGATTGTAAACTGATGGCTACTGGTTAGAAAATTGCATTCATTGTACTTTTTTGTACTGTCATTTTACGGATACTAATAATGGATTACGAAAATGGAAGAATTATTAATAAATGATTAGTCATATGTTTATTTTATTTATCATTTAGTTATAAAAAACATGTAAAAGTTGACAATATATATACATATAGGACCGGTTTAGCTCAGTCGGTAGAGCGTTCAGCTAGAAGCCACAAGGTTCCTAGTTCGATACCAGTCCTCGCTAACTCAGCGTATGAGTAGCACAGGGATCTGTGCGGTAAAGTAAGAAGCTGTTGGTAGGTGTGGCGTTCCATCTCAGATGCCAAAAAACAATTTCCTTGGTCTAGCGCTATTGAAAAGGGGATAGACTCCCTTGCTAACTGGCTGATACCGACTTTAGGCCGCCCCGACGACTAATATATATATATATATATATATATATATATATATATATATATATATAAGGGTATGAAAACACACAATATTGTTAAAATTAATATATTTTATATTATGTTCATAGCTAATATTTCACAATATTTCGATTTATAAAAAATAATCATCAGAGTTGATAATTAGTTCCGTTTATTGTATGTTTTCATACCCTTTTATCTATACATTTACCGTCGGATTCATTTCCTTACTCTTAGCACACATATGTATATATATATATTCTCAATTTTTACACACACACACACACACACACACACACACACACACACACACATATATATATATATATATATATATATATATATATATATATATATATATATATATATATATAATTTATTGGTAAACCCTTGTGGCAAATCTGGCAAATAGTTTGATAGTAAAAATATACCACCAAACTTCACCTGTGGAAAAATGAAAAAAAAGAAAAGACCAAGAGGGTCGTACAAACCGAAAATAAACTATTAATACTATAACACTAATAATCGATTAATACTATAACAAAAGAAAAAAATATATATATGAAATATATATATATAAACCACTAAAGATAAAATGAAAAAGTGCTCAATACTTAAGTAGAGCAAATAATAAAGTTAAACCTAATGAGTCAGATATAGGTACTAATAGTTTCGCATAGAAGCTCATCATAGCAAGAATCTGACTCTTGCCCTGATGAGCTACTAAGCGAAACTATTAGCATGTATATCTGCCTCATTATGTTTAACTTTATATATATATATATATATATATATAATATATATATATATATATATATATATATAAGATTTTTGGATGTTTTTTATTTTAGAAACGTTGCTGAATAAGTATATATTAAATTTTTACTTGAATGCACTTACAACGCATGTATCGCATAAAATTCGATACTTTTTCTTATAGAAAATGAACTTGACAAGTGTAATCCCAGCAAAGGATCGCTCGGTGTGTAGAATACCGTACAGACTGTTTCGACTTTATTAATAAAGTATCGAATTTTATGCGATACATGCGTTGTAAGTGCCTTCAAGTAAAATTTTATATATATATATATAATATATATATATATATATATATATATATAATAAGAGAGAGAGAGAGAGAGAGAGAGAGAGAGAAAGATAGGACAAACACGGGATGTTGTAGAAAATGTATGTTTCTACATCCTGTGTTTGTCTACCTTTATCCACATATTTCTCCCATATATATATATATATATATATATATATATATATATATATATATATATATATATCATATTTTTACATTCAATGTATAAAACTGCTTGTCGTAAAAGATGCTAGTTCTGACAATAAATTACGAAAATGATAAAATTGTTGATAAATGATTGGTCATCTGTTAATTTTATTTATCATTCAGTTATTTAAGAAAATCATATAAAAGTTGTCTCTCAGTCGGTAGAGCGTTTGGCTAGAAACTAAAAGGTTCCTAGTTCGATTCCGGTCCTCGCCAACTCAGCGTTATGAATAGCACAGAGATATGTGCAGTAAAGTAAGGAGCTGATGGTAGGTGTGGCGTTCCACCTCAGATGCCAAAAAAAATCTCCTTGGTCTAGCGCTAGTGAAAAGAGGATAGACTCCCTCGCTGACTGGCTCATACCGACATTAGGCCGCCCCGACGACTTTAGTTTTAATTACTTTTACTTTATATACAAATATATATATTAATAGGGCCGAGTTAGCTCAGTCGGTAGAGCGTTCGGCTAGAAACCACAAATTCCCTAGTTCGATACCCACCCTCGCCAACTCAGCGTATGAGTAGCACAGGGATCTGTGCGGTAAAGTAAGGAGCTGATGGTAGGTGTGGCGGTCCACTTCAGATGCAAAAACAATCTCCTTGGTCTAGCGCTATTGAAAAGGGGATAGACTCCCTCGCTGATTGGCTGATACCAACATTAGGCCGCCCCGATGACTTTAGTTGTAATTACTTTTACTTTATATACAAATATATATAAATAAATATATATATATATATATATATATATATATATATAATAAGATTTTGGGATGTTTGTTTATTTTTGTTTTTAGAAGCATTGGTGAATAAATATTTATATTTTTGCTTTAAGGCAATTACAATGCGGTATATCGCATAAAATTCGATAATTATAGAAGATAAATAACATTGACAAGTGAATCTCGCAAAGAATTACTCGGCGTGTAGAACATCGTACAGCAGCTGTTTCGACTTTATTAAGTCTCATCTGCGATGTATACTAACAATCTCCCTCCAACAGAAATCGAAACCGGGACTTCAGCAGGATAGTCAGAAACTATACTGCCTCAGCCACTGATACAGCACATATATGTATATATATGTATATTCTCAATTGTTATATATAATATATATATATATATATATATATATATATATATATATATATATATATATATTATATATATATATATATATATATATATTTCATTTTTTTTAAGATTCTATGGATAAAACTGCTTGTCGTAAAAGATGTCTCTCTTCATCTCTTGAGTCTTCCTATTCTTTGTCCACCATAGAAATATTCATAACATAAATTCTCCAAGTGAAATGAAAGGATTTGCTTTTCGGATGAATATTTTATCTATTCACGTCACTCATTTGTTTTCTACAATGGACTCTTTGTTGAATTAATAAATGGCGAGAATTTAGTTCGATTTCAATGGCCATGAATTAAACAGAAAACTGAATATGAGATTTTAGTTTATTTTTTTAAATATTTAATGCAACTCAACGATTTATTAGAAGTGAAAATTCACAACATTATACTTCATATCGAAACATATCAATTTCTATTTCTGATTGAAACACCAAATGGCAAATGGTTTCCAACTTCTCGGAAGTAAAAGAAAATCGGAGCATGGGCAATTTTTTGTTATAACAAATATATATATATATATATATATATTATATATATATATATATATATATGTGTGTGAGTTGGCATGCTTCTGTCTACTAAAGACGATGGCGTAGTTTTCAGGGTTTTTTTTATCTGAAACCGCGTGAGTGGCGGAACAGACACAAGCTGAGTAATCTGATCTGTGCAGTAAATTAGAGTGAAGGCGCATAAATAATCCCCCTGGTCTAGCGCTAGCGAAAAGTGAATATTTCAATCTTGGTAAATACAACTTCAAACTTGATACTTTTGGGACTCACCTTGTATATATTGAGAGAGATATATATAAGTATAGAAATGAAATTACACCCTTTTCAATTCGGTGGTACCTTACATATATTCAATTTGATTCCTGATAACAATTACAATCTCTTTGCCTCCTTAATCTAATTTTTACTACTTCGAAGACATCACGCCGATTTATTGGTACTTACCTAACATACAAGGGAGGGTCAAAGTTTAGTATCAGTTCCAGATTCTATGCTTTGAGACATACCATCTATACCCGGCCTCGGTCGGGGGTTCAGTGTGCTTCGGCCTCTCGACCGGTAAAGTACAATTAATAGCGTCGATCCAAAAGATGAAATGAAGAAGGAAAGAAAGTAAAATTGGGAAGAATTTACGAGGTTATTATTCGAAAATTGTGTAGGCATCAATGGACAGAAAAATAAAATATTCTTATCTTATTTTTACATTTCAAGGTCCTGTTTTTAGCATTTTTGCAATCAAATATAAAAAGAACAGTCGCCTGGGACTGTAGAATACACTGGCTGCATTACTGCTGAACAATAAGACCGTCCAGTCGGTTGGCACAGTAGAATACGCTGCCTGCGCTCCTGCAGAGTACTAAGACTCCCTATTGCCTTGACTTAAAGAGGCGGGGCTGGGTTTATTGCCCAGCGCCTGAGGCACTCTCCTTGAGGGGGAATGCCGAAGGGATCGACGCAATTTTTATTCTTTCCCGCCCATGAGCTTCGGCTTGTGGGTGGGCCCACGTTAAAACGAGGCCTTGTGTCCAGCCCATACATGGACGTGCTAGTGTGGGCCGCCCACCAAGGACCTACATTGACCAACTCTGCGAGGATACTGGATGCCGCACGGAGGACCTCCCCGGTACAATGGATGATAGAGAAGGTTGGCGAGAGATAGTCATGGATATCCGTGCTAATTGCGTGACATGATGATCATGATGATGTCTGTATTGATAGTCGAGAATTCTTATTCTCTTGTCTTGTCTTGTGACAGCATTCACCCGGTGTGAGATAAGCCGGCTCTATCCACTGAATTCACTGAAAAGATGGAGTATCATGGGAATATGAAGTATGCAAGTGGTCCCCAAAACCTTACATGCAGATATACCTGTTTGCCGTAGATTATCCAGCAGACCCAGGGACAAGAGGTCTAAAAGTAACAGCCGGTTTCGGGGGCAGAGGGCTCTTGGAATTTTCACCAGGGCCTCTTTATCAAAGGCGTGACTTTAATACTCCGGGCTGCCAGACCTATCCGCATTGGGTGGCCCTACTAGAAACTTAAGTTCCTGACAGCATATCTCTGACACTATCACATTTACACCGCCCTGTTGCAATGAGGAGGGGTCCGACTTTAGGGCGGTGAATTCTTACTACTAGATAATGACTTCATTTTTCTCCTGTCGAATAGTAATTAAAAATCTATGACATTTCCTGAAGATGCCTAGGATTCTAAAATGGCGACCTTGTACCAGACTATTTTAATTCTCATCTAAACGGGGCCTATTTTTTCTTCATGGTTTTCGCAGAGTTCTTGTTGTTATTTCTCCTGATATAATTCCTCTATTGGAAACTTTTATGTCTTTTGTTCAACTTACATGATTCAAAGAGGCGTTTTTTTTTCATGGATCTTCAATAAACTATTTTAAAATTACTAGGGGAAGTTAAAAGAGTATCAGAATGTTGGTAATTATTTGTTTTATTCTTCAAGTTACAACATAAATTAGCCTTTCATTCAAAGTAGAGGCCATTGTTTGCGCCATCTGAAGCCACATTTTTTTTTTTTTTTTATGGTTATAATAAACTATTTTAAAATTACTAGGGGAAGTTAAAAGAGTCTCAGAATGTTGGTAATTTATTTGTTTTATTCTTCAAGTTACAACATAAATTAGCCTTTCATTCAAAGTAGAGGCCATTGTGTTGCGCCATCTGAAGCCACATTTTTTTTTTTTATGGATCTTCAATAAACTATTTTAAAAATTACTAGGGGGAGTTAAAGAGTCTCAGAATGTTGGTAATTTATTTGTTTTATTCTTCAAGTTACAACATAAATTAGCCTTTCATTCAAAGTAGAGGCCATTGTGTTGCGCCATCTGAAGCCCACATTTTTTTTTTTTTTTCATGGATCTTCAATAAACTATTTTAAAATTACTAGGGGGAGTTAAAAGAGTCTCAGAATGTTGGTAATTTATTTGTTTTATTCTTCAAGTTACAACATAAATTAGCCTTTCATTCAAAGTAGAGGCCATTGTGTTGCGCCATCTGAAGCCACATTTTTTTTTTTTTTTTCATGGATCTTCAATAAACTATTTTAAAATTACTAGGGGGAGTTAAAAGAGTCTCAGAATGTTGGTAATTTATTTTTTTATTCTTCAAGTTACAACATAAATTAGCCTTTCATTCAAAGTAAGGCCATTGGTTGCGCCATCTGAAGCCACATTTTTTTTTTTTTTTCATGGATCTTCAATAAACTATTTTAAAATTACTAGGGGGAGTTAAAAGAGTCTCAGATGTTGGTAATTTATTTGTTTTATTCTTCAAGTTACAACATAAAATTAGCCTTTCATTCAAGTAAGAGGCCATTGTGTTGCGCCATCTGAAGCCACATTTTTTTTTTTTCATGGATCTTCAATAAACTATTTTTAAAATTACTAGGGGGAGTTAAAAGAGTCTCAGAATGTTGGTAATTTATTTGTTTTATTCTTCAAGTTACAACATAAATTAGCCTTTCATTCAAAGTAGAGGCCATTGTGTTGCGCCATCTGAAGCCACATTTTTTTTCATGGATCTTCAATAAACTATTTTTAAATTACTAGGGGAAGTTAAAGAGTCTCAGAATGTTGGTAATTTATTGTTTTATTCTTCAAGTTACAACATAAATTAGCCTTTCATTCAAAGTAGAGGCATTGTGTTGCGCCATCTGAAGCCACATTTTTTTTTTTTTTTTTCATGGATCTTCAATAAACTATTTTTAAAATTACTAGGGGAAGTTAAAAGCGTCTCAGAATGTTTGTCTCTCTCT
>CM042164.1:84837538-84839444 GCA_023376005.1 Doryteuthis pealeii | reverse complement strand
AAAAAAGAGGAGATTACCATTGAATTGTTAAAAATCTTGATATATATATATATATATTATATATATATTATATATATATATATATACATATGGGGAGAAATATGTGGATAAAGGTAGAACAAACACAGGAGTAGAAACATACATTTTCTAAACATCCCGTGTTGTTCTATCTTTCTCTCTCTCTCTTCTCTCTCTCTCTCTATATATATATATATTATATAATATATATATATATATATATTAATATAAAATTTTACTTGAAGGCACTTACAACGCATGTATCGCATAAAATTCGATACTTTAATTAATAAGTCGAAACAGTCTGTAACGTATTCTAACACCGGAGCGATGCCGTTTGCTGGATTACACTTTGTCAAGTTCATTTTCTATAAGAAAAAGTATCGATTTATGCGATACATGCGTTGTGTCTTTCAAGTAATATTAATTAATATATACTTTTATTTCAGCAACGTTTCTAAATAACAAACATTCAAAAAAAATCTTATATATATATATATATTATTATATATAATATATATATATATATATATATTATATATAATAAGTTATATTCTTATTAATTATGGTTATATTGTAATATACTATGCTAATAGTTTCGCTTAAGTAGCTCATCCAGGGCAAGAGTGCAGATTCTTGCTATGATGAGCTTCTATGCGACAACTATTAGTACCCTATATCTGAACTCATTATGGTTAATCTTTATAATTTGCTCTCTTAAGTTTGAGCAGCTTTTTCAATTTTACTTTACGTGGTTTATATTATATATTTCATATATTATTTTTTCTTTTGGTTATATTGTATTAATCATTATTATTGTTATATGTATTTAAATTAGTTTATTTTTTTCGTTGTACGACCTCTCTATTGGTCTTTTCTTTTTTTTTTCATTTTTTCCCAGTCAGGTGAAGTTTGGTTGGTATATTTTTTTACTCTATCAACCTATTTGCTTCAGATTTGTCCACATAGGGTTTTTACGCAATAATTATATATATAATATTTATATATATATATTATTATATTATTATATATATATATATATTTATATATATAATGTGTGTGTGGTGTGTGTGTGTGTGGTGTGTGTGTGTGTGTGTGTAAAAAATTGAGAATATATATATATATTCATATGTGTGCTAAGAGTAAGAAATGAACCGCGGTAATGTATATTGCATAAGGGTATGAAAACATACTTAAATATACGGAACTAATATTAATCTCTGATTGATTTATTTTTTAAATCTGAAATATGTGAAATATAGGCTATGAACCTAATATATATAATATTATTAATTTATTACAATATGTGTGTTTTCATACCCTTATATATATATATTATATATATATATATATATATATATATATATACTATTAGTCGTCGGGGCGGCCTAAAGTCGGGTATCAGCCAGTTAGCAAAGGAAGTTCTATCCCTCTTTTCAATAGCGCTAGACCAAGGAAATTGTTTTTCTGGCATCTGAGATGGAACGGCCACACCTACCACAGCTTCTTACTCTTTAATACCGCACAGATCCCTGGCTATATCATACGCTGAAGTTAGCGAGGACTGGTATCGAACTAGACAACTTGTGGCTTTCCTAGCTGAACGCTCTCCGACTGGAGCTACCGGTCCTAATGTATATATATTGTCAACTTTTACATGTTTTTTTATAACTAAATGATAAATAAAATAAACATATGACTATCATTTATTAATCATTCTCCATTTTCGGTCAATCCATTATTAGTATCCGTAAAATGACAGTACAAAAAAAGTAAGGCAATGAATGCAATTTTCTAACCAGTAACGCATCAGTTTTACAATCTATTTCCATCTACTTATCATCATTAAGAAAGAATAAGAATTTTACTTTAAACAATATAAGGTCAA
>CM042164.1:84807538-84832538 GCA_023376005.1 Doryteuthis pealeii | reverse complement strand
TAATGCCTTGTGAATCTAATGCTATTATATAACCCATAGCTGGGAGGATAAGGGGGATCATACATTTCCCAATGGTATTAGTAATAAAGTGAACGTGATAGCGCGACTGGAGTTCGAACTCGCTTACTACGATGTCACGTGGACTAAACCTAATAGGGTATATTGAGTTATTAAACCGGAGACAACCAATCCAGGAACTGGAAATCTCTGAAAATTAAACCAAATTTACTTAACTTAAAAATTGACATTGTTTCGCATTCTGTCTATGGTGAAGTGTTTGGGTGATGTATTAAGGAATTGAGAGTTACCTCTCCTACTTTATGATTGCTTCCTCTTTGGAGAACTCACTATGGAATACTAGACTATATACACTCTTAATAAGTGTACCAATTATTCAATGTAGAATAAATTGTAGTGACAAACGTTAACACCGATAGACTTTAGAAAGCTTTATTCTTCTTGGGATAATTGGTACACTTATTAAGAGTTTATATAGTCTAGTATTCCCTAGAGAGTTCTCCAAATGGGAGGTCATTATAAAGTTAGGAGGTAATTCTTAGTTACTTATTACAAGTGAATACTTATATTTAGCCACTACGACATAAAGGTTCACCCTAGTTGGACACACTGAGTTATTTAGACTTAGCCAAACAAACCAGAAGCTGGAAAACTATGAAATCAAACCAGCTTTACTTCGCTTAAAAAATTTACATTGTTTCACATCCTGGATATTTACCTCGTATCCCAGTTGTACGGATCAGGCACAAGGATCTATTACCGTGGGACCACCCACAAACCGAAGCTCATGGGTGGCGGATGGAAAAATTGCGTTGATCCCGTCGGCATCCCCCTCAGAGAGGACGTCTCAGGCACTGGGCAATATACCCAGCCCTGCCCCTTTAAATCTAGGGGGCAGGTGTTGCCTGGGGGACGGTCTCATGGGATCAACGCTGTTAATTTACTCAGTAGGTCCAGCGGCCGAAGCTCACTGGAACCTCGGCTTGACCGGAAACCTGAGTTTGTTTCGCATCCTGATTATGGTGAAGGGTTTGGATGAATACGTACATTCTTTCTATTTTCATTCGGGTTATGTACGTAATGAAACTCACTGTACATCTATTGAGGCATGCACGTATATTCACAACTTCTTGTTTTGTTTTGTTTTTTGTTTTTTTGTTTTTTTTCATTTGAAACGGTTTCAGAACTCTATCTTGCTCGAATTTACATTAAGTGTTTTGCAGGCTTTTCCACTTCAGAATGCATTTTAAGTTGCCAGAATTGAAAGAAAAAAATACAAAAAAAAAAAAAAGGCCAAAGAAAATAAAGCATATTTATATTAAAATATAACTGGTGAATTTAGGGCTGACAATTTCAACTTGCTTCATTATCATTTGCATCTGTCAAAGAAGAAGGAAATTTCCAAAACTCTGTAATTCTTCAAGGAAGAAAACATTTACGAATAAAATAACCAGAACTGTTTGCCTTTTAAATGAATTACAAAACATTCCGAATGGAATTTCTTGAAATTGAAGGCAATTCAAACCCCAACAGCATTCAATTACTACCGCTCAATATTGAGTTACGTCCCCTTTAGGGCAATGGAATTTATTAGAAAAAAAAACAACAACATCTTAACAATAAGGCGGGTAATTTTAATGAAAATTATATTGAGGGAAAATGAATGGAAAGACGAGTGTGATGAAGTGAAAGAGGAAAAAGGGGGTTTCATTAGGATAACAAACAATCACGATAATAATTACAATGAAAATTAACAAAAAGACAGCATAATAATAATGAAGTTAATAATAATAATAATAATAATAATAATAATAATAATAATAATACCATCAGCTAACGCTGATGTGAAAAACTCAAAAGTAGTGAAAATAATAATAATAATAATAATAATAATAATAATAATAATAATAATAATTAACCTGATAAAACCGATGTGAAAAACTCACAAGGAGTTGGGTGAATTGGAAATCGGAGGAAGAATCGAGACCATCCAAACAACAGCACTATTGGGATCGGCTTGAATACTCAGAATAGTCCTGGAGACCTGAGGAGACTTGCTAATTTTTCTTTTAGAGTGGCTTGACCAATGCAAGATCTTTTTTTTAAGTGGATATTTTAATGGGGCCAACTCATGATTCAGTTATAAATTATTACTGAATCATGAGTTGGATCCACAAAAGATGCTCCATGGACCTGTGAGACTAACATTAACCCTCGCCTCTACCCAGGCAACGCCGGGTAGCCGCTTCTAGTATATTATAAGCGAGGCTCTGAATATGAATCTTCATATCGACTTCTGCATAAACTACAGCACATAGAGAAAACATTATAATACTGTTGCATATAAAACATTTTCAACTACGAAACACTATCTTTTAACCTATTCACAACCACCTGCTCTAAACAAGAACTCGAACATTTTTCAATATGTTGATCTACACCTTTAGAGGAGGCGGGTACTGGTGGTATGGCATCAGAGGTTGACATTCTTGACAACAACCAACGTTTTTATTTTTGTCTTATTACACATAATTACATAAATCCGTCAGTTAGTTGGTTGGTTCGTTGGTTGGTTAGATTTTAAGGCATGTCAATCCATGATGGGTGATTTTATGCGCAATATATGTTTGATTCTTATTGAGTATTTAGAAGTCCGTGACATGCAACACTCTACTTTGGCCTTTACTTGGGCTAGACAGTCGGAGAGACCCACTGCGGTCAAACAGATGGTCCCATCAAGCCCTAACATCTATATGTCCCGACCTTATCACTTTTGTGGCAACCCTCCAACCTGTTCTATTATATCTGTGCTAGAAGTCGGTGGATGAGGGTCTTATTGTCCTGGGTATGACGTTAAATTGCATCTAATGGTGAGGTACTAAATCTAGAGTTCTAAAAATTGTGGAGTACCCTTTCATCACCATTCTTCCCAGGTTGTGATTGCCACGTCTTGGCAGACAACTGCCACTCCTTCATCCATTGTCCGTTTGTGGGCTCGTTCATGACTTTTTGATCCCGCCAAAATCCTGCATATCCTTGAACATATCTGGCACACATAACGATTGCTGTTGACTGCGTCGACAGGTGTTGTATACTCATCATTATCCTCATGTTGAGGATCATGCTGGGTCTTAGAGTGTGGCATGGTAGAGACAACAATTGCAGTCGGGTAGCTCTCATGTGATTTCATGGAATTGACCAAGCCCACCTTTGATAATAGGTCCCGGTCTCACTCCTCACAGATCCACACATCACCAGAATTGTCTGGCAAAGTTTCTCGTTTTCGGCACGCTCTCCTGAGTTTGGCTCGGTAGACCCTTGCAGCTTTAAACAGTTCTGCACCCCTGTATATCACCGCCCTCCATTGCCCACGATCAGATGTCAGGGACTCCCAATTATCGACAGGAATATCAAAGCACACTAGACACTTCTTCACACTATCACGAAACCGTTTTTTTTTTGGGGGGGGCTTGTGTTGTGGTCTTTTGCCAGAAAAGAGCTCATCATAAAAAGCTGTTTTGGTTGTCTAGAATCATCAAGCCGAACAAGATAACCCCCACCCCCAACGCGTCTGATTCCTCATCACAATTGCAGCAATGCTAGTTATTCCCAGGTACACTCTATAAAACGATAAGTTCTTTTGTTGACGTCAACTAAGTTTTAACGAAAGAGGAAAGTGTAGAAGTTTGGTTTTTTTAGTTAAAGTAAATGGTTTTGTTAAAATGCAAAAAATCAAAATATTGCATAAGTTTTGATTTTGCTTATTGTATTTATATATATAGAAGAAAAGGTCGCTACTGTGTTGATATGTTATATCGAGCTGTCAAAAGGGTAGTCTTGTTTTTGGGCCTAGTGTTATATACCCATATGTTGGGTATATACACAAATGTTCTTTTGTCTCAGAGAGAGAGAGAGAGTGAGAGAGAGAGAGAGAGAGAGAGAGAGAGAGAGAGAGAGGAGAGGTAGACAGATAGAGATGCATAACTTACTTTCTTTCTTCTTCATGGCCATCTGATCGTCTTGCCTTTTCTATCTCTCCAGGTCACCATGTTGACTTCTAGCTTCTTGTTGGATGTTCATCTTCATTTTATTTCTTGGCCGGTCTTCTAACTAAAACATGTATCAACCAACAGCGCCATGTTTCTTTTTAAAACTTTTATTCCTAACTAAATTTTCTTTTACTATCTAACTAACACACAACGCGCTGAATTGAGTCAGCCGAAGCAAACGGGACGTCTCTCCTGCTCTAAAAATCGGCTCAAACTGAGTAACAAATTTAAAATCACGTAACGTGCGAGACTTCAACAGTCAGTAATTGTCCGTCCGTGATATGAAAGGGACCATCCCTGCAGAAATACAGGGGGTTGCCAATAATCTATGACACCACATAGATTATGCAACATTAGCAGTTAGCACCTGCTAACCTTATTCCGATGACAAAACTAGCTACAATTTTTCTATAAAAGAGACGTTACGAATTGTAAAACAGGAACATAGGATAGACGCAGAGGGCATCGTAAGAGCAGCTGGCTGGAGACACATGTGGTACTCACGAAACTAAGTAATCTTATCAAGTACGTGACTAGTATAGGACCGCAACTCTGATACGTAATGGTGGTACTTGTTAGAGTCCCATCTATGACTTAAATAAATAAAAAATGATTTTAAAAATGTATCTAAAAATATTTAAAAGATCATTACATATTTTTTATTTTCTCCTCAGAAGTTGTACAATTTCCGAACACTTCACGGTACATGGGAGAATTTTTCTTAAGGGAAGATTTTGTTGACAGTTATTTTTTTTAAAGAAAAATGCTGTAATTGGTGGAAATGGTATGACTGTAGGGCACCTCCGTGGTGCAATAGCTAGCAAGCTAGATTAGTAGACCATTGTTAGTGAGTTCGATTCTCACCGGGTGCCTCATACTTCTGGCCTTGTGCCACATCTAAGCTAAGCTTAGTAAATAACTATATACGTATATTATGGGCACCTAATGTGGTGTAATGGTGAGCAAGCTAGATTTGCAGACCATTGTTAGTGAGTTCGATTCTCACTGGGTGCCCCATACTTCTGGTCTTGTACCACATATAAGCTAAGTTTAGTAAATAACTATATACGTATATTATGGGCACCTCATGTGGTGTAATGGTGAGCAAGATAGATTTGCAGACCATTGTTAGTGAGTTCGATTCTCACTGGGTGCCCCATACTTCTGGTCTTGTGCCACATCTAAGCTAAGCTTAGTAAATAACTATATACGTATATTATGGGCACCTCATGTGGTGTAATGGTGAGCAAGCTAGATTTGCAGACCATTGTTAGTGAGTTCGATTCTCACTGGGTGCCCCATACTTCTGGCCTTGTGCCACATCTAAGCTAAGCTTAGTAAATAACTATGACTGTAGTGATTGGTGGAATTGGTATAACAGTAGAGATGAAAGCCTTTTGTTAAGGTGAAAGTATAATAGAGGTAGATGGACCAAACAATGTGAAATAAGAATAGAAAAGAAATTGTCTTAGATTCAATGCCACATTTGAATATTGATCTTGCTATGAAAAAATCAGAAATCACCAATAACTTAAAATTGGTTGATTCTCAGACTTATTTGATAGCATTTTTGAATTCCTCGAGCAAAAATGCTTTTATAAATCAATTTTTAGGAGTAGGGAAGCTCTAGAACTCATTTTACAGACAAAAATAGATTACAAAATGTCGCCATTTTTTGCGACCCCCCTGAAATTTGAAGAGTTAAAATCAACATAATTCCGCTAATTTTTGGAATTGGAAGTTAAAAATTTTGGGAATGTCAAACTATAACACAGTCCGCACATGTACATTTTCAGAAAAATTGAAGGGGGTGGGTGATAATTTTTACTTTTTTCTGGATGATTTGACATGTGTGTGTGTGTGTGTGGTGTGTGTTTGTGTGTGTGTGTGTGTGTGTGTCTGTGTGTCGGTGTATGTGTGTGTGTTTAAGCCGGTATTAATTATTGTTAAAGACTAAGGCATATTAATCTTTATAATTTTTTAAGTGTGAGTTCAAGTTTTCTTGTAATTTCCTAACGAATAAAACTTAAAACCAAACAAACAATCACTACAATCAATAATCCCCTAGAAGGCGACCAGTGAATGGTTAAAAGCTCTTGAGTAAACATATTGTACATTTGTCTACCATATGGGTCAAGATCACGAAAACAACGAGAAGATTTGAACGTCTACACCTGAATATTCTAAAAGAAGAAATATTCCGTCGTTTTTAACAAAAACCTGCTTAAATAATAATGGCTGCTAAATACACAATATGTATAACAATATATCTCTGTCTGTCTGTCTCTCTCTCTCTCTCTGTGTTCTGTATATTGTGTGTCTTTGGTCTGTGTGGTGTGTGTGTGTGTGTGTGTGGTGTCTGTCTGTCTATCTGTCTCTGTATCTGTATATGTTCATGGGAATGACGTTAAACTCTATCTGATGTGAGGTTCCAGATTTGGTGGTGGGGAATGTGGAGCACCCCTTCATATCACGCATTGTGCCCCTGGTCCACTCTGACCAGAGAGGTAGTACCTGTTAGGGTCCATCTCTTGGCTAAAGAGAAAAATGTATTATAAAAAAATTGAGTATCCATTAAGAATGACATTAATCTAAAACCTTCATCGGCATTAAATGACCCACCCGAGGTTGATATGCGTAAAACAACCAAATCAAAACCTCCACACAGTAATCAATTTGGTTTTGTTTTTGTTAAAATGCGTGAAAGTAAACATATTTTTTCGGCAAAACTTTGCAAATCGTTCGGAAATTAAAATATATCACAGGGTGACCAGAAAAAACAGAACCCAAATTTTATTTAAAAAGTTGTATTATCCATTAAGAATTGATTATTTCAAACTTTATCGATTAAATCACCCCACTGAGGTTGAATGCCGTAAACCAAACCAACACCAAACCAAACCAGACATGGAACTGCCACAGTGGTTTTTTCGGTTTTATTTAAGACATGCTAAATACCCGTCAAGAATAAATAAAACAAAAACAACTTCGACATGAAAACTAGGTGTGAACATGCTGTTCCAACCAACCAGCAACCAACCCAACCAACCAGCCAGCCAATCAACATTCATGTTTTTACCTAAGCATCAATATCGTCATCGACTGTCGTTACAGACTGGTGTAATTCCAGTTTTGCGTATCTTCGTCAGAGCAAACGTGCGGCGTCGACAGTTGCGCGCGCGAAGAGAACATGGTGGCACAATGACGTCACTAATGCTTAGCACAAACGATTAGAGAAGAGGATATGATAGAGACGCCATCGTTATTTAACCGACCAGTGATAAAAGAGCGTCATTAACCCGCTTGTTTCATTTCATGGTGTAAGTTTAGTCTACATACGAGCATGTCATTCATGTCACACACGCACGGCACGCCACACTCACACACACCCACACACACACACGACACACACACACACACACACACAACACACACACACATATACACAAAGATTGAATCTTGTGATACTATTGGGGATATTTGTTATTGTGTGGCAAAAAATAAGATAAGAAAAAGGGCAAATAAGATTAAAGACTGGAGAGAGAGGAAAGAGGAGACAGAGACAGAGACAGAGACAGAGCACACAGCAGAGAGCAGAGAGAGAGAGAGAGAGAGAGAGAGAGAGAGAGAACGAGAGAGAGAGAGAGAGAGAGAAAGACAGAGACAGAGACAGAGACAGGAGAGCAGAGACAGAGACACAGAGAGAACAGAGAGACTGAGAAAGAGAGGGAGAGAGAGAGAGACAGAGAGACAGAGAGAGAGGGAGAGAGAGAGAGAGAGAGAGAGAGAGAGAGAGAGAGAGAAGGAGAGAGAGAGAGAGGCAAATACTGTTGGGGAATTTAGTTATTGTGTGGAAAAATAAGATAAAAATAAAATAAGGGGCAAGTAAAATATTAAAAGACTGAGAAGAGAGAGAGACAGAGACAGAGACTGAGACAGAGACCCAGCGAGAGGACATAGACAGAGACAGGAGAAAGAGAGACAGCGAGACTGAGACAGAGAAGAGAGAGAGAGGAGAGAGAGAGGAGAGAGAAGAGAGAGCAGAGAGAGCAAGGTACTCAATGTATTATTCTTTTCGTCGCGAACACATTATTCCGTCGGGCAAATTAATTTATCCACCGTATCAACAATTTTCATTAATTTTCTCATACAATCTAAGCATTTCCAGCGTATCGATGCCAACCCTATCACACACACACAACACACACACATAACACACACATACATACACACACACATACATAACATACACACACACACACACACATGCACACGTACACACATATACAGATACAGAAAGAGAGAGAGAGAGGAGAGAGAGAGGAGAGACAGAGACAGAGACAGAGACAGACAGACAGAATCGACCATACACACACACACACACACACATATATAGCAGATAGAGAGAGAACAGACAGAACACACACACACACACCACACACACGGACACACAATACAGATACAGAGAGAGAGAGAGAGAGACAGATCACACACACCACACACACACACACACACACATATACAGAAACAGAAGAGAGAGACAGACAGCAGACAGACAAGACATACAGAGACACATACACACACACGGACACACAATACAGATACAAGAGAGAGAGACAGAGAGACAGAGAGAGACAAGAGAGAGACAGACACACAACACACACACACACAGACACAGAACAGAGAGAGCGAGAGAGGAAGGAAGAAAAGAGAGAGAGAGACAGGACCCACACACACACACACACACACACACACTACACCACAGATATATTTGTATACATATGTGTATTTTAGCAGCCAGTTATTATTCAAGCAGGTTTTTGTTAATAACGCGGAATATTTCTTTCTTTAAAATATTCAGGTGTAGACGTTCAATCTTCTCGTTGTTTTCGGATCTTTGGACTCATATTGGTAGACAATGTACAATATGTTTTAACTCAAGAGCTTTTACCATTTCACTGGAGACGCCTTCTAGGGAATTATTGATTGTAGTGATTGTTGTTTGGTTTAAGTTTATTCGTTTGGAATTACAGGAAGACTTGAAACGTCTAACATTAATAAATTATCAAGATAAATATGCCTTATCTTTACAATGATAATACCGGCTGAAACAACACACACACACACACAACAGACACAGACACAGACAGACATATCACACACATACACAGACACGACACAGAGACACAGACAAAGACAGAACATACACAACATACACAGCACACAGACACACAGAACATATCACAGACTGAACACACACACACAGACACCACATACACACACAAGAGACACATACACAGACACACACCCACACACCAACACACACAACAACACACACGACACACTATTATATATATATATATATATATAATATACTTATATTATAGTTATATATATATATATATATTAAAGTGAGTAAAAAAGTATCGAGACTTTGTGTACTTTCTTGGACACACCTAGTATTCTGAAAAGATAAGGTTCCATTAATTGTTCTTCTATCTTGATAAATACAAATTCAAACCTCGATACTTTTTTATGTCACACCTTGTTAATTCCTGAAATAATTAATGTTCCATTCATTGTTCATTATATCTTGGTAAATACAGTTTCAAACTCAAAACTTTTAGAACACCTTGTATTCTGAAATAATTAATGTTCGCATTCGTTGATTCATTTCTAATCTTGGTAAATACAGCCTTCAATCATGATACTTTTAATCGACACACCTTGGTATATTAAGATTTAACTAATAAGAATTAGGAAAATATAGTTAATTATATAGATGAAAATTCTGTAATTATATAGAATAAGAGGTAACATTACTACACTACTACTACTACTATACTACTACTAAACTACTATAATAATAATCAATCTAGATTACTCTATCACTCTTAGCGGTCTTGTGATTTTGGGTGTTAATTCAATAAAATATTATTAATAAAAGAAAAGCAAGCCTGGTTTTGGTAGTAAGTTAGCCCCGGGAAAATGAAAAAAATTGCTTACATTAAGAGATATATTGTTGAGTGATATATAAAAAAGGAAAATTCTTGACCTATAATTGGTGTGATATTTCGTTGGTTAGCGAATGAGATTTTACAATTGTATGAGTGTTAGCTGAGAATAAGACGATATATTTATTCAGTTCCATTAATTCCTGGATCCCTTACTAAAAGACAATATGTTGGAAACGAAAAAGCATGGCGGAAAATGTGAGTTTCAGCGTTTTTGTTTGGACTTAACAAAAATAAAATTAAGAGGTTCATTCTGGCTGGTTAGTAGGTTGTGTTGAAAGCAGTCACTTCTGAAGAAAAAAAAAAAAGAGAGAAAAAAACAAAAAACAAAATCGGTAGTATCAATTTCATATTTAAAAACAGCTCTTACAGTTAAAAGGAAATAAATCTTGCAGTGGTTTCATGTAATCCAGTTTCATAGGGCAATATTTTCCTAACGGCCCAAAAATTCCATTAAGTTTACATTAATTGAGCCGATTTCATAGTAATTATATATCAAGAGCCTTTGATTTTTATTTACAAACCCCCTGTCGGCTGGGGCATAGAAAACACCGACTGCACATTTACAGAGGGGTAATATCAACAACAGGGATATCTGTTGGCCGTGGGTGGCGACTAGTGAGGTTAATCCACGTGGCTGAGTCAGTCCATGTCAATGAAATTCCACTTTACCTTTTACTCGGGCTATACGTTACAGTGGAGACTCCCTCCGATCATACGATGGTCACGCAAAGTAGCTATAAGGATTTGGCGACTGGTATTCCCCTTATGGCAAAACTACAATCCTGTTATCATACATGTGAATATATTATAATTTACCGACCACTCCGCACGACAGGATGTGACACAAGGTCAATTTCTAAGCGGAGTTTAACGGATTTGAATTCCAGAGTTTTTCCTTCTCTAGACCGGTTGCCTAACCAAGGTTAGAGGCCCAGTCTGCCTATATTTAACCATAGCTGGAGGACGAAGTAGGATTCATACCTTTCCCAAGGGTTTAGCCTAAGTGAAATGCATTACCACGTCCAGGATTTGAACTGCGGGTCGCGAGTCCATTTCCTATGACTTTAACCATTACAATACACCACGCGCCATCCTAGCTTTCATAGCATGTGAAAAAGGCGGTGGGCTGCGGGTCGTAATGTCAGAGGTATGACGTTTAAAATGCATCAAGTTCCATTAAGGTATCTGGGGAATTGGGATTAACACCTTCTACTCCCAGGTCTAACTAGACCCGGAGCGTTAGTAACTGTTAAACTCCCATTTCTATGGGTTAAATAGATTTTAAAAAAAAGGATTAAAAAAAATGTGTTTTAAAAAAGATTTGTCTTAAAAAGATAAATTGAATAACCAACAGAACGATAAATAAACGACTTCGGCATAAAAAATAACTCAACAAAGGGTGACAAGTCTAACCACACTGAGAAGGAACGGATACATTGAAGACACTTTATAATGTGGATGTCTATATATATATAGGGTGGAGCGGAGGGTAATGGTTTAAAGTCATGGAAAATGGACTACGTCGTCCGAGTTCAAACCTGGTTTGGTAAATTTGCCATTTCACTAGGCGCTATACCCATGAATCCTACTCCTCCTTACCAGCTATGGATAAATAGTAGGGCAACGGCTCTTTAACCTTGGTTAGGCAACCGGTCTAGGATAAGGAAACTCTGAATTCAAACCTGTTGAACTCCGCTAAAATTGACCTTGTGTCCACATCCTCTGCGATGCGGACGGGTTTGGTAAATATATATATATATATATAATATATATATATATGTGTGTTGTGTGTGTGTGTGTGTGAGTGAGTGCGTGTATTGTTCTGGCGAGAGACAATAAGGGGATAAGCAATACAAGTGGCAAATTCTACACCTACTTCACTTTAATTCTGTCATCCACCAAACCAAATTTGACAAAATAAGGTTACATTTCCTAATTTAAAACAGAAACAACAACAACAAATACAAAAAGGAAATTCTTTCACTCTAAATACTCTTCCTATTCATAGTAATGAATAAGTATCTTTTTAATAAAAGTATGGCAATAGTAATATCTCTCGTAATATCTTCCTAAATCATAGTACTACATTGTTTGGCATCTTTAGTCTAGCGGAGACGATGAAGTAGTTTCAAAAAGATTTGTAAAAAAAAAAAAAAAATTAATATATTTTTTTCTTTAGTATTGTTTTTTAAAAATGTTTCTCTTCTGACTACATAAAGCCTGAGCGGGTCAATACTGAGGATAAACTGGTTGCTATGCAGCAAATCCCCCTCTCCCACACTGCCGCTGGATCCAAAGGAAAGTTAGATACCATGCGGTTTGGCACGGTAGCGTCAACAGGAGTTGATGGGTAGCACGGATTTTCCAGCATCACACTACCTTTAGGGCACTCGCCGGCTCCTTGTTGTTTCGGGGGTTTAACTCCTCTAAGCCTTTCCTTGAAAGCACAGAGGTTTTGTGTCGGACTTTCCGTTGACTGATGGGTTTCTGACCAAGGCCTAAGAGCCCTTTTCAACCCATTTGGGGAATCCATGTGTGGTAGCAAGTGCTGTAATTCCTGATTGTTGGTGTTCCTGAGAAGAAAAGTGAGATAGGGATAACGGTGTATTTTGCATTTGTGTAGCAGATAAGCAACAGTAACATTCATGACAGTTTTTCTTTTTTTGGGGAAGTCCACTAGAGGCGTCGAGAATAGTTTCTATTGTTCGCTGCGTTATACACACATAATGCACCATGTATACGTGAAACACCGCCTCAATTCATGTAACGTGTGTGGTTATATCAGCTTGGTAGTATCATCTAGGTTACGAACTAGTATAAATTATTTACCCTCCTCCGCACGAGCAAGAATACGACACAGGTCAATTTCTTAAGCGGAGATCAAACACAATTCAGAGTTTTCCTTCTCCAGAACTGGTTACCCTAGCATGGTTAAAGAACTCCAGTCTGCCCTGTATTACCCATAGCTAGAGGGAGAGTTAAAATTTCATACCTTTCCAGGGTGACGACTTAGTATAATTGTCGCACATGTCATTTAAGGTTAATCCTTAAAATCTATTAAGGGAGAATAGTTGGCTCATACCTTTCTCTAGGGTATTAGTGCTATGTGAAATGCAAACAGCTTTGTCAGGAATTGAACTCGTGTCGGCAAGTCTGTTGTAATACCCTTCTTTTTACTTTCTTAACTTCTATTTTCTTCTGTTCATCTTTAGTATCTTTACGTTCTTCTCTAAGCGTCTGGACTTCGTCTTGGGACTTCGTGTCTGGTCTTCCATTGGGGATTTTTCTTTAATCAGAAGCCCTGTGTCATTAGTAGTTTTTTGATAATAACACAGACTTCGATTTACTTAGATCAATATTTAATTTCGAATCCCACCAGACTACCTGCGCAGATTTGGATCGGCAGCGTGCTAACACGAACTGACCACCGTGCGTGGTTTGGCCGATACTAACTAAAATCTCTTTCTATCTAAACCTGAAAGAGGCTTCTCCACCGATTCTGACGGATTCCACCGGAAGGAAGACCAAGACTGAGGTCAAGCCTTGTCATCAATCCTTCAAGGCCACCGGCTGGCAAATTATAACAGCATTTTAGGTTCCTAAACTAATGGTACATAAGTGTTAGGAATCTAATGAATATGTATCAGTTTCTAGTCCTATCATTACACTATGTACCCGTATATCACTGTATCGTAGTAATAGAATGACTGTATATGCATTTACCAATGTCCTCTTGTGGAACGCTGTGGGCCTGAGGCTTTAAGAATACTCTGACTCCACCTGTTTGGACCACTGGTGGCAAACTGTGATGCTAGACGGTCAGTCAGAGATGGCTGCCCTCTGATCAATCAACTGGTACGTCAAGCTTAGCACCTATCTACTTTCGGAATTCCTATTTCCCTTATGGCAAGCGCCCTTTTTATCGTATATTGCCTAGAAGGCAGTGGTGAGCGTTTTAATTCCTGGTATACAACGATATGCCTATATAATTATTTTTGAAACTTTCTTTTTTCTCCACGTAATTTCCAGATATTTCTTGTCGGAGCCTTCTTGATCGGGAACCTTCTTTTTGATCTCAAGGAACCTCTGAGTCCGACAAGAATACCGAAGAAGGCCGAGGGCAATATCGGCCGTAACGTTGTACAGATACAATAAAGATGAAGGAACATATAGTCAAATAATACTATTTATCAAGCCTCATTCAAAAATTCAGAGAAATCGTGTAGATAACAATGATGATGACAATAGTGCCAAATAAATACAAATAATCTAATTATCAAGCTCATCTCAAAATTCAGAGAAATAGTGTAGATAACAATAAAAGTGGAGGACAACTGTCCGAATAATACCAATTATCAGCCTCTAATCTCAAAAATCCAGAGAAATAGTGGTAGATACAATAAAGATGAGGGACAACAGTTCCAACAAATAGAGTAAGAATAAGGAATTTATTTGTCAGTAACATTCGAAAAAGAATTTAGAAAGCCTTTTTTTTTCGACTGACGAACCCGTGAAACTTTTCGAATTCGGGCCTTTTCTTCGAATTCGGGAAGTTCTTGTCGATCTCGGAGCCTTCAGTCGAATTGGAAGCTTTCGCGAAAACTTTGAACCGAACCCTTATTCGATCCAACGCAGTGGTAGACTATCTCAATTCCGTCAACCAATGACCGGGTAAAGTTTAAAGATTGTGGCCAAAAAAATCTGGAACTTATTATTTAGAAATATGAACTTTGGACAGTGTTTAAATAGTTTTTTTTTCAATTTAGACACCAACAAATCTGAAAGCTTAAAGGAAATCATAATAGGCTATGAGTGTCTATAATCTTCAATAAATAATATACACATAAACAAGAGAGGGAGAGGAAGAATAAGACAGAGAGGATACAGACACAAATACATATACATTACAACGTTACCCAACCCCATATTAAGTATACACAGTTTTAATCGAACTCCGTTAATATTGTGGTTTTCGAACCATGCTTCAAGAGAGTTCGTGTGTAGCACACCGACGAGTATTTAATGCTAGTGTTGACTTTTGAAATAATATTTTTGTCAACAAATAAAATATTTAACAGGAGATAATATTTCTATAGAAATACCCTGAATAAAAGGAATTTAGAATACATTTTTTGGCTCTTAATTATTAATTCAATTAGTATTAACAAGCAAAATCGCTCTCCAGGCGGTGTGAAAAATAATTTTGAAAGATAATTACCCCCGGGGCGGTAAGGTTTAAAAAATTCAATGTCAGAGAGTTTTTGTATCATAAAGTAAAATTCATCAAATTTATTAAAGGAGTAAAAAAAGAAAAAAATATAGACAATTTGAAATGGACACGTAGTTCTGTACCCCCAAGCATAAAATGTTGCGTGCATCTATTATTATCAATAAATAATTATTTTGAATATTTTTACACATAGATTTACATAAAAATCGTCCTTTATTCTATGTATTGAAGATTTTGCGTATGGTGACGTAGCAGTGGAGTCGTTTTCGGTTACAGACGAAATAGAGACCGAATCTCCATTATGAATATAATTTTACACAAAATCGTGTCCTTTTAAACTATTATTGGCGATTTTTGGTATGGGGATGTGACGTAGTTTCGGTTACAGATGAATAGAGACGAATCTCTATTATGAAATAATCAATTTTACAGCAAAATAGTTTCTTTAAACTATGTATTGGCGATTTTGGTATGGGAAGTAACGTAGTTTTCGTTACAGATGAATAGACGAATCTCTATTAATGAAATATCAGTTTTACCAACAAAATCGTTCTTTAAACTATGTATTGGGGCGATTTTTGGCGTATGGATGTAACGTAGTTTTATCGGTTACAGATGAATAAGAAGACCGAATCTCTATTAATGAATATCAGTTTTAACCAAAATCCGTTCGTTTACTAAATATGGCGATTTTTGGTAATGGTGACGTAAGGGAGTAAACGTAGTTTCGGTTACATACTAATATAACCGAATCTCCATTATTAATAGATTCTAGATCTATAAGAAATATTAGTGTAATGTTTAATAATAACACCTGTAGACACGTATCAATGATGTTCGTGGTATTTGACGAATTAGGTAGCCTCCTTGAATTCCTTTGCTTAGGCTTTAAGAAATATAATGTATTATCTATCTTCTTGTTCAGATCACAAAGAATTGAATTTTTGAAAAAGAAAAGGCTTTTTCTTTCTCTCTCTATTTGTAAGGAGAAATAAAAAATAACCTGGCGGAACGGCGTTTTTCTGAAGGTGTGAACGTCAATCATACAAACGCTACAACACTGTGAATAGCCACAATTGAATCTCGGCTAATCCTTTCCACAAAAAAATGGAGAGAACTCTTTGTGAGCCTTAATTTTGAAATTTATCACGTCTATAAATTTAACCGTAAAATTGGTTTTGTTTTACAAATATATAACCGTAAAATGTGACTTGCAGACAACATCACACGAGGGATTACCTAGTGTCCTGAAGAGGCAAAGCCTGAAACCTTAGGTAGATGGCTACACTAAAACCTTTGTATAAACAGTTATATTTATAAATAAAGCTCTTACATTTGTAAATTGAGCACTTTATTTTCCTTTTTATTTCATATCAGAAAATTAACCAATATATATATAATATTATAATATATATATATGAAGCTTGATTAGCCCCTTTTTTCACATCTGAAATAGGTCAATTGCATGAAACTTAAAGTAATGGAATTATAGTATATGCATATTACCAATCGTTTGCAATGAGCAGAATGTGACACAAGATCAGTTTCTTAAGTGAAGTTTAACCATCCAAATCATGCTGGTTGATGTTGGACCATCTACAAAAAAAGCTAAAAGAAATTTGAATCATTTCCATATAAGTAGACTGCTTCAGCAACTGATGAGGATCAGGTGTCCAGGACAAGCTCAGTGTGCCCAAGCATTCATGCGATTCTGAAGAAAAGCACTACCATGTTGGTGTAGAACACAATTGGCACATAAATGAGGAGAGGTTCCTCAGTTGATTCTCTATGACAAACTGGCAAAGGCAACAAAAATGAAGTTAAAACAATGTCTGCAAGCAGAGATAAAACAATATGCACATAAAGATAAAACAGAGGAAGGTTAATGTATTAAACATAAACAACTGGCCAAAAATACATTTTTGTAGGCTGGTCTCTGCTTGGAGATGACACATCAATGACCTTAGATACATTATTAAAATAATTGAAATCAAGCTATCCTAATACCAATGGATGAGCATCACACAATATGCATATATATATATATATATACTATATATATATATATATTATGTAGTATATTAAAGAAAATTGAAAAAAACACAGGTTTAATAAGTTTGGTGGTAAGTTTATTGACTGACACTGCAGTGTTTGATCTATTAATTAGATCATCTTCAGGGCATTTTGTTGGTATAGAGGAGGTAATAACAATTGTTTATCACAGAATACGAGAAAAGCAAGTGTAGCCTTGTTTAATCAAGTCTGTTCAAATTTGAAAATCTGAAAAAAAGGATGCTGAAAAAAGTGGAACAGTATGAAAAATGACGTCCAATATATCTCTTTACAGTGTGAGTATGAGAGTGTGTGAAGTGTGTGTATCGAATAAAGGCATTGTGCATTTTAGGTGTTTCAGTGTGTGTGGTTGCGCATTCTTGTTATTCTGTGATAAAAATTTTTATCACCCTTCCTTATACCATACAAATGCCCTGAAAGATGATCTAATTAATAGATCAAAATACTGCAGCGTCGGCCAATAAACTTAGCCACTCAACTACACCACACAAACACCTAAAAATGCAGAATGCCTTTATTCCGGATACACACAGCCTCCCCGCACATCACACTCTCATCACTCACACTGTAAAGGAATATGACGTCATTTTTACATACTGTCCCACTTTTTCAGCATCCTTTCGCAACGAAAAGACAACGTGATAAAAAGGACTATCACTTGCTTTTCTCGTTATCTGTGGATAACAATTTGTTAATTACCTCCTTATACCAACAAATGGCCCTGAAGATGATCTAATTAAATAGATCAAAACTGCAGTGTCGTATAAACTTACCACTCACTTAATTAAACCTGTTTTTTTTCAATTTTTTATATAACTACATACATATATATATATATATATATATATATATTAATATATAATATGCATATATGTGTTGATGCTCATCCATTGGTATTAACGGAGAGCCTGATTTCAATTATTTTTTAATAATGTATCTAAAGGGTCATGATGTGTCCATCTCAAGCAGAAGACAGCTACAAAAATGTATTTTTTGGCCAGTTTTATGTTAATACATTACGCTCCTCTGTTTTATCTTATGTGCATATTGTTTTCTGCTGCTTTGCAACATTGTTTTTAATCTCTCATTTTTGTTGCCATTTTGCCAGTTTGTCATAGAGAATCAACTTGAGGGAACTCTCCTCATTTTGTGGCCAAGTGTGTCTACACCACATGGTAGGCTTTCTTCCAGAATCGCATGAAAATGCTGGCAGCACTGAGCTTGTCCTGACACCTGATCCTCATCAGTTGCTGAAGCAGTCTACTATATGGAAATGATAAATTTCTTATTAAGGCTTTTTGTAGATGGTCCAACATATCACCAAGCATGAATTTGGATGTTAAACCTTCACTTAGACTGATCTTGTGTCACATTCTGCCATGCAAACGATTTGGTAAATATGCATATACATAATTCCATTACTTAAGTCATGCAATTGGACAACTATTTTTCAGTGTGAAAAAAGGGGCTAATCAAGGCTTCATATATAATATATATATATATATATATATATATAGTGGTAATTTTTCTGATATGAAGATAAAGGAAATATGCTCAATTACAATGTAAGAGCTTTATTTATTAAAATAGTAACGTTTTATAAACAAAGGTTTTTTTAGTGGCATCTACCTAAGGTTTCAGGCTTTGCCTTCTTCAGGACACTAGTTAAATCCCTCTTGATGTGTCTGCAAGTTCGCATTTTTCGGTTATATATTGTAAACAAACAATTTTACGGTTAAATTTTAGACGCTGATAAATTCAAAAATTAAGGCACAAAGTTCTCTCCCATTTTATTGTGGAAAGGATTTAGCCGAGATTCAATTGGTGGTTGCTAATTCACAGTGGTAGCGTTTGTATATGAACGTACACACTTCCAAGAAAAACGCCGTTCCGCCAGGTTGATTTATTATTTCTTCTTAACAAATAAGGAGAGAAAAAAAGCTTTCTTCAAAAATTCAATTACTTTGGTGTCTAAAGAAGAAGATAATACATATATTCTTAAAGCCTAAGCAAAGAATTCAAAGTGGAGGCTACACTAATTCGTCAAATGACAGCAACATCCAATTGATCACAGTGTCTATCAGGTGTTATTATAAACATACACTAATATTTCTTATAGGATCTAGATCTATTAATAATGAGATCGGTCTCATATTAGTATGTAACCGAAACTACCGTTACTCCTTACGTCACCATACCAAAATCGCCAAATATATAGTATACGAAGATTTTGTGTAAAACTGATATTCATAATAGAGATTCGGTCTCTAATTCCATCTGTAACCGACCAATACGTTAATCCCCCATAACAAAAATCGCCAATACATAAGTTTAAAGAACGATTTTGTTAAAACTGATATTCATAATAGAGATTCGGTCTCTATTCACTGTAAACCGGAAACTGACGTTAATCCCCATACCAACAATGCGCCAATACATAGTTTAAAAAACTATTTTGTGTAAAATTGATATTCAATAAATAGAGATCGATATCTAAATTCATCTGTAACGAAACTACGTCACATGCCCAAAACCAAAAATCGCCAATACATAGTTAAAAGAAACCGTTTTTGTGTAAGTTATATTCATAAAGGAGATTCGGTCCTCTATTCGTCGTAACCGAAACGACGCCACTGCTTACGTCACCATACGCAAAACTTCAAATACCTAGAATAAAGGACGATTTTATGTAAAATCTATGTGTAAAATATTCAAAATAATTAATTTTATTGATAATTAATAGATGCACCGCACAGTTTTATTTGAGGGGTAACAGAACTACGTGTCGCATTTCAAAATCGTCTATATTTTTTATTCTTTTGTTTACTCCTTTTAATGAAATTTGAGTGATTTTATTATGATGACAAACTCTCTGACATTTGAATTTTTAACGTACCAGCCCCTCGGGTAATATCCTTTCAAAATTAATTTTCACACCGCCTGGAGGAGCGTTGCTTGTAATACTAATTGATTAATAATTAAGAGCAAAAAATGTATTCTAAAAATTCCTTTTATTCAGGGTTATTTCTATAGAATATTATCTTCCTGTTAAACATATTTATTGTTGACAAAAATATTATTTCCAAAAGTCAACACTGCATTAAGTACCGTCGTGCTACACACCGAACATTCTTTGAAGCATGGCTTCGGAAATCACATAGAACGGAGTTCGATTAAAACTTGTATACTTAATAGATTGGGGTTGGTAACGGTGTATATGTATATGTATATTGTGTCTGTATCGCTGCCTCTGTCTTTATTCTTCTCTCCCTCTCTGTTTATGTGTAATATTATTTATTGAAGATTATGAACTCATAAGCCTCATTAATGATTTTCCTTAAGCTTCAGTTATTGTTTGGTTGTCTAAAATTATTTAAAACACGGTCCAAGAGTTATATTCCTAAATAAATAAGTTTCAGCAAGAATTTTTGGGCCCCATCTATAACACTTGTACCCGTCATGGTTGACGGATTGATGAAATAGTCTAACACTGTGGATCGACTAAAAGGGTGATCGGTGTCAAAAGTTTCGCGAAAGCTCCCAATTACGAACATGAAGCTGCCGAGATCGACAAGAACTTCCGAAATTCCGAAGAAAAGGTTCCCGAATTCGAGAAAGTTTCACGGGTTCGTCAAGTCCGAAAAAAAAAGGCTTCTAAATTCTTTTTCGAATGTTATGACAATAACATTTCCTATTCTTACTCTATTTGTTGGACCTGTTTGTCTCGTCTTTATTGTTATCTACACTATTTCTCTGAATTTTTTTGAGATGGGCTTGATAACTTGGTATTATTCGGAAGTTGTCCTCACTTTTATTGTATCTACACTATTTCTCTGAATTTTGAGATGAGGCTTGATAATTAGTATATTTGTATATTTGGACTATTGTCACATCTTTATTGTTATCTACACGATTTCTCTGTTTTTTTTGAGATGAGGCTTGATAATAGTATTATTTGGACTATTGTCGCTCATCTTTGGTTGTTACTGTACAACGTTACGGCCCGATAATGCCCTCCGGCCTCTCGGGTATTTCTGTCGACAAGAAGGTTCCTGAGATCAAAAAGAAGTTCCCGAGTGTCAAGAAGGCTCCGACAAGAAACTACTGAAATAACGTGAGAAAAAAGAAAAAAGTTTCAAAATATAAATTATGATAGCGCATATCGTTATACCCCAGGCACATTAAAACGCTCAGCCACGCCTCTAAGCGCAATATACGTAAAAAAGGGCGCCTTGCCATAGGAAATAGGAATCCGAAAGTCAGATAGGTGCTAAGGCTTGACGTGACCAGTTGATTGATCAGAGGGAGCATCTCTGATGACCGTCTAAGCCACAGTTTGCCACGCAGTGTCAACAGGTGGTAGTCAGAGTATTCTAAAGCCTCAGCCCACAGCGTTCACACAGAGGAATTGGTAAATGCATATACAGTCCATTCTATTATCTACGATACAGTTGATATACGGAGGTACATAGTGTAATGATTAGGACATAGGAAAAACTGATACATAATTATTAGATTCCTAACACTTTATGTACCATTAGTTTAGAAACCTAAAATGGCTGTTATAATTGCAGCCGGTGGGCCTTGAAGATTGGAATGACAAGGCTTGACCTCAGTCTTGTCTTCCTTCCGGTGGATACCGTCAGAATCGGTGGAGAAGACCCTCTTCAGGTTTAGATTAGAAAGAGATTTTAGTTAGTATCGGCCAAACCACGACGGTGGTCAGTCGTGTTATGAGCCGCTGCCGACTCAATCTGCGCAGGTAGTCTGGTGGGGATTTCGAAATTAAATATGATCTAAGTAAATCGAAGTTCTTGTGGTTATTATCAAAAAACTACTAATGACACAGGGCTTCTGATAAAGAATCCCCAATGGAAGACCAGACACGAAGTCCCCAAGACGAAGTCCAGACGCTAGAAGAAGAACGTAAGATACTAAAGATGAACAGAAGAAAAATAGAAGTAAGAAAGTAAAAAGAAGGGTATACAACAAGACTTGCCGACACGAGTTCAATTCCTGGACAAAGCTGTTTGCATTTCACATAGCACTAATACCCTAGAGAAAGGTATGAAGCCAACTATTCTCCCTTAAATAGAATTTAAGATTAACCTTAAATGACATGTGGACTTATACTAAGTCGTCACCCTTGTGAAAGGTATGAATTCTACTCTCCCTCTAGCTATGGGTAAATAGCAGGGCAGACTGGGTTCTTTAACCATGGCTAGGTAACCAGTCTAGGAGAAGGAAAACTCTGAATTTTGTTGATCTCCGCTTAAGAAATTGACCTTGTGTCGTATCTTGCTCGTGCGGAGGAGTTGGTAAATATATATACTAAGTCGTAACATAGATGATACAACCAAGCTGATATAACCACACACGTGTACATGAATGAGCGTGTTTCACGTATACATGTGCATATGTGTGTATAAAACGCAGCGAAACATAGAACTATTCGCGCGCCTCTAGTGGACTTCCCCAAAAGAAAAACTGTCATGAATGTACTGTTGGTTATCTGCTACACAAATGCAAATACACCGTATCCCTAATCTCACTTCATTCTCAGGAACACCAACAATCGGATTACAGCACTTGCTACACACATGGATCCCCAAATGGGTTGAAAGGGGCTCTTTAGCCTTGGTCAGAAACCCATCAGTCAACGGAAAGTCCGACACAAAACCTCTGCTGACTTTCAAGGAAAGGCTAGAGGAGTAAACCCCGAAAACAAACCAGGAGCCGGAGTCCCTAAAGGTAGTGTGATGCTGAAATCCAGTGCTACCCATCAACTCCTGTGACGCTACCGTTGCCAAACCGCATTGGTATCTTAACTTTCCTTTGGATCACAGCGGCAGTGTGGAGAGGGGGGATTTGCTGCATAGGCAACAGTTTATCCTCAGTATGAAACCCGCTCAGGCTATGTAGTTCAAAGAAGAGAAACATTTTTAAAAATACAATACTAAAAAGAAAAAAATATATTACATTTTTTTTTTTTTTTACAAATCTTTGAAACTACTTCATCGTCTCTCGTAGACTAAAGAGTGCCAAACAATGTAGTACTATGATTAGGAAGATATACGAGAAGATATACTATGCCTATACTTTTATAAAAAGATACTATTCATACTATGAATAGGAAGATATTAGAGTAGAAATATATTTCCTTTTTGTATTTGTTGTTGTTGTTTCTGTTTTAAATTAGAAATGTAACTTATTTTTTGTCAAATTTGGTTGTGGATGACAGAATTAAAGTGAAGTAGGTGTAGAATTTTGCCACTTGTATTGCTTATCCCTTATGTCTCTCGCCAGAACACATACACGCACTCACTCACACACACACACACACACACACACATATATATATATATATATATATATATATATATATTTACCAACCCGTCCGCACGAGCAGGATGTGACACAAGGTCAATTTTTTAAGCGGAGTTCAACAGGTTTGAATTCAGAGTTTTCCTTATCCTAGACCGGTTGCCTAACCAAGGTTAAAGAGCCCAGTCTGCCCTACTATTTATCCATAGCTGGAAGGAGAGTAGGATTCATAGGGTATTAGCGCTAAGTGAAATGCAATTACCACAACCAGGATTTGAACTCGGGACGACGAGTCCATTTCCCATGACTTTAACCATTACACCTCGCGCCACCCACTATATATATATAGACATCCACATATAAAGTGTTTCAATGTATCACGTCTTCTCAGTGTGGTTAGACTTGTCAACCCTTGTTGAGTTATTTTATGCCGAAGTCGTTTTATTTTATTCGTTCTTGTTGGTTATTCAATTATATCTTTTAAGACAATCTTTTTAAAACACATTTTTTTTAAATCCTTTTTTTTAAAATCTATTTAACCCATAGATGGGAGTTTAACAGTTACTAACGCTCCGGGTCATAGTAGACCTGGAGTAGAGGGTTAATCCCAATTCCCCAGATATCTTAATTGGAACTTGATGCATTAAACGTCATACCTCTGACATTACGACCGCAGCCACCGCCTTATATTCACATGTTGAAAGCTAGGAAGCGCGTGGTGTAATGGTTTAAAGTCATAGGAAATGGACCGTCGACCCGAGTTCAAATCCTGGACGTGGTAATTGCATTTCACTTAGCGCTAATACCCTTGGGAAAGGTATGAATCCTACTCTCCCTCCAGCTATGGTTAAATAGTAGGGCAGACTGGGCTCTCTAACCTTGGTTAGGCAACCGGTCTAGGAGAAGGAAAACTCTGAATTCAAATCCGTTAAACTCCGCTTAAGAAATTGACCTTGTGTCACATCCTGCTCGTGCGGAGGGGGTCGGTAAATATATATATATCACATGTATGATAACAAGGATTGGGAGTTTGCCATAAGGGGGAATACAGTCGCCACAATCCTATAGCTACTTTGCGTGACCATCGTATTGATCGGAGGGAGTCTCTCCAACTGTACGTATAGCCCCGATAAAAGGTAAAGTGGAAATTTTTTCATGACAGGACTGCTCAGCCACGTGGATTAAGCCTCACTAGTCGCCACCCACGGCCAACAGATATCCCTGTTGTTGATATTTTACCCCTCTGTAAATGGTGCAGTCGGTGTTTTCTATTGCCCCAGCGACAGGGG
>CM042164.1:84800038-84802538 GCA_023376005.1 Doryteuthis pealeii | reverse complement strand
ATAGCAAGATCAATATTCAAATGTGGCATTGAATCTAAGACAATTTCTTTTCTATTCTATTTCACATTGTTTGGTCATCTACCTCTATTATACTTTCACCTTAACAAAAGGCTTTCATCTCTACTGTTATACCAATTCCACCAATCATCAGTCATAGTTATTTACTAAGCTTAGCTTAGATGTGCACAAGGCCAGAGTATGGGCCCCAGTGAGAATCGAACTCACTAACAATGGTCTGCAAATCTAGCTTGCTCACCATTACACCCACATGAGGGTGCCCATAATATACGTATATAGTTATTTCTAAGCGTTAGCTTAGATGTGGCACAAGCCAGAAGTATGGGGCACCCCAGTGAGAATCGATCTCAACTAACAATGTCCTGCAAATCTATCTTGCTCACCATTCACCACAATGAGGTTGCCATAATATACGTATATAGTTATTTACTAAACTTAGCTTATATGTGGTACAAGACCAGAAGTAATGGGGCACCCAGTGAGAATCGAACTCACTAAAATGGTCTGCAAATCTAGCTTGCTCACCATTACACCACATTAGGTGCCCATAATATACGTATATAGTTATTTACTAAGCTTAGCTTAGATGTGCACAAGGCCAGAAGTATAGGCACCCGGTGAGAATCGAACTCCACTAACAATGGTCTACTAATCTAGCTTGCTAGCTATTGCACCACGGAGGTGCCCTACAGTCATACCATTCACCAATTACAGCATTTTCTTTAAAAAATAACTGTCAACAAAACTTCCCTTAAAGAAAAATTCTCACCATGTACCGTGAAGTGTTCGGAAATTGTACAACTTCTGAGGAGAAATAAAAATATGTAATGATCTTTTAAAATATTTTTAGATACATTTTTAAAATCATTTTTTATTATTAAGTCATAGATGGGACTCTAACAAGTACCACCATTCGTATCAGAGTTGCGGTCCTATACTGTCACGTACTTGATAAGATTACTTAGTTTCGTGAGTACCAACATGTGCTCCAGCCAGCTGCTCTACGATGCCCTCTGGCGTCTATCCTATGTTCCTGTTTACAATTCGTAACGTCTCTTTTATAGAAAAATTGTAGCTAGTTTTGTCATCGGAATAGGTTAGAAGGTGCTAACTGCTAATGTTGCATAATCTATGTGGTGTCATAGATATTGGCAACCCCTGTATTTCTGCAGGGATGGTCCTTTTCATATCACGGACGGAAACAATACTGACTGTTGAAGTCTCGCACGTTTACGTGATTTTTAAATTTGTACTCAGTGTGAGCCGATTTTGAGCAGGAGGACCGTCCCGTTTGCTTCGGCCTGACTCAATTCAGCGCGTTGTGTGTTAGTTAGATAGTAAAAGAAAATTTAGTTAGGAATAAAAGTTTTAAAAGAAACATGGCGCTGTTGGTGATCATGTTTTAGTTAGAAGACCGGCCAAGAATAAAATGAAGATGAACATCCAACAAGAAGCTAGAAGTCAACAGGTGACCTGGAGAGATAGAAAGGCAAGACGATCAGATGGCCATGAAAGAAGAAAGAAATGTAAGTTATGCATCTCTATCTGCTACCTCTCACTCTCTCTCTCTCTCTCTCTCTCTCTCTCTCTCTCTCTCACTCTCTCTCTTCTCTGAAAGACAGAACATTTGTGTATAAACCAACATATGGGTAATAAACACTAAGGCCCAAACAAGACTACCCTTTTGACACTCCGATATACATATGCAACCACAGTAGCGACCTTCTTCTATATATATAATACCAAAAGCAAAATCAAAACTATGCGAATATTTTGATTTTTGCATTTTAACAACCATTACTTTAACTAAAAACCAAACTCTCTACACTTTCCTTTTCGTTAAAACTTAGTTGCACGTCACCAAAGAACTTATCGTTTATAGAGTGTACGCTGGGAAATAACTAGCATTGCTGAATTGTGATGAGGAATCAGACGCTTGGGGGTGGGGGGTTATCTTGTTCGGCTTGATGATTCTAGACACCAAAACAGCTTTTTTATGATGAGCTCTTTTCTGGCAAAAGACCACACCAAGCCCCCCCCCCAAAAAAAAAAACGGTTTCGTGATAAGTGGAAAAGTGTTCTAGTGGCTTGATATTCCTGTCAGATAATTGGGAGTCCCTGACATCTGATCGTGGCAATGGAGGCGGTGAATATACAGGGTGCAGAACTGTTTAAAGCTGCAGGGTCTACCGAGCAAACTCAGGAAGAGCGTGCCGAAACGAGAACTTTGTCCAGACAATTCTGGTGATGTGTGACTGTGAGGAGTGAGACCGGGACCTATTATCAAAAGGTGGGCTTTGTCAATTCATGAAATCACATAGAGCTACCCGACTGCAATTGTTGGTCTCTACCATGCAACAAACCTCTAAGACCCAGCAATGATCCTCAACATGAGGATAATATGGTATACAACCCTGTCGACGCAGTCAACAGGCAATCGTTATGTGTGGCCAGATATGCAGATATGCAGGATTTTGGCGGG
>CM042164.1:84792810-84799938 GCA_023376005.1 Doryteuthis pealeii | reverse complement strand
AAGAGAGAGATCAATCTAAAGCCATTCTCCAGCGTATGCATGCAACCTATGCACACACACACACACAACACATACACACACATACATACACACACACATACATACATACACACACACACACCACACACGTACACACATATACAGAATAGAGAGAAGAGCAGAGAGAGAGAGAGAGAGACGAGAGAAGCAGAGACAGAGACAGACAGACAGACGAAACAGAACACATACACACACACACCACACACAGCACATATATACAGATACAGAGAGAGAGACAGACCAGACACAACACAAGCAATCACACACTCACTACACACGGACACACATATACAGATACAGAGAGAGAGAGAGAGAGAGACAGACAACACACACACACACCATGGCACACATGCAGCACACACATATACAGAAACAGAGAGAGAGAGACAGACAGTCAGACAGACAGACATACAGAGACACCACACACACCACGGACACAACATATACAGATTACAGAGAGAGAGAGACAGGAGAAGCAGAGAGAGACAGAGGAGGAGACCAGCACACACACACAGACACACCACAGACACCAGATACAGAGAGAGAAGAGGAGAGAGAGAGAAAGAGAGGAGAGAGACAGACACAGGACACACGACCACACATCAACACGACAGCATACACACACACAGATATATATGTGTATACATATTGTGTATTAGCAAGCCGTTATATTCAAGCAGGTTTGTTAAAAACGCGGAAATATTTCTTCTTTAAAAAAATATCAGGTTGTGAGACGTTCAACATCTTTAGTTGTTCTTCGTGATTCTGACTCATATGGTAGACAAATGTAGCAATATGTTTTACTCAGAGCTTTTAACCATTTCAACCGGACGCCCATCTAGGGGATCTATTTGATTGTAGTGAATGGTTTGTTTGGTTTAAGTTATTCGTTTGGAAATTACAGGAAGACTTGGAACGGTCCTACATTATAAAATATAAAAGATAAATATCCTTAGTCTCTTAACAAATGATTAATACCGGCTGAAACACACACACATACACACACCAAGACACAGAACACAGACGCATACACAACATACACGACAAAGACACAGAGACACAGACAACAGAACAGACATACACACAATACAAACACACACCAGACACACAGACACATACACAGACTGACACACAGCACACAGACACACACATACACACACAGAGACACAATCACAGAACACACAGCAACACACACACAACACACACACACACACACCACATATATTATATATATATATATATATATATAAGTATATATATATATATATATTATAATATATATATATAAGTGAGTAAAAAAGTATCGAGATTCTGTGACTTTGGACACAACCAGTAATTCTGAAAAGATAAGGTTCCATTAATTGTTCATTTCTATCTTGATGAAATCAAATTTCAAAAGCTCGATACTTTTATGTCACAGCACCATTGTAATTCCTGAAATAATTAATGTCATTCATTGTTCATTTATTTTGGTAATACGTTTTCTAACTCATAGCTTTTATGCACACCTTGTATTCGAAAATAATTAAGTTCATTTCGTTGTTTCATTTCTATCTTGGTAATACAGCTTCAATCATGATACTTTTTATGACACAACCTTGTATATTTAATTTAACTATAATGAATTAGGAAAATAAGTTAATTATATAATGATTCTGTTAATTAATATAAGAAATAAGAGGTAACATTTACTAACTACTACTACTACTACTACTACTACTACTACTACTATAATAATAAATAATCTAGATTGACTATCAACTCTTAGCGGTCTTGTGATTTTGGGTGTTAATCAATATATTATAATAAGACTGGTGTATATAAGCGTATAGAATTGCTTAACTATAGAATATATTGTGAGTGATATAAAAAAAAAGAAATATCTTGGACCAATATAATGTGTGTGATATTTTCCGTTGGTTAGCGGATGAGATTTTACATGTAAATGAGTTTGTTTAGCTGAATAAAGACGATATATTTATTCATGTTCATTAATCTCCATGGATCCTACTAAAGACAATATGTTGGAACGGAAAAGCATGGCGGAAAATGTGCGTTTCAGCGTTTTTGTTTGGACTTAAACAGAAAATTAATATAAGAGGTTCATTTCTGGCTTCGGGTTAGTAAGGTTGTGTGAAAGCAGTCACTTCTGAAGAAAAAAAAAAAAAAAAGAAAAAAGAGAAAAAAACAAAAAAAACAAATCGTAGTATCAATTTCATATTTTATAAAAACAGCTCTTACAGTTAAAAGGAAATAAAATCTCAGTGGTTTCATGTATCCTCTAGTTTTCTAGGGCATAATTTTCCTTACGGCCAAAATTCATTAAAGTTACATAAATTGAGCCGTTTTCATAAGTAATTAGATATCAAGGCCTTTGATTTTACTTAACAATCCCCCCTGTCGGCTGGGGCATAGAAAACACGACTGAGCAACATTTACAAGAGGGGTAAAATATCAACAACAGGGAATATCTGTTGGCCGTGGGTGGGCGACTAGTGAGGCTTAATCCACGTGGCTTGAGCAGTCCAGTCATGAAAAATATCCACTTTATCCTTTTACCTCGGCTTTACGTACAGTTGGAGAGAGCTCCCCTCCGATCAATACGATGGTCCGCACGCAACAGTAGCTATAGAGAATTGGTGGCGACTGTATTGCCCCTTATGGCTAAACTTCCCATCCCTTGTTAATCATACATGGTGAAATATATATTTACCGACCCCCTCCGCACGAGCAGGAATGTGGACACAAGGTCAAAATTCTTAAGCCGGAGTTTAACGGATTTGAATTCAGAAGTTTTCCTTCTCCCTAGACCGGTTGCCTAACCAAGGTTAGAAGAGCCCAGTCCTGCCTAACTATTTAAACCATAGCTGGAGGGAGAGTAAGGATTCATACCCTTTCCCAAGGTATCTTCAGCGCTAAGTGAAATGCAATTACCCACGGTCCAGGATTTGAACTCGGGTCGCGAGTCCTATTTACTATTCGACTTTAACCAATTACACTCCACGCCTTCCGTAGCTTTCATACATGTGAATATAAGGCGGTGGCTGCGGGTCCGTAATGTCAAGGTATGACGTTCAAAATGCATCAAGTTCCAATTAAGGATATCTGGGGAATGGGATTAACCCTCTACTCCCAGGTCTACTAATGACCGGAGCGTTAGTAACTGTACTCCCATCTATGGGTTAAATAGATTTTAAAAAAAAGGATTTAAAAAAAAAAATGTGTTTTAAAAAGATTGTCTAAAAGATATAATTGATAAACCAACAAGAAGAAATAAAAAAAACACTTCGGCATAAAATAACTCAAACAAGGGTTGACAAGTCTACCCACACTGCACGAAGACGTGATACATTGAAACACTTTATAATGTGGATGTCTATATTATATTAGTGGGTGGCGCAGGTGTAATGGTTAAAGTCAGGGAAATGGACTCGTCGTCCCGAGTTCAAATCCTGGTTGTGGTAATTGCATTTAACTTAGCGCTAATACCCTATGATCCTACTCTCCTTCCAAGCTATGGATAAATAGTAGGTGCAGACTGGGCTCTTTAACCTTGGTTAGGCAACCGGTCTAGGAAAGGAAACTCTGAATTCAAACCTGTTGAATCCGCTTAAGAAAATTGACCTTGTGTCAACATCCTGCTCGTGCGGACGGGTGTGGTAACATATATATATAGTATTAAATAAAATTAATTTATATATGTGTGTGTGTGTGTGATGTGGTGTGTGAGTGAGTGCGTGTATGTGTTCTGGCGAAGAGACATAGAGGGATAAGCAATACAAGTGGCAAATTCTACACCTAACTTCACTTTAATTCTGTCATCTCACCAAATTGACAAAAAATAAGTTACATTCCCTAATTTAATACAGAAACAACAACAACAAATACCAAAAGGAAATATATTTCTACTCTAATATCTTCCTATTCATAGTATGGAATAGTATCTTTTTATAAAAGGTATAGGCATAGTATATCTCTCGTATATGCTTCCTAATCAATCAGGTACTACATTGTTGGCACTCGGTTAGTCTACGAGGAGACGATGAAGTAGTTTCAAAGATTTGTAAAAAAAAAAAAAAATGTAATATATTTTTTTCTTTTTAGTATTGTATTTTTAAAAAATGTTTCTCATTCTTTGAACTTACATAGCCTGAGCGGGTTTCATACTGAGGATAAACCTGTTGCCTATGCAGAAACCCCCTCTCCACACTGCCCGCTGTGATCCAAGGAAAGTTAAGAATACAATGCGGTTGGCAACGGTAGCGTCACAGGGTTGATGGGTAGCACTGGATTTCAGCATCACACTACCTTAGGGACTCCGGCCTCCTGGTTTGTTTTCGAGGGGGGTTTACTCCTCTAGCCTTTCCTTGAAAGTCAGCAGAGGTTTTGTGTGGACTTTCCGTTGACTGATGGTTTCTGACCAAGGCTAAAGAGCCCCTTTCAACCCTTTGGGGATCCATGTGTGTAGCAAGTGCTGTAATCCGATTGTTGGTGTTCCTGAGAATGAAGTGAGATTAGGGATACGGTGTATTTTTTGCATTTGTGTTAGCAGATAAGCAACAGTACATTCATGACAGTTTTTCTTTTTTGGGGGAAGTCCACTAGAGGCGTCGAGATAGTTCTATTGTTCGCTGCGTTTATACACACATATGCACATGTATACGTGAAACACGCTCATTCATGTACACGTGTTGGTTATATCAGCTTGGTTGTATCATCTATGTTACGACTTAGTATATATATTTACCAACTCCTCGCACGAGCAAGATACGACACAAGGTCAATTTTCTAAGCGGAGATCAACAAAATTCAGAGTTTTCCTTCTCCTAGACTGGTTACCAGCCATGGTTAAAGAACCCGTCTGCCCTGCTATTTAACCCATAGCTAGAGGGAGAGTAGAAATTCATACCTTTCAACAAGGGTGACGACTTTATAAGTCCCACATGTCATTTAAGGTTAATCTTAAATTCTATTTAAGGGAGAATAGTTTGGCTTCATACCTTTCTCTAGGGTATTAGTGCTATGTGAAATGCAAACAGCTTTGTCCAGGAATTGAACTCGTGTCGGCAAGTCTTGTTGTATACCTTCTTTTTACTTTCTTACTTCTATTTTCTTCTGTTTCATCTTTAGTATCTTACGTTCTTCTTCTAGCGTCTGGACTTCGTCTTGGGGACTTCGGTGTCTGGTCTTCCATTTGGGGATTTTTCTTTATCAGAAGCCCTGTGTCATTAGTAGTTTTTGATAATAACACAAGACTTCGATTTACTTTAGATCATATTTAAATTTCGAAATCCCCACAGACTACCTGCGCAGATTGAGTCGGCAGCGTGGCATAACACGACTGACCACCGTCGTGGTTTGGGCCGATACTAACTAAAATCTCTTTCTAATCTAAACCTGAAGAGGGTCTTCTCCACCGATTCTGACGGTATCCACCGGAAGGAAGACCAAGACTGAGGTCAAGCCTTGTCATTCAATCCTTCAAGGCCACCGGCTGCAAATTATAACAGCCATTTTAGGTTTCTAAACTAATGGTACATAAGTGTTAGGAATCTAATAATTATGTATCAGTTTTTCCTATGTCTCTAATCATTACACTATGTACCTCCGTATATCAACTGTATCGTAGATAATAGAATGACTGTATATGCATTTACCAATTCCTCTGTGTGAACGCTGTGGGCTGAGGCTTTAGAATACTCTGACTACCACCTGTTGACCACTGGTGGCAAACTGTGATGCTTAGACGGTCAGTCAGAGATGCTCCCTCTGATCAATCAACTGGTCACGTCAAGCCTTAGCACCTATCTGACTTTCGGATTCCTATTTCCCTTATGGCAAGCGCCCTTTTTTTATCGTATATGCGCTAGAAGGCAGTGGCTGAGCGTTTTAATGTCCTGGGTATAACGATATGCCTATATAATTATATTTGAAACTTTTTCTTTTTTCTTCACGTTATTTCAGATATTTCTTGTCGGAGCCTTCTTGAACTCGGGAACCTTCTTTTTGATCTCAGGAACCTTCTTGTCCGACAAGAAATACCCGAAGAAGGCCGGAGGGCATATCGGCCGTAACGTTGTACAGATAACAATAAAGATGAGGACAATAGTCCAAATAATACTATTTATCAAGCCTCATCTCAAAAATTCAGAGAAATCGTGTAGATAACAATAAAGATGATGACAATAGTCCAAATAATACAAATAATACTAATTATCAAGCCTCATCTCAAAAATTCAGAGAAATAGTGTAGATAACAATAAAAGTGAGGACAACTGTCCGAATAATACCAATTATCAAGCCTCATCTCAAAAATTCAGAGAAATAGTGTAGATAACAATAAAGATGAGGACAACAGTCCAACAAATAGAGTAAGAATAGGAAATGTTATTTGTCAGTAACATTCGAAAAGAATTTAGAAGCCTTTTTTTTTCGGACTGACGAACCCGTGAAACTTTTCGAATTCGGGAACCTTTTCTTCGAATTCGGGAAGCTTCTTGTCGATCTCGTGAGCCTTCATGTCGTAATTGGGAGCTTTCGCGAAACTTTGAACCGAACCCTTTATTCGATCCACCAGTGTAGACTATTCTCAATTCCGTCAACCATGACCGGGTACAAGTGTTAATAGATGGTGGCCAAAAATTCTGGAAACTTATTTATTTAGGAATATGAACTTTGGACAGTGTTTTAAATAATTTAGACAACCAAACAAATCTGAAAGCTTAAGGAAAATCATAATAGGCTTATGAGTGTCTATAATCTTCAATAAATAATATACACATAAACAGAGAGGGAGAGGAAGAATAAAAGACAGAGAGGATACAGACACAATATACATATACATATACACCGTTACCCAACCCCAATTATTAAGTATACAAGTTTTAATCGAACTCCGTTATATTGTGATTTCCGAAGCCATGCTTCAAGAATGTTCGGTGTGTAGCACCCGACGAGTATTAATGCAGTGTTGACTTTTGAAATAATATTTTTGTCAACAATAAAATATTTAACAGGAGATAATATTTCTATAGAAATAACCCTGAATAAAAGGAATTTTTAGAATACATTTTTGCTCTTAATTATTAA
>CM042164.1:84785310-84787810 GCA_023376005.1 Doryteuthis pealeii | reverse complement strand
AAAAAACACAAAAAACACAAAAAACACAAAGTGTTTCAAAGGAATAATATATATTCTTGATGGTAATCCGCCCTGTCGACTGGGGCGTTAGAATGCACCGACTGCACCTCTGCAGAGGCGTAAGGCTCCCCCAATGGGGCCACCTGTTGGCCGTGATGCTTAAGGATAGAGCCCAGGTGGATGAGCAGTTCATGACATGCAATACTCCACTTTGGCCCTATCTTGGGCTAGACGGGCGGTCGGAGAGGCCCCCTCCGATCAATCGGCTGGTCACGTCAAGCCTTAGCACCTATATGATTTTCCCAACCCTATTGCCCTTATGGCAAGCTCCAACCCCTTTTTATCATATGGGTGCTAGAAGGCGGTGACTGCGGATCTACATGTCCTGGGAATGACGTTAAACTCTATCTGATGGTGAGGTTCCAGTTCTGGAGGTTTGGGGAATGTGGAGCACCCCATTCATCACCATTGCTCCCTGGTAAACTCTGACCCGGAGTGGTATTACCTGTTAGGGTCCCATCTATGGGTTAAATAGAAAAATGTATTTATAAAAAAATTGTATTATCCATTAAGAATTGATTTATTTCAAAAATTTATCGGCATTAAATGATCGACTGATGTTGATATGCCGTAAAACAAAACAAACCAAACCAATCTTGATGGTAATGTCGATACTATAACATTTCGGTCTTTTCAACCTTCTCCAGGAACATGGTGAATTCTAGTGTGTAGGATTATGATCAGTGCTGACCGAAACGAGAAGATAATCGGTGGCCCCCAGTATAGATGTCCGGACCTAGTTGATCTTTGTGGGGGTGGGGGGATTTGAGTTAATAGGGTTGGTAAAACTGGGAGGAAGTAGGTGAGCATTCAGGTCATGGTTGATAACATAGCGCTTGTGAGGAAGATGTTGTTGGGGAAGAATGTGTGTCATCTTTTGATACCATAGTGCGTGTGATGATGTTGGGATGTCTAAGTTGAAGAATTTCGTTAACCTTTATACTGTGACTAGAAGCGGCTACCCGCCACCACCTGGGTTTATGTGGATGTAAAAAAAGGTAGTCTTGCAGATCTACTATTGTTAAATCAAGACTTGTATCCTCCCAGGATGCCCCATTAACATCCCTATGTACAAAAAACAAACACTTTGCGTTGAGCCAGACACTCTGAAAATAAAAAATGAACGTCTACTATTTTAAATAGTCCATGCAAAAGAAATTCCATGCTGTTATCATTTAATTTTTTTTTCATTATCTTCACAATATATATATATATATATATATATATATATATATATATATATATATAAAATAAAGTTAAAGCGGCAATCGGATACTATATATATATATATCAATAAAAGAGTAATCCACAGACACGTGTTTCGATGTTTCACCTATCATCAGTGTGGTTATACCTTAACAACTACCCCTGGCCGGGTTTGAGACCGAATGAACTTTCGTTCGCCAAGTCTCTTACCCGTGCGACAAGAAGCAGCTGTCAAATATAGGAGAATATTTAATTGGTACATTTCTAAGCGGAAATGAATTCACTAGAGTCCTCAAACTTTGTAAACAAAGAGAGGGTTATATATATATATATATATATATATATATATATACACACACACACACACATACACATATATATATATATATATATATATATATATATATATAATAGTATCCGTTTGCCGCTTTAATTTTTCCGTCGCAATGGCGTCAGTAAATAATCCAAAAATGCTCAATATATCAAAAATATAGAATAGTAATACTATTAAGATTGGAAACGTAACAACTTTATCGAGATATGTTTGAGATTTGAAGGATAGAGGTATGACACCAATTATTGAATGGGATATCCTAAAAAAAATCAAATGTGTGCAGATCTCTAAATGATCCATGCTACCTTTGTCTACAAGAAAAGTTAAGTATAATTAGGTTACCTGATAGAAAAAAACCTTTTAAATAATAGATTTGAATCGATCTGCAATTGTAGCCATAGGTTGGGTCAGTCACTTAAATATTGTTAGAACAACATTACAAAATTTAACTAAATATATATTTTTTTAATTTATTTATTTTTTATATATAAAGTTATTCATTTTAAATAGGATAAATACAAAAACGGGCAATAAAAACTATGAATTAGTAATATTAAACCTCTAAAATATAATTAGAATTAAATTCTAACTGTTTTTACTAGCTATTATTTATAATTAGAATTAAATTGATAACAATATAGAAATGAGAATTAAGGAATGAATACAAGTGTGGAACGATACATTGTTTTTTCTCAGTTTTCGCGCGCAGTCCGCACGCAAAGATTGAGTGAAAAATAACGTAGCGTTCAACCATTATTATCCGATAAATATCTTTAATTTAACTGAGGAATTACATCAACTTGGTTAATGTAGAGTGGGGTTCTGGGGAGATCATTTTTTGATTGAAACCATGGTAGACCCTTTATTATATATATAATATATAATATATACATATATATA
>CM042164.1:84752810-84780310 GCA_023376005.1 Doryteuthis pealeii | reverse complement strand
TTCTACATTTTGCCTTGGGCTACACTCAGCTAAGACATTGAACAATTCTTTATGAATAATATATCACAGATGTCTGGTGTTATGTCAGAAGGTTTTGCGTAGGTTTTATCGACGTCATAGGTTGGTGTGTTAAATAGTCGTTCACAACACGCCAATCGAATGAGATGCTACATCTCTATCTGGTCGTCTCCTCTCCATATTTTTCTCTCTTGTTCTTTTCAGACGTTGGTTGTCTTCTCGCCATCTTGTTCTCTCTTGTTCGTATCAAATCTTAGTCGTCTTCACGCCATTTTGTTCTCTTTTGTTCGTCTCAAATCTTAGTCGTCTTCACGCCATCTTATTCTCTCTTGTTCGTCTCAAATGTTAGTCGTTTTCACGCCATCTTTGTTCTCTCTGTTCGTCTCAAATGTTAGTCGTTTTCACGCCATCTTATTCTCTCTTGTTCGTCTCAAATGTTTAGTCGTTTTCACGCCATCTTGTTCTCTCTTGTTCGTCTCAAATGTTAGTCGTTTCACGCCATCTTGTTCTCTCTTGTTGTCTCAAATGTTAGTCGTTTTTCACGCCATCTGTTTCTCCCTTCCGTTTCTTCTTCCACAGATTTCAAGGATGTTAAGATCTGAAGATTACACCGTAACGGGAAATGCAATCGTTTGTGAGATAAAATGTTTTACTAGCGTATACTGTCCTTTACGATGGTATGATTTTAATGATATCTCAATCCCATAAGGATTATTTGGTTAAATCGAACTTAACGGACCTAAATTCCAATATCGTATGTAACCCCACCGAAGGAAAAGTACCAAAAATCAGTTAATTAACCGAATTTAATGAAATTTTCACTGTTGATATATTAACAAATAAAAAATATAATCCATCAGTTATGTTATTTAAAAACTTTTATATTTTTCAGTTCAGTTAACTTTGAACCACGTATCTTTGTGAATCTGTGTTACGCCTCAATTTTAACTGACCTGTAAAAAATGTAAAGTTAATTTTCATTTAATCGATTATTTTATGTTCATAGGTTAGCGAATCGGGTACATTCAAGGTTTATTTACATTTTTCACGTCGTTGTTTCCAATGAGATTTTTGCACACGGTTATGTGATATGAAGTACTCCTATCTAATATAAATGATTTGAACACAGATTCATAGCTTTAAGTAACCAATAATAATAATAAAAACCCTAAGTAAATAATTACAACTTCAAGGAAAATTTCTTAATATAAAAAAATTGCAGTTATATAGTATCAAGTATCTATCTAATACCAATAATTTTCAAACAGTTCTAATTGATCAATAGATGGAACGTGAACATGTTATATCACGCCAGGTCAGAGTGGGTCTGGAAGTAATGGCAATTGCACCGATATTTAGTCGTTTTGATTCTGTAACCTTTAAACCAATTAAAGTAGCAATGTGGGTTTATGGGAGTCACAGGACGGATGTTTTCGATAGCGTTGGTGTTATTTATTCTTTAAATACACCTTAATCATTTTTCTTATGGCCTGGTCGTATTCGCTGATACGGAATGAAAGAAGGGGGAACAACAATACAAGGAACCTACTTAAACTTAACTTTAATATTCAAACTGCAACTAAATTTTAAGAGAAATGATTTCCAGTCAAGAAATACTTGCTTTCAACATTCAGTCCGTCTTTCTGTATGTTATCTTTTTGCCGCAGGAAGCCTTTTCATTTTGCGAGCATGTTCAGGTCGTGCTTCCTGTCTAAAAATACATTCTGGAGGATTGCTATTTCTTTTATATTTATTATTTTATTACTTTATTTTTATCAATATTGTTACAATTTTATCAATATTCATTATTAAATCCCCGCAGGTAAACTGCATTTCCAAAATTTTCCTTCGACTGCCCTTTTGTTTTTTAACCACACCTGAGTTCGCTCTAAATCCACTAACTACTGTCTTATATATACACAAGAAAAAACGCGATCCCATTGGGTTACTGTTGTGAGGTTTTAAGAGGTTAAATAAGAACAAAACAACGGGTAACAAAAAGTAGAAAAATGTATTAACAGAAAGTAGACAATACAATAGAGAGATGTGGAAATTACGTCCAACGAACAGAGTTATTGGGACTCGCATTGGCTTGCTCCTAAGCCACAATTATCCCTGTTTATTTATAGTAAGCCGTCGGCGCATTCTATTGGTCAATAGGGTGTATCACCTATAACAGTTAACCATTGAGCACCCATTGGGATCCGAAAAGAAGTGAGTTTGCAAAGCAAATTAATTTTTAAAAAGAAATAGGGTTGGAGAAGTTTTTTTAAATCATTAAAATCATTTTGTTAAATTTCTTAGAAAGGGAAAGTTTACTTAAATTTAAATGGACCTGATTCTTGAAATTCTATTAATTAGGAATACCAATTTTTTCGTCTGCTTTTCATTTTGAAAACGAATTAGAATTAATTAAATCGATTATTTAAGGTCGAATTTCTGTCTAAGTCGAAAAGTAGTAACATAATGAGCATCAGTTAAAAGAAACAAAATAATATTACACCTATAATTCATTTTTAATAAGTTTAAAACGATTCTAAAAAAGAACACCCCTTATTTACGGAATTTATTTTTGGTTACAGAATGTCATTGCTGTACAGTTTAATGATAAATAATACCTAATGATATCCATTTTGGTTGGTTGGATTTTACGGCATGTCAACCCTTGGGTTATTTTATGCCGAAGACAATTTGGGCCGTGGGTTGCGTCTCGTGAAGCTTAATGACGGAAACCTGGTGACAGAGCCATCTATGACATGCAACACTACTTTGGTCCTTATTTTTGCTAGACGGGCGATCGGAGAGACCCCCTGCGGTCAATCTTCTTATCACGCCAAGCCCTAGGACCTATGTGAATAGCGTATTGTTCTTATGGCAACCCTTAACCCTCGTTGTTCATATATGTGCTAGAAGGCAATAGCTGAGTGTCTTAGTGTTCTGGGTGTGATGTTAAATTCATTTTGTGGTGGTGTTCCAATTCTGAAGCTCTAGGGAGTGTGGAGTACACTTTAATTTTCCATTACTTCTAGATCCACTGTGATCCGGAGTGGTAGTACCTGTTAGGGTACCCATCTATCGGTTAAATAGATTTAAAAAATGAGTTTAAAAATGTTTTTTTATAGTTGAAAAATAGAATACTCAACAAGAATGAAAAAAAAGTCTTTGGCATAAAAGAACACAAGAGCTGATATGCCGTAAAACCAACCAAAAAACCCAACGAACCAACGATTGCCTTTTAAAGGCACATAGAATATATGGATGGACGAATGTGTAAAAATAAGTAATAGAAAACAAAGGATCAAATAAAGAAGGGAAGTGAAAGAATTAAACCCAATACGTAATTAAAAAGGCTAATTTTTTATAAACAGCGGTGGTTTAATTAGAAAAAAAGTATAGACAAAAATAGAGAACGGAAGAAAGGGAGAACTAAAGAACGAGAAAACGAGAGAGAGAGAGAGAGAGAGAGAGAGAGAGAGAGAGAGAGAGAGAGAGAGAGAGAGAGAGAGAGAGAAATGTGTAGTGAAGTTAGTCTAAACTTACCTGACTCCAAGCGTCTTCGATCCTTAGTCTGTACCGTCGGGGCCACCATTTGTCGTTCCGTTGTCGGGGTGGGCAGTTTTATGACCCTCAGTAATTTGAATATGTGAGCCGCTAGCTCATCTGTCTTTCAGATGCCGCGTCGGTACAGATTAATAATCGAGGACGAGGAGTTAGGTTAGTTCGGATCCACCTAACGAGAGAGAGAGAGAGAGAGAGAGAGAGAGAGAGAGAGAGAGAGAGAGAGAGAGAGAGAGAGAATTAGGTACTGTGTAAAATGATTAGAGAGAAAAAGAGAAAATAATTCAATAATAGAGAGTAGGATGTGACACAAGGTTACAAGTTGTAATGACAAACGATAAGCTTTGGAAAGCTTTATTCTACTTAGAATAATTGGTACACTTATTGAGAGTTTATATAGTCTAGTATTCCCTTGAGAGTTCTCCAAAGGGGAGGTAATAATAAAATAGGGTGAGTAACTCTCAATTACTTATTACATGTGTATGGGGCTTCCAATCAAACTGGCTTTTCAATAGTGTGTGTGTGTGTGTGTGTGTGTGTGTGTGTGTGTGTGTGTGTGTGTGAGAGAGAGAGAGAGAGAGAGAGAGAGAGAGAGAGAGGGGATAAGATGCTTGTAAGCAAGCAAGAGAAAAGAAAGGAATAGAGAGATAAAGCAAATGAAGGGAAACTGACAAGAATAGAGACTTGAAGTGGGAATGAATTAGTAAGTGAAGGTGTGGAAGGCGGTGGTAAGGGGGAAGTAGGAGGGAGGGAGATAAAGAGAGAGGAAATGAAAAGAGAGGGAGAAGGGAATAGACAGAAAAGGAGCAAAACAACCAAAAAAAGATGGATAGATAGATAGGAAGAGGAGGGGCAAGTGCTTTCAAAGTATTTTTTACTAACTAGAGACACAGATAGACAGACAGACAGACAGAGATATAGAGATATATAGATATAGAAGAGAGAGATATAGAAATATTAAAAGAGAGATATATATAGATATATAGAAATATAGAAACAGATATATATATATATATGGAAAGATATATATAGATATATAGAAAGAGATATATAGAAAGATATATATATATATATATAGAAAGAGAGATATAGATATAGAAATAGAATATATAGAAAGAGATATATATATATATAGAAAGAGAGATATATATAGATATATAGAATAGATATATAGAAAGATATATATATATAGAAGAGAGAATATATAGATATATAGAAAGAGATATATAGAAGAGAGAGATATATATAGAAAGAGAGATATATAGATATATAGATATATAGAAAAGAGATATATAGAAGAGAGATATATATAGAAGAGAGATATTTAGAGATATAGAAAGAGATATATAGCAAATATATATAAAAGATATATATATAGAGATAGATATATAGAAAGACAGCGAGATATAGAAAATGAACAAAAAAAAAGCAAAAAACAACAAAAAACAAAGCAAACTTATCCATGAAGTAAAAGGGAGATAACTCGAGCTTTTCACTTCCTTGTCAATAGCTTTTTCTAAAAGAAAAATTGTAAAACATTTAAAAAAAAAACGACTTAAAAAAAACAAAAGCAAAAAACAAAACATTTCGCTCAGATATTAGCAAATATTTCATTAGACAAAAAAGAGAAAAAAAAAAAAAGAAAAAACTATATATATTTATTGTTTTAATATTTACTTTCTATAACGGAAGTGTTTTGTATTTTTATTGTTTGAACAGAAAAATATGGAAGCCCGCAAGCGACATAATTTTTTATAAAATTCGAAAGAACCATTAATTCTGAAAGTGGAATTAACTATATTGTAATATTGATAATAATAATTAGAAATTCTAACTGAAATATTATTATCTTACCAAAAAATCTTTTTCTTTTCTAATTCAAATATTTGATAATTTTGAATTATTCAATGTTGGTTCAACAGAGACATCTCCTCGAAAACTAAATGTGCAGTATACCGTGCCACAGTTCTCTTAACCCTCCTGTACGGCGCAAAAGCCTGAATGGTATACAAAGCGGATGCCCACAGACTACATGTCTACTACATGCGTCACTTATGCAGTATATTAAATGTCAAGTGATGGCGGAATGTTTCAAACAGGACCATCCTGAAGAGAACTGGACTCCCTGGCATGCACGAAATACTTGTCCAACGCAACCTGAGATGGGCTGGCCACTTAAACAGACTTGGGTATGATAGACTGCCAAAGCAGATTTTCTACTCTCAACTGAGAGAGGGATCATGTGGAATCGGTAAACCAAAGGTCACGTTCAAAGACAACATCAAGAGAAGCCCGAAGGACTTTAACATCCCGATATGCAGATGGCAAGACGCAACCAGAGAACGAATAAACTGGAGGAAAATGATTCGCTTGATGTCATCATCAGATACGATGGACAGCAAGTAATAATAATTGTAATTCAATTCTAAGTCTGGTTCAGTGGTCACATCAACGACTACTCTACGTTATTCCTTTGAGTACTTGGTAATAGTTTTGATTGATTGATCTTAACGGCTTGTCAACTTGTCTGGAGCTATTTCATGCCTGGAGGTTAGATAATTGTGTACGCTGTACATTTATATTCATATTTTTGTAGTTCAAGAGTTTTTGCATATGGATAAAGGATTTAAAAAAAACTATCTAATAGAAATAATGTTTAAACATTTATTCAACTCATAGTGAGATCCGCCCTGTCGGTTGGGGCGTTAGAATGTACCGACTGCACCTCTGCAGAGAGATAAGACTCCCTCCAATGAGGCCACCTGTTGGCCGTGGGTGGCGACCCGTGATGCTTAAGGATAGAGCCTAGGTGGATGAGCAGTTCATGACATGCAATACTCCACTTTGGCCCTATCTTGGGCTAGACGGGCGGTCGGAGAGGTCCCCCGATCAATCGGCTGGTCACGTCAAGCCCTAGCACCTATATGATTTCCCATCCCTATTGCCTTATGGCAAGCCAACCCCTTTTTATCATATGGATGCTAGAAGGCGGTGGCTGCGGGTCTACATGTCCTGGGAATGACGTTAAACTCTATCTGATGGTGAGGTTCCAGTTTTGGAGGTTTGGGGAATGTGGAGCACCCCTTCATCACCATTGCTCCCTGGTCCACTCTGACCCGGAGTGGTAGTACCTGTTAGGTTCCCATCTATAGGTTAAATAGAAAAATGTATTTATAAAAACATTGTATTATCCATTAAGAGTTGATTTATTTCAAAACTTTATCGGCATTAAATGACCCACTGAGGTTGATATGCCAAAATAAACCAAAAAACTCATAGTGAGATCTTAGCAGGTACTACTAATCCGTGTCAAGGTAGAACTAGAAGAGATGGAAACGAAGGGGTAATCAGTACTCCCTGCATATCCAGAACTGAACCCTCACCATAAAATGTACTTTTGACTGCACTTCTGCATCAGGGGTAAGCCCCGCCCCTTCCATCTATTGGCCGGGGATTGCGACAAGTGATACTTATGGAGGAAATCCTTGTGATTGAGCCGTCCAAGATATACTGCTGGAAAGGCCCCCTCTGATCAATCGGCTGGTCATGTTAAGTCGTAGCACCTATATGATTGTCCAGATTGAATTTCTCTTATGGCAACCCCAACCCTTTTTATCACATATATATTTACCAACCCCTCCACACAAGTAGGATGTGACACAAGGTCAATTTCTAAAGCGGAGTTTAACAGGTTAAAAACCATCATAAACAGCTATAGACCAAAAGACAACAAGAAGATACTTAGCAGTAGTAGTAGGAGGGGGAGGAGTAGTAGTAGTCGTCAGTGCTTCATCTTAAAAATATATACTTACCAACCCCTCCGCACGAGCAGGATGTGACACAAGGCCAATTTCTAAAGCGGAGTTTAACAGGTTAGAATTCAGAGTTTTTCTTCTTCTAGGTTGTTTACCTAGCCATGGTTAAAGATCCCAGTCCACTCTATTATTTACCCATAGCTGGATGGAGAATTGGATTCATACCTTTCCCAAGGGTATTAAGGCTATGTGAAATGTAAACATCTTCGTCCAGGATGTGTAGTCGGATCGACGAGTCCAATTCCTACGACTTTAACCATTACACTACGTACCTCCAACAAACACTTTTTTGATCATATATATTCTTTTTTGATGGCGGTGGCTAAGGAGGGGGGGGGCTTGCATAAAGAATGGATGATTAGCAATTTGATCAAGAAAAACAAATTAATCAGGCAACTTGGTGAAGTGGCGTGGTGTAATGGTTACCGTAGTAGAAAATGGAGACGGTGAGACGAGTTCAAATCCTGGACGCGGCTGTTTGCATTTCATTTAGCGCTAATAATCTTGGGAAAAATACGAATCAAATTATCCTGCATCTAGATAAGAGTAAATAGTAGGTTAGAATCGTCCCTTTAACCTGGGTATGACAACGGGCCTAGGCTTTGGCATTAAATAACCTACGAGGGTTGATATGCCATTAAACAAGATAAACCAAACTAAACGAGACCTTATTTATGTAAGTCTCCAGTAAAAATATTAAAATGCTCTGTATGCACTTGTTAATATTACTACTAATAATACTATATTAATTATAATTTACAAATAATAAAATAGTTAAGTAATAATCCGGTTGAGGTAAGTCAGTAGTGCATTCGCCTACCAAGTGTAAGGTTCCAGTTTCGATACCGGCACAATTGGGGTAACCTGCTCGGTTTGATAGGGAATAAGGGAGCTGATGGAAGGCGTGGCACCTCACCTTAGCAAAACAATCTCCCTGGTCTAGCACTTGCAAAAAGGAGATAGATTCTCTCGCTTTTCGTCTGCCACCGACAATAGACCACTCCACAGACATTACTATTTGCATATAATATACAGATATTTATATATGCTCTACGCTAATAATTATGTATAATTATAAATCATATACCCTGATTATTATTATATATATATTTACCAACCCCTCCGCACGAGCAGGATGCGACATAAGGTCAATTTCTTAAGCGGAGTTCAACAGGTTTGAATTCAGAGTTTTCCTTCTCCTAGACTGGTTACCTAGCTAAGGTTATAGAGCCCAGTCTGCCCTGCTATTTACCCATAGCTGGAGGGAGCATTGGATTTATACCTTTCCCAAGAGTATTAGCGCTATGTGAAATGCAAACAGGTTCGTCCAGGAATTGAACTCGGATCGATGAGTCCATTTCCTATGACTCTAACCATTAGACCACGCGCCTCCATAAATCTGATTATTATATATATGAGTATATATACTAACAATTATATATATGAGTATATATGCTAAAAATTATATATATATATATTATATACTAATAATTACATATAATTATATTCCCGCCTGAGAAACACAAGGTTCCTCATTCGATACTGGTCATCGCCCAACTTAGCGTCTGAATAGCACAGGGATCTGTGTAGTAAAGTAAAGAGCTGACGGTAGATGTGGTGCTCCATTTCGGATGCAAAAACAATCTCCCGTCTAGCGCTAGTGAAAAGGCGATAGACTCCGACTTTACGCCACACCGATGATTTTACTTTTTTAAATATATAATAATGTACTACTACTACTACTACTACTACTACTACTACAAAAATATAATAATAATAATAATAATAATAATATAATAATAATAATAAAATAATAATAATAATAATAATAATGTATTTGTAATATTAAGAATCATTTGCTTATACTAATAGTAGTTATTACAATTTTCTGTTTTCGCAGTTAAATAGAATAATTTTTTACTTAAATAAAGAGTAAAAAAAATAAATAAATAAAAGCAAAAATTTTCAAGATAACACGAGAGAAATTGAAACACATTAAACATAGCTCCGTCAAAAAATAAAATAAAAATGAAAGAAAAAGAAAGAAAGAAAGAAGCAAACAAGCAAGTGAGAAAGCGAGCAAGAAAGAAAGAAAGAAAGAAAGGTTCATCCATCGGCGATATTCCTTATATAAAGTTGCAAAATCGCCAATGGCTCATCCGGTGAATAAAAATACACAGCGGTGAAGAAAATCGATAAAAATACAAAAAAATTCCAAAAAAAAAAAAAAAAAAAAAAAATTCAAAAAAAAAAAAAATAAAATAAACATTAAAAAAAAAAACTTGAGTGAAACGACCGGAAGTAAAATATTTACCCGCGGCAAAAATGAGTTGAAATAAAATCTGTGTGAGATTTTGTACGTTCTCTGAAATATGAAATAATCCTGGAGATTGTTATCAGGTGGTATTGTCTGCCGTTATATCATCTCCAAGTGGCGGTCTATGCGTACGAGCACGAACTGTGGATACACGCGTACACGGATTTAAAGACACCAGATTTAATACCATGTAGGTATGTACTAAGCTTAGCTTATATATGGCACAAGGTCAGAAGTATGGGCGAATTGAACTCAGTAACAATGGTCTGCGAATCTAGCTTGCTAACAATTACACATCTGAGGTGCTCGATTTAATAACATTCAATTATTTACTAAGCTGGACCATATGACCGTTAGGCACCCCTTTTTGATCTCGATTCAGAAGGACATGTTTTTCATTTACACCGTCGATATCCGGTTGTTTGTTAACATACGATTTTTAGATTTTTTTGAAATTATAAAACTAACCCTAAACTTAACCCCTAATCCCTAACCTTAACCCCTAACCTCTAACAAACAACCGGATATTGACGGTGTAAATGAAAAACATGTCCTTCTGAATCGAGATCAAAAAGAGGTGCCTAAATACCATATGATCCCTGAGCTTAGCTTACCCCCCCCAAAAAAAAGTGTGGGGGGCATGAAACTAAACCAGACAGTAATACTCTAGCTGAGGTGGAGCGTTACACCTACCACCAGCTCATCACTTTACTGCACAGATCCATTTGCTCTTCATACGCTGGGTTAACGAGAACCGATATCGAACCTGGAACCTTGAGGTTCCCAGCCGAACACTCTACCGACTGAGCTAATGTTCTGCGCATGCATGTCTATACTTGGCATAATTGTCTTCACATGATCAAAGTTTGAGCCTGATCGCACCCTTTTGCTTACAGTCTTATAGTGTAAACATGATCGCTCCACTAACAGTATGCACCAAGAAAGAAGAAGAGCAGTCATCCGATTTCTCTGGTCGGAAGGAGTGTCAATGGCTGAAAGTAACTTTTTCTATACAATTTAGTTTCTGAACTATTTTTTGTTATATCTATTATTATTAATAGTTTGGGCACTTAAAACAAACTTATTAGTGAATTCGATCCTCTCTGGCTGCTAAAATTCCGCTAAAATAACCAACAGATTTAACTTTTTTTCTCAATTGGTCGGTTGGTTGGTTTGGTCGATTTGACAGCATGCCAACCCTAGTTGGGTTAATTTATGCTGAAGACGTTTTGTTTTATTCATTCTTAATAGGTATTTAATTTGTTTAATTCAATCTTTTTTAATATATTTAAAAAAAAACTCATTTTTATTATTTAACTCATAGATGGGACCCTGTGGACCTGGGATTAATGGCAATAAAGGAGTCTTCAAACTCCCTAGAGCCTTCTTCATGTGTTTCTTGAGGAACTCGGAAACCTAATCGAAATCAGTAACATTTATGTCTATATATACATATATAAGGACAGTTGGTGTGTATGTATGTCCAGAGGAAACTATGAAAATAAAACTATTAACGAAAAAGTAAATATACATACACATTCACTATCACCAGATCTTGCTTTTTGAGCAAAAATAATTAAAATTTGAGTTATATCCATGAAGATAATCAAATTAATATTTAAATAGTAACAGTATAGAATTTTTTTTTTGCATTTAATAATAAATTTAATTTTTTTTTTCAGAGTGTCTGTGCACTGTTTTTTTCTAACGTCCCATCAAGCCGGATTAATTCAAGCTCTTTTTTTTTTTTGACATAGGGATTTTAATGGGGCATCCTGTGCGGATTCAAATCATGATTCGGTTATAGTGGATCTGCAAGACTAACCTTTTGCCCCTCCTACCCAAGCAACACTAGTTAGCCACTTCTAGTATGAAAATAAAGGTGAAGACAAAAGTCTAAAAAATACAAATTATCAAGCCTCATCTCAAAAACTCACACAAATAAGTACTACTTTTCTCATTAAAAAAAGAGTAACAAAAATACTGTGTCTTGGGATTGGGACTGTAATGGATTAAAGGGATTTCGGTTCATCTCAATGGGGAAAATGGATTTGATATACGAGTAAATTGAGTTACGAGCGAAACTAATCAAACTACCTATGTAGTGTGACACTGTGCCATCGTATTATTGTTATAATGAAGATTCGGTGTGTGTCTGTCTGTAACCGAAACCACGTCATTGCTTACGCCACATCACCCTCAGGAATTGCGTAAAATCAATGAGTATTTAATTCATAGTAAAAATCATTAATATTAATGCATAGAATAAATCTTATTATTCATTAGATATGTCTTTATGAAATTCTGAATTAGATTTGCCTCAGAACAGCCATTTTATGGTATTTGCCTCTCTCCTCACTTATGAGGGCGTGACACAAGGACATTTTTATGTGGGCCCACCCACAAGCCGAAGCTCATGGGTGGTAGTCACAAAAAAATGCGTCGATTCCGTCGACACTCCCCCTCAAGGGGGCGCCTCAGGCGCTGGAAATAAACCCAGCCCTGCCCCTTTAAATCGAGGGGGCAGGTGTTGCCTGGGGGGATAGCCCCCTGGGATCGACGCTGTTAATTTCATTCATAGTCACAGGCCCCGAAGAGCCCATGTTATTAGTGCATTTAAAATCCTACAATGTGTCTTATACATATCACTAAGAAATAAAGGTTACATAATAAATGGTGCGGTTAATTTGCATATTGGTTTTAACAAAACCGGATTTAATAAATGATTACTTGGTATTATCTATATCTGATGCTATTGTTTTATTCATCAACGAATTAAAACCAATCCTATAAAGGATTTTATATAGAAATCAATTAAAATATTAAAATAAGTATAATCGCTAGTCTTTCTAACTTTATATGTTTCAGTATATGAAAACCTAAATACTTACACCCGGAGAGCGTATATTCTTGCTAGTTCTTTTAAAGAATTTTAATGAGTTTTTTTACAATCTTAAAATCTTAGGATTAAACTTCCAGATTAGAAAATAACTAAATGCTGGGAATAAATGGTTTGCAATAGGCTACACTTGTACAAACTTGTGTTTCACCTAGAAAATGAATTAAAACGACTGATAAAACAAATAGCTACACTGGTTTAGTCTAGACGTCAGGACAGCATCCATTTATTATATCAAATTATCAACTGTACTCATTTATTTCTTTTATAAGTTTTGAAATGTAAATATTTAAAGATTTCGTCTCATTAACTTTTTTTCTTTCTTTTTTATCTCAAATTCTATTTCATTTCCGAATTTTGGAAATTTATTGGCTGAGTCAATTTTAGAATATTTTAGAATGAAATAGATCTCTGATTCATGTAAATTATGGATACATTCTGTTTTTAATTATTCTTAATTACTATATACAGCTTTTGACTGAATTGCATTTCTGGAAATTGAATATATTTGAAAAATACTTCGTTTCAATAAATTGCCTACTACTTATATCTATAAATATACTCTTACTAAGGTAGGACACATTCAAACCGGCTAGGCCGCATATTATAACAGAATCAAAAAGGTAGGCCACATACTAAAACGGCACCGGCATTTTTAAGTACCTAAATTATTTTTATTTTATTTCAGTGAATCAGTATAGAATAATAGATAATTTTCATTCGTTAACGTCTAAAAATATATCGTTTCTTCGTACGGTATGAATATAAGAACAATTCACAGCGAAGTGGTTGGTTGGTTAGTTTGTTGGTTGGTTATCGAACTGATGTTATACCCTTCTAAAATTCTCAGGTACATAATTGAGAGATACAGAAAGACAGATTAGAGATGATAGTTGGTATTTATTACTTTACATTCAGCCTCTACCTGGGCCGCCATCTTATATCTTGTGACCTGTTGGGATTCTTGTAAATGTTGGTTTGCTTCTTTGATTCTGGGCTGGACATTGCTTGTTTTAACATTTAATTAACAACAAGACTTGGTGTTCTTAATATTAAAGTTTTATTCCCCCAGCCTATGTTGATTCCGCCGTGGGGGAGATGACAACAACTTCTACGCTCCTTGAAGGCCGGGTCGAATCTGATTAAACTAAAACTTATTTCATGGCGCACAATCGCGTGCCTTCAAGGGGTCAAGGTTATTAATCGTCACAACTGTTGGTAACTTCCCATAGACCCCATGATTTTAAGTTAACGGACCCTATTCGAAAGTCTAACTACAGTAACTGCTCATAAAGTATGTAACACTAATATCAGCAAGGATATTTTATTGCCTGAAAAACAAAATAACAAAAGATAATACTGACCCGATAAATACAAAGAAGAGCTTATATTTATTATAGAAATATTCCAATAGGAAAATAATTTTCTTGGTAGATTATGTCTTGAAGCTGCTCGTAAAAGAAGAACATATAAACACTTACAGGTCGAGCCTGTGTGGAGTAGTTTGTAGTGTAGTGGTTAGAGTCGAAGGAAATGGACTCATCGACGCGAGTTCAAATCCTGGATGAGGTTATTTACATTTCACATAGTACTAATACCCTTGGGAAAGGCATGCATCCAACTGTTCTCCCTCCAGCTATGGGTGATTAGTAGGGTAGACTGGACTCTTTAACCGTGGCTAGAATGTATTAGAGAATATTACCGGATTATTCCCTTTAAGTGGTTCCCTATTGGAAAAAGTACTAAGTATCAGTCTCAGGTTTTATCCACAGACAAAACAGAATATGGCAGGTGTTCACGTAGTAATTTTTTTACTGTAAAAAGTGACACGTACGAGAGACGCTGCCAGCGGCTTACAGTAGATTCAAAGGGGTGGGAGGATCTCTGTGAGTGATTTAATGTAGACAAAGGGTTAAACCCCGGTTAAGAAAGCAGATAATTACAAAGACTTCTTTCTTGGAAAAGAATCAAATAAGCGCTAGGTTTATGGCCTCTCCCCTACGATAGCCTCAATTCTACTATTATAAAAGTCAGATTACTTTATCTGTTTGTGATAAAGACTTTCGCTTTTCCATTCCGATGGTACCAATTCCAATCTATCTGCAGGTGCATGACAAAAAGGAGCCAAGAGGCGTCCCTAATGTCATCAAATATTCACAGAAAATGAAACCGCCTCTAAGAATGGACTTTTTATTTATCTGAGTGTCTACAATTGGCACATTCCTTGCTATTTAAAATGAAGAATTAAGAGTCGCAGAAATAAGTTTCGTAAACAAACCGTCTTAGATTATTCGCAGTCAAATTTTAGGAATTCGTCTATGTCACCGCAATGATGATAATGATTTTCTTAATTATTATTATTATTATTATTATTATTATTATTATTATTATTATTTATTATTATTATTATTACGGAGTTTTTCACACCTGTTATAGCCGGTGGTTCACTGGAGGCTGACTGACTGACAGCAAGTCTCCTCAGGTCTCCAGGACTCTTCAGAGTATTCTAGCCGATCAGTACTGTAGTTTGGATGGTCCCGATTCTTTCTCTTCTGATTTCCAATTCACCCAAATTCTTCTTCTTCTTCTTCTTCTTCTTCTTCTTCTTCTTCTTCTTCTTCTTTCTTTCTTTCTTTCTTTCTTTCCTTCTTTCTTTCTTTCTTTCTTTCTTCCCTTGTTCCTAGCATCACTATCTTACTCTTACTCTTCTCCTTTCTTTCTTTTTTTATTAGTTGTCCTCATCCACTCCTTTCTCTTCTTCTTTCTCTTCTTTCTTTCTTTCTTTCTTTAATATTTTCTATGACGCGTTAAGAGTCGGAAGGAAACAAAAAAAAAAATAAACAATCCTCCAATGTGTCATTTTATATTATAATAATTTTTTTAAAATTTTAAAGCAAAAATTACGTAAGATTTTAATTATAAATACTATTATTGTTATTATTACTGTATCCTCATAATAAGTTTCTTATAGGTGGCTTGTAGCTGCGTGTATGTAGCTGATAGCCCAAGTGTTAAGAACTGATCGATGATAAATCGGTCGGGTTTCGGTCCCGTTCGGAGGTAGCACGATAAGTGTAGTCACACTGATGAGACGTGATTCGTTGAAACACCGTCTGTAGATGACTATATATGCGGAGGAGTCGGTAATATATGTTAGAGAGCATATCATAAAGTAGTACCGGACTATATAAGAACCCCACTAAAAATGGGCGCCCTGGGTAGGACACTAAACTGCATCTGATAGTGAGTGACCAGTGTTTGAGATCTAAGGAGTGCGTGTAGCCCATCATTGTTATGAAGTGAGTCCGCATCAAGAGGTTTTTCAATTAAATACGTCGTAAAAGGTAAAATGTAGGAGACGGAAAACAAGTAAAATATTTCAATTGGCAGGAATTGTTAATTTTGATTTGATCCCAGCAACAAAAGACGATCGGCAATAAGAAGTGAAAGAAACAAATTGGCACAAGGCCATCGGAAATGGGGGCCAAGAAGTAAACAGAGAAACAGTGCTGTTTGCATCGACAATGAAACAGAATGAGGGAAATAGCCAATACGGAAGTAAAAAAGGTAGTCAATGATTTGCTGACAGAATTGGACAAAGATTGGAGAATGTCCAAGGAGAGTAAAGAAAAAAGGTGTGTTTTAAATTCATTCAATTATTGTGCTAAAATGATTTTGTCAGATCAGATGTCTTAGGAAATCACAGTGAATGACTTGTTATATATATATATATATATATATATATATATATATATATATATATAAAGAAAATTTGAAAAAACAAGTGTTCCGAAAATAGGATGAATTTAATTATCGATGTTTAAACATTTCGGTTTCATTAAACCTTCATCAGGATGTATCTTGGGGTGAAGAAAATGATGGATGTTTTTATACATGACAGGAGATGAACATCTTTTTAGTTGTTGAACTGTATTTGATCAGCGTTATATTTTTGAAAGATAAGTCGCGATCCACACACGCGAAGATGTCATGACGCGTGACGCAACTCGAAGAAATGCAAAAGACGAGAAAAAGTATAATGGACTGATTTTTTAATAGAATAAAGGGAACAAATAGGGAATGATAACTAAATAAATAATTAAATGAAGCCTGGTATTTTGTAATTATTTAACACTATTTTAGCTAGAAACAGAGATATATTAACGAATCCATGTCGATTATTAAGGGAGGGCAAAAGCGAAATTGCACAGGCTTCAAAAATCTGTCGTAGTCTTTTGTTGTGAATATGGGCTAATAGTGTGTTATCATTGAAATTAAAGTTATGATCAGTTTCAGACATATGTTGGAGGAGGTCTTCTGAAAATTGCCCAATTTAATATCACGTTTGTGCTCGTATAAACGCTTCTTGAGAGTTCTTGGGTTTCCCCAATGTATTTTTTGTCGCAATCTTTACATGAAATTGCGTAAACGCCAGCCTCGGATTTTATAGGATGGTGAGATTTATAGGATGTGAGATTTTATAGGATGGTCCCGAGACAAAAAAAGCTTAAAAACCGGGTATTAAGTGATTATGGTCCATTTTTATGCAACAATAGCACACTTATATAAAAAAAGAAATATATATATATATATATATATATATATATATATATATATATATATATATATCTGTGTGTGTGTGTGTGTGTGTGTGTGTGTTACTAAATGAAAAATTATATGATAACTTTGATATATCAGAAATAAATTTATTTCTGTTTCCTTTGACTCTTCAAGTCTTATTTTTTGATAGACAATATTTACATATCGATTTTGATATGTTTTCTCTTCTCAACAAAATTATATCTTAAATCCTTTCCAAGTTTGTTTATTAAAACTACCAACTCAAAGACACGCCCACACTTGCAATTTTAAAATTATTTTGATAAACTATGTGAATTCTCGTTCATGAAGTTTTAATTTTCAAATTTGATTTCTTTAATTGTGAATGTATCCAAGGTCTATGTATGGACATAAGCATATACCTTTATTCATATAAACTTTTATATATACACATTCTTACACATATTAATACTTTTACAGGTATATTAAAATTCGTTATCGAAAGATATTAATTTCTAGCGTATATTCGTTTTTGTGGATGTATTTTTCAATTTATTCGATATTTAAAATTGTTAATTGGTTAATATCAGAATATTTACTTCATAATCTATTTCGGTTTATTTTTCGTGTTTTCCTTGATAATATTTTCCAGGTAAATTAGGATCCGGTCTTTTAACTTTAATTAGACACATTGAACTTAGCTTCATCATTTGTAAATATCCATATCTATATAATATATATATATATATATATATATATATATATATATATATATATATATATATATGTATATATTACATATATCACATGGCCATACATACATACTCCCATCCTCCTGGGATTGAGCACTTTGAAGGGGATTTCGCTGATGACCGCCTACTAAAGCGTAAAGGCAACGCTCTTCTATAAAAGAAATAAGGCACTATATGGCGGTCTTTCCATACATATAGGCGTGTCTATTAAAACGGTTAAAATCCCCTTCACATTCTGTGAGTGACGATAGCCGAGCGGTTAAGCTGTCCGACTGATGCTGAATGTAGCTATCCCGGCTGTAGGTAGCTCACAAAATCTCTAGCCACACTGAAGAGACTTGATAAGCCGAAACACGTGTCTGTGGATGACTATATATATATATATATTATATATATATATGTGTGTGTGTGTGTGTGTGTGTGTGTGTGTGTGTATGTCTGTATATGTATATATGGATTTATTTAGTTTCCTTTTGTGATTTATTTCATAGTTTTTGTTTAGATGAAATAAATTTTCAAATTTATTTTGTTTATTTGCGAGTGCGTATAATTTCTAACACTCAATATAGATAGTATCTATAGAGCACATATAACATATACACATATACATAATTCCCATTTACAAAAGAGAAACAGTATGATATATATCATACGGATATATATATTATATATATATATATATATATATATATATATATTCTTCTTATTATAATGGAGATTGTGTGTTTTTCTGTCTGTAACCGAAACTAAATCACTACTCAAGTCACAATTCTCTTAGTAATTGACGTCACATTCACCATGAATATATCCTTATTTTAACCTCAATTATTAATAAAATTGTTTTATATTATTTATACTGTTAACTATATCTACATACTAATAACATGCAATTGTATTTATATATACAACAAAATAGCGGTTTACAGTGTGAACGGGAAGGCTAATTTGCATATTGATATTAAAAATGTAATTTTAATAAATATATGCTTAGTATTATTGGTTTCTAACTGTTTGGCTTTATTTAGATGAATATAAGCAAAAATCTCTGCAATTAATCTTAAATGAAACCCATTAACAAGAAAAGAATTACTGTCATTTGATTCTTTACTTCCTCTTTTAACTAAATACTTAGATTAGAAAAAATAACAATGAAAGACGAGAGTGATGGAAGAGTAAATTTCAGTTGTTCTATTTTTCGATTATATCCCCCTCTGTTTCAAATCTTTTTATTTGCATTCTTATTTAGTTTCATTAGCGTTTCTAATTTAATACGATATTTCATTACATTAAAACTTAAATACTTGCACCCGGAGGGTGCATATATTTGCTAGTATATATATAAAGAGAAAACTCTTTTATTTTAGAATAGTGTTCAGATATTTGGATGCACATCAGAAGTATCAATCAATACATAGATAAGCATGTTCTTTTTTTATGATCTATAGTTTTATTATTGTTTGGTATTTTTATTTATTTATAAATAAATATATCTAGCCCAGCAGATCATGGATTAAACGTCTGAATCCACGACCACATTACCTTTTCTTTATTTTTCTTTTCGTTTTTTTGTTGTTTTTTTTAGTTTCTCAAAAGAATTTGTCTATTTCCGTGAAGGCTTTTGATCTGGACAATTATTGGATAAACTTTGCTTTCTTTCATCAGTTTCTCTTTTAAAAAGCATTTTAGTTAATCTGGCTTCATTATATGTGGATTTCGATTCTGGATTTGACAGAGATTCTGGTTTTGTGACCATCAAAATGTCGGATCTTTTGGTTTCAGTGACCATCAAAATGTCGGATCTTTTTTGGGGATTTCCAGTTGGTTTAACTAATTTGACATTAGCGATAAAAAAAGGAATGATCTTCTTTTATTCTTCCCATGGAAATTCTTCAAACTTTCAAAACTGTGGACAGTATGTGGAGAAAGATAGACAGACACGGGATATTGTACAAAATGGATGTTTATTGTAGGTGGTGATGTCGATGTTATAACGTTTCGGTCTGTTAGATCATCTTCAGAACGTTGGATTGAGTTCTTGTTGCAACGGTGAACATTTTCATAGTGAGAGTTAGGAGGTCGTGAATAAGGGAGGTCAATTGGTCAATTGCTGGTGTGAGTTACTTGCTAGTGGAAGTTCTATTTATTTATTATTTTAATAATAACTCGTCGTAATTTGCAATTAAGTAAAAAACTGACCAATCTCTTACTTTACTCTGTGTCTATCTCTTTCTTCCCCTCGATGTATCTCTTGATTACCTCCTCGTTAGATAATGTTAGTTTCTGGAGAGAGAGAGAGAGAGGAGGAGAGAGAGAGAGAGAGAGAGAGAGAGAGAGAGAGAGAGAGAGAGAGAGAAGAGAATTTGAAATGTATTTCTATGTTAAATTTCAAAACTAGCAACCCGTAACTTAAATGAGGACAAACATTTCCTTTCTTAGAAAGCTAACAAAATGATTTTAAGGTTTCATCCGGACGTATTTTTTGTCTAATTTTATTCGCTTGCTAACTCCCTTTTCCTTAATCTCAATTATCTACCCAGAGCTGAATGGGTGACGCAATAGGTCACGTTTTGTCTAGTTTTTTCTTAAAAAGAAGATAATGTTGATGCTGACTCGCTTCATAATAATGAAGGGGTACTCCCCATTCCTCAGCTTTCCCAAACCGAAGACTCACCATCAGATGCAGTTTAGTGTCCTAACACGATAACGGTGAAGCATTACTACATGAAGCATTCTGTGTTCAGAAGGCGCTCTTAGCATAATGGTTACGGTAATGGAATCGGCGGTCCAACTTGAAAGCGGGGACGAGAGTATTTACCTTTCATTTCGCGCCGATATCCTTGGGAAAGATATAATTTCATTTCCCAATCTATGAATAAATAGTAAGATAGACTGAGTTATATAGATTTAGATAGGCAACGAATGTAGGAGAAGAAAACTTTGAACCCAATCTATCTTTACTATGCTTAACACTTGGGGAATGGGTTGGGTACAAATATACTGTTTAAGAAGGCTGGAGATTATATCAACCAATATAAAAGTAAAGCAAAGTCGAAGGGGCGGCCTAAAGTCGGTATCAGCCAGTCAGCGAGGGAGTCTACCCCCCTTTTCAGTAGCGCTAGACCAAGGAGATTGTATTTAGCATCTAAGGTGGAGCGCCAAACCTACCATCAGCTCCTTACTTTACCGCACAGACCCCTGTGCTACTCATACGCTGAGTTGGCGAGGACCGGTATCGAACTAGGAACCTTGTGGTTTCTAGTCGAACGCTCTACCAACTGAGCTAACCTGGCCTATCAAACAACAAGTATGAGGATACTACTCAAATAATTCGTGGATTAATGATAATGATTAATCTCAGACAATCCAAGAAAAATATTGGAAGAAAACTTTTACTTTAGTTTCTTTGTTTAATGGCATATCTAGTTTTGTGGGTTATTTAATGCCAAAGCCAATGTTGTAGAAAGAATGCATAACTGGGGGATAAGGGGGTTCATACTTTTCCCGAGAGTATTAGCCCGAAAGGAAAGTTAATAGCACGACTCGGGTTTGAACTCGTTTACTACAATGTCGCAATCCAGCACTTTAGCCACTGCACCATGTGACCCATCCCCCTTGTGGAAAAGAGGGGGGAATAGTGTTGAAATCAACAGTGATGACCGTCGTCTAATAAAAATCAAATGATCTTAAAAAATTGAAATGTATGAAATCCAAGGAGCTGGCGAAACGAAAATTTGGGATCAAAATAATAATAATGAAGATACTAGTCAGAATTTGGCTGAATTTTTAGGAACAGAATAGGAAAACAAAAACTCAGAATTCAAACCAGTTAAACTACGCTTAAGATATCGACCCTACTCTCTCTCTCTCTCTCTCTCTCTCTCTCTCTCTCTCTATATATATATATATATATATATATATATATATATATATATATATATATATATAAAGGAAAAGTGACTTACTGGTGAATATGGACACGATGGTTAGGAAGTGCAGAATTCAGGGGGGTAACTCAGCGATATAACAAATACAAAGTAGATATAATAAATACGAAGTAGAGCAAATGTATTATTAAATTTAGTAATATAATATATATAATATATATATATATATATTATATATATATATATATATATATATATATATTGATAGATAGATATATAGATAGATAATGTTATTAAATTTAATAATAAAATAATAATAATAATAATAATAATAATAATAATAATAATATAATATAATATATATATATATATAGATAGATAGATAGATAGATAGATATAGATAATATGGTTTATATTTATAAGTGAATGGTGCACAATATCATGGATAAAGGGATTTATATGTAAGTTAGGGTACCGTGGACATGAAGTCAACCGTGCCTGATTACTGTCAGTTTCTCACCTAAGTGATCTTCGGACCATATATATATATATATATGTTGAAAAAATAAATAAAGGAAAGAAAGTATAGAATGGATGAAATAGGATATTTTAATCAATTTTACTTACAGGTGTTTCGGTCAGGAGTTTATCCATGTGCACATTATTCAAACTATTATTATTTTTAAATAACCAAATCAAATGAAATTATGATAATAGAAAAAATGTAGAAATGTTCCGCACACAAAGAAAATTCGACCTTCATCAGAGTAAATCCTTATTTGAAATGAAATTCGTCGGAAAAAGCGGAGAATTAAAAAAAATATATTCTTTTTTTAAAATTCACGTTCAGACGCGATCGAGAAAGACGGTTAATGACATCATATCGCATGCGAACAGATTTTGACGCGGAGAAGTTTTGTGGAATTCTAAATTTTCAATTTATATATATATATGAAATGTTCAATATTATATATTATATAAATATATATATATAATATATATATATATATGAATTAAACGGATATATATATATATATATATATATATATTATATATATATGTGTGTGTGTGTGTATGTGAAGTCTATACATCTATTTGTTAAAATAATATATTTACTTTTATGTTTTTTCTTATCATTTTAATTATTTTCAAATCTTTATTTTGATTTATTTCCTATGATCATTTCCATTTTTACTTTTTCTTCACTCTTTCATTTTTCACTTAAATTATTTTTCTTTTTCTCTTTCTCTTTTTCGTCTTTTTTTCCTTTTATTTATTTATTTTTTCTTCATTTTTCATCTTTCCGTTTTTCGTTCCTTTTTTTTCACGACTTCCGTTTTGTCTTCGACATCTTCTCGATGTCTTTCTGATATTTTTTTTAATCCCATTCGAGTCAACAACATCTTATTCAAGCATTTCATCATTTTATTTTTTACTTATTTGTTCCTTTTGATGAATTTCTAAAATTAGGTTACCCATAGCAACGAAGCGGTTCCATCATCTTTCTTTTATCTACTTGCTTTTTTTTATCTTTCCGTTCATCCTTCTTTTCTCAATTTTCAACTTGGTGGACTCCCCATAGCTTATTGGCGTCCTGGCTGTAAATCTGGGCTAAGACATCATAGTAAGCGAGTTCGAACTCCAGTCACGGTATTCCAAGATGTAAAAATTGTTATCGTATACAAACAAAAAAAAACTCGTCTCATAAAATCACTGAAAATAATCGAATAATTAAAATATGGTAATCCAAAATTTCAGTATTCATTTTCTGGATTCGGCCCAGAATGTTTTTAATTTGAATTTAATTTCACAGAGTTGGCCTGAATTCAAAAGTGTATGATAGGTTGGTCTATGGCTTCAGGGAGTAAAGTTTAAAAATACTGACATTTGCATTTATTATATGAAATTACTTTATATATCTCCAGTCAGCAAACACAGGATACGAATATCTATTTGGTGTACGGTTAGTGAGGCTAATTACCAGAGAGGGTTCCTGATCTAACAGAAATTCCTAACAACAACGCGTTATTTCATGTCTTCTTTGTATTCTTTCTTGAAAGATTTTTCTTTCACCATAATTTTCAGAAGAATTTTTTAAATTTCTTTTTATGGTTTCATTATACGACATATAAAAGTGAAATCAAAATCCAAATACGTTCATGTATATTGGAACAAACCTTTATCAGACCATCAATGGAAAAAGCTCAAATGTAATGTTACTTGGCATGCGTCAAATTTTATCATCTTCATTCCACTCTCTGTCCATCCGGTACAATAACCGGAGCATTTTCAATGGTGAGTGTGGAGTCCCTGTGGCGTTAGTGGCTAACATGCTGAACTGTAACATTGTAGTAAGCCAGTTCAAACTCCAGTATATTCATATTTAACGCGTAATTTTTAGTCTCAATCATTTATTATCAAAGTTATAGACTTTTGTTCCTAACTACAATGTCGAGTGCACTGTTATGTTAGAATAATATATTAATATATATATATATATATTATAATATATATATACTATATAAATATATTGTGTGTGTAAGTTTCCTAAGGTTTAGAAATATTTAAAATAACCCTGGACATGTTGAAATCCTTTTAAACTAACATCAATCAATTAAAAAGTTATGTTTACTAATTATTTATCAAATTTTCTACTGCTTTGTCGCCTGGCGACTTAAAATACATCGACTGCAACTCGCAGACCCTAATGGGATCACTTTATGAGGCTTAGGGACGGAATCCTGCAGGATGGATGTCCATGACATCAACACGTCACTTTGGCCCTTACTTAGATAAGATGGGGGTTCGGAGAGACACACTCCGATCAATCAGCTGGTCACGACAAATCGTGGCACCTATACGATTTTCCCTACCCTATTGCCATTTTTGGAAAACGTACTACCCTTTTTATCATATATGTGCTAGAAGGGGGTGGCTGAAGACCAATGTCCTGTCTTGGTTTTAAACTGCATCAAATGGCCGTATTCTAGTCCCGGAACTCTTGACCAAGTGGTGGAGGTAATAGCCCCTTTTGCAACTTGGAGTACCCCTTCAAGCTGCATTACTCCAAGTCCATTCTGACCCGGTGTTCGCAAGGTAGATACTTGTATAGGGTCACATCTTTATAATTAATTTACTTTAAAAAATCTATTCTGTATTAAAGAAAGAATGTGCCTAAACATTCAAGTTTGAAAAAGAATACCAACAAAGAATGAATAAAATTAAAATGTCTTTAGGCATAAATTATAACCAAACAAGGGTTGACATGCCGTATGTAACGTGTCATATATCTGTCACAGTAACCCAAAGCGCGTATATATTCTACCGCTACTAAAAATGTCTTCGGCACTGGGCTGGTCATCTTGTTGATAAAAATTACAACGCGAGAATATGTAGTCACAACTGCTAGCCTTTATTTCCCAGGGGGTAGGCTCGTCTCTGCGTAAGCTGTGATCGGAGGGAGGAGCGAAAGCAGAGAGGAGGAGAGAGAGAGAGAGAGAGACGAGAGAGAGAGAGAGAGAGAGAGAGAGAGACTATTAAACTACGTCACCTAGCCCAGGGACCAGGGCAGGTTTTTAACCCTACGCTGTCCCAATCGAAAAGAGGCCCCGTCCTTTCTCGTTGTTCCACGTTCACCACGTGACCCCGTTCCGGTCAACACCCGAAACTTCCGGTCGGACACTCAATTCTCCCATTCGTGGGGTCACGCTCCGGTCAAATCATCGTTCATCCTTTTTTTGTGCTCCATCACTATTTTTAACCTTTACTCTCTCTTTCTTCCTCCCATCCTTTCCACTTTCTATAGTAGTCCGTTGCCAAATCTAATCTTGCTACAGCCGTAAAACAACTAACCAACCAACCGATATATTTTCAGAAAAACCAAACATTAGCCAAAATCGTGAGTAGATTTGCTTTAACTGTGGGATCAGCCGGATTAAAAATCACCCGAATATAGTCCCGTGTGAAAAACGATTTTACTATGTTTGAATATATTTGTGCGTACAATCGCAATAATTCAGCCGAACATTCAAATCTCCGTTTTCAGAAAATATATGTCAAAATCTCTGTGCAGATTTGATTATCCTGTACTTAAACTCGCTGTTAACAGAATACTCTAACCCCCAGTGTTCACTTTTTCCCATAACTTTCCTTCACATTTTTGGAGAAGTTTTCAAAAATCTATCTCCTTCTCATACATGTATTATATAATATATATATATATATATATAATAATATCATATATATATATCAAAATAGTGAAGAAGAACTCAGATAACAGTGATCCCCATAACTAATAATTTCAGTGTGTCCGCAACAGTAATCAGACAAATTCGTTCCCGCGGATGTCTGGTCATCCCCAGCAATATTGAATTTTCCCTAAATAAAGTTGAAATCTGTGCGAGAGCGTGTCGATCCGTACACCATAATCTTCCGTCTCTCATACACAGGATAGCGAGACGGATATCAACAATCACCTCAATTCCACATTTGATCTTTTTACTCTCCCGTCTAATGGCAATGCTGTAGTTCGGCTATTTCACTCAGATTTAATTATATATTTAATTGGCGACAGATTATTAGCGTCACAGCACTAAGTAGAAATATTATGACTAGAGACCCTTTATTAGTACATATTTATATATAATACACTTCGAATTATATTTTTTTATTTTCTTCTATAATTTCCATTTATTTACTCTATACACAATGACTTTTTTTTTAATTTTTTTATCCTATCTTTTATATTTTTTTACTTCTTTTGTTTCATATCTGCAATTTTACTTCTTCTCTTTTATTATTCCGTTATTTTTTAATATTTGTTCTCCTTTTTCTGCTTCTCCTTATTTCATCTTATCTTAGTTTTTCATTTTCATATTTTTTTCTATTTTACTCTAAATATTTCCCCGAGGTCACGGTTCTCTGCCCAATCTAAGCTCCTCCCTTAACAATAATCCTATCTCCCATCTATATTTGATTCATTCGAATCTAAGTTATATCTGTTCTTTTTAGCATTAGTTCTTCTTTTCCACCCCTATATTTCTGCTCTTCGTCTACTATATTCTTACTCTAGTTTTTCATTTTTCCAATTTTCTTCCTCTTTTCTTTTTAATATTTTTAATCTGCTTCCGTATTTTCTTCTTCCCATCTCATATCGTATTTTTTTTTGTAATATTTATTATTTTTAATTTTTTTTTTTTTTTCTACTTGTTTCTACTTTTCTGCTTTTCTTCATCTATTTATATTATTCTATTTTAGTATATTATTATTTACTATTATAGTTACTTATTACTGCCTTATCTAACCTAATCTTACATATATCTCCTACCTAAAGCTTTCCCAGTGAAAGGAATCTTCTCGAGTGTATTCTCTTCATCATTGCCTTTCTCACTTCCACTTCCGTCTCTACATGTCTTATTTTGCTAATTACTTCCTTCTAGTTATTCATACACGGTTAATCCTTAACATCATGTCTCTTCTTATCTCTAATTTTTCATTTTTCTATTTCCTTCGTCTTTCTCTTTGCTTTTGGCCTCACCGCAATTTTCTTCTATTTCTTATATGCTTATATTTTTGACTTATTTCTTCTTCTAAATCCGCTCTTCATTATTTATTTCTTAATTTTTAGTTCCTTTATTCTATTTTTCCTGGCTAGTGTCTGTCTCTTTTTATTCCTCCTCCGCTAATTTTTCTTCTTTA
>CM042164.1:84704793-84752710 GCA_023376005.1 Doryteuthis pealeii | reverse complement strand
CGTCTGTAACCGAAACTAAATCACTACTCACAGTCACAATTCCCTTAGGTAAATTGATCACGTCACATTCACCATGAATATATCCTTATCTTTAACCTCAATTTATTAATAAAATTTTTTATTTTTTATTACTGTTACTTATTCACATAACTAATAACATGCAATTGTATTTATAATACAACAACAATAGCGGTTACAGCTGTGAACTGGGAAGGCTAATTTGCATATTGATGATTAACAAAATAATTTTAATAAATATATGCTTTAGTATTATTGGTTTCTAACTGTTTGGCTTATTTAGATGAATATTAAGCAAAAATCTCTGCAATTAATCTCTTAAATGAAACCCATTAACAAGAAAGAATTACTGTCATTTGATTCTTTACTTCCTCTTTTAACTACAATACTTAGATTAGAAAAAAAACAATGAAAGACGAGAGTGATGAGAAGAGTAAATTTCAGTTGTTCTATTTTTCGATTATATCCCCCTCTGTTTCAAATCTTTTTATTTGCATTCTTATTTAGTTTCATTAGCGTTTCTAATTTAATACGATATTTCATTTCATTAAAACTTAAATACTTGCACCCTACGTAGGGTGCATATATTTGCTAGTATATATATATCAAGAGAAAACTCTTTTATTTTAGAATAGTGTTCAGATATTCGGATGGACGGCAGAAGTATCAATCAATACATAGATAAGCATGTCCTTTTTTATTTGATCTCTAGTTTATTATTGTTTGGTATTTTTTTTATATAAATAAATAAATATATCTAGCCTCAGCACATCATGGACATTAAAACTAAATCCACGACCACGTTACTTTTCTTTATTTTTCTTTTGTTGTTTTTTTTTTTTAGTTCTCAAAGAATTTGTCTATTTCCGTGAAGGCTTTTGATCTGGATAATTAATTGGATAAACTTTGCTTTCTTTCATCAGTTTCTCTTTTAAAAACGCATTTTAGTTAATCTGGCTTCATTATATGTGGATTTCGATTCTGGATTTGACAGAGATTCTTTGGTTCTGTGACCATCAAAATGTCGATCTTTTGTTCAGTGACATCAAAATCTCGGATCTTTGGGGGGATTTCCAGTTGCGTTTAAACTAATTTGACATTAGCGATAAAAAAAAGGAATGATCTTATCTTATTCTTCACATTGAAATTCTCCAAACTTTCAAAACTGTGGACTGTGTTTTATTTATTAATTTATTATTTAGGGGGGGGTAAGAGGAAACTTAACCGACAGTATGTGTAGAAAGGTAGACCAGACACGGACATGTTGTACAAAATGGATGTTTATTGTAGCTGGTGATGTCGATTTTAAACGTTCAGTCTGTTAGACCATCTTCAGAACTATGGATATGAGGTTGTTGCGTTCAAACGTGTGACATTTTCATATGTGAGAGTTAGGAGTCGTGAATAAGGAGGGTCAATTTGGTCAATTGTTTCGGTGTGAGTTAATTGGTAGTGGAAGTTCTATTTATTTATTATTTTAATAATAACTCGTCCGTATTTGCAATTAAGTCAAAACCGACTAATCTCTTACTTTACTCTGTGTCATATCTCTTCTTTCCCCTCTATGATATCTCTTGACTACTCCTCGTTGATATCAATGTTATTCTCTGCGGGAGTAGACGAGAGAGAGAGAGAGAGAGAGAGGGAGAGAGAGAGATAGAGAGAGAGAGGAGAGAGAAGAGACGGGAGCGCATTTGAAATGTATTTCTATGCTTAACATTTCACAGTGGCAACCCGTAGCTTAAATGAGGCAAACATTCCTTTCTTAGAAAGCTAACAAAATGATTTTATGTTTTCTCCGGACGTATTTTTTTGTCTAATTTTATTCGCATTGCTATCTCCCTTTTCCTTAATCTCAATTATCTACCCAGAGCTGAATGGGTGATGCCACTAGGTCACGTTTTGTCTAGTTTTTCTTAAAAAGAAGGATAATGTTGATGCTGACTCGCTTCATAATAATGAGGGGTACTCCCCATCCTCAGCTTTCCCAACCGAAGACTCACCATCAGATGGAGTTTAGGTGTCCTAACAAGATAACGATGAAGCATTATTACATGAAGCATTCTGTGTTCAGAAGGCGCTCTTAGCATAACGGTTACGGTAATGGAATCGGCGATCTGATTTGAAAGCCGGGACGAGACTATTTGCCTTTCATTTCGCGCCGATGTCCTTGGGAAAGATAAGATTTCATTTCCCAATCTATGAGTAAATAGTAAGATAGAGTGAGTTATTTAGATTTAGATTGGCAACGAATGTAGGAGAAGAAAACTTTGAACCCAATCTATCTTTACTACGCTTAACACTTGGGGAATGGGTTGGGTACAAATATACTGTTTAAGAAGGCTGGAGATTATATCAACCAATATAATGTGCTACAAACAACAAGTATGAGGATACTACTCAAATAATTTGTGGATTAATGATAATAATTAATCTCAGACAATCCAAGAAAAACATCGGAAGAAAAGTTTTACTTTGGTTTCTTTGTTTAATGGCATATCTAGTTTTGTGGGTTATTTAATACCAAAGCCACTCTTGTAGAAAAAATGCATAACTGGGGGATAAGGTAGTTCATACTTTTCCCGAGAGTATTAGCCCGAAAGGAAAGTTAATAGCACGACTCGGGTTTGAACTCGTTTACTACAATGTCGCAATCCAGCACTTTAGCCACTGCACCATGTGACCCATCCCCCTTGTGGAAAATAGGGGGGGAATAGTGTTGAGAGCAACAGAGATGACCGTCGTCTAATAAATATCAAATGATCTTAAAAAATTGAAATGTATGAAATCCAAGGAGCTGGCGAAACGGAAATTTGGGATCAAAATAACAACAATGAAGATACTAGTTAGAATTTCTCTTAATTTTTAGGAACAGAATAGAAAAACAAAAACTCAGAATTCAAACCAGTTAAACTACGCTGAAGATATCGATCCTATTTCGCATCCTATCTTTGCAGAAAGGTTAGTAATATATATATATATATATATATATATATATATATATATATGCAAAACATAAAATTCATTACTGCTGAACAATGGCTATTATTCCTTATATTTTTCCATGCTTCGAATAAACTAAAGAATTTTATTAGAATCTATCACATATATCTATAAAGAAGAATAGCTGGATTCTCTAACAGCATGATATATATATATATATATATATATATATATATATATATATATATTATATATATGGAAAAGTGACTTACCGGTGAATATGGACACGATGGTTAGGAAGTGCAGAATTCAGGGGGGTAAGTCAGCGATATAACAAATACAAAGTAAGATATAATAAATACGAAGTAGAGCAAATTTATTATTAAATTTAAATAATATATACATATATCTTTATATTATTTAGATAGATATATAGATAGATAATATTATTAAATTTAATAATATATATATATATATAATATAGTATATATATATATATATATATATATATATATAGATAGATAGATGATAGATAAATGGTTTATATTTTTAAGTAAATGCGTGCACAATATTATGAATAAAATTATTTAAATGTAAGTTAGAGTACCGTGGACATGAAGTCAACCGTGCCTGATTACTGTCAGTTTCTCACCTATGTGATCTTCGGACCATATATATATATGCTAAAAAAATAAATAAAGGAAAGAAAGTAAAGAATGGATGAAATAGAATATTTTAATCAATTCTCCTTACACGTGTTTCGGTCAGGAGTTTATCCATGTGTACATTATTCAAACTATTATTATTTTTAAATAACCAAATCAAATGAAATAATGATAATAGAAAAAATGTAGAAATGTTCCGCACACAAAGAAAATTCGACCTTCATCAGAGTAAATCCTTATTTGAAATGAAATTCGTTGGAAAAAGCGGAGAATTTAAAAAAATATATTCTTTTTTTAAAATTCACGTTCAGACGCGATCGAGAAAGACGGTTAATGACGTCATATCGCATGCGAACAGATTTTGACGCGGAGAGAAGTTTTGTGGAATTCTAAATTTTCAATTTATATATATATATGAAATGTTCAATTTATATATATATATATATATAATATATATATATATATATATATGAATTAAACGGATATATACATATATACTATATATATAAATATATATATATATATATATATATATATATATATGTCTGCTGTGTCTGTGTGTGTATGTGAGTCTATACATCTATTTGTTAAAATTCATATATTTACTTTTATGTTTTCTTATCATTAATCTCTTTCAAATCTTTATTTTGATTTATTTCCTATGATCATTTCCTTTTTACTTTTTCTTCACTCTTTCATTTTTCACTTAAATTATTTTTATTTTTCTCTTTCTCTTTTTCGTCTTTTTTCCTTTTATTTATTTATTTTTTCTTCATTTTTCATCTTTCCGTTTTTCGTTCCTTTTTTTCACGACTTCCGTTTTGTCTTCGACATCTTCTCGATGTCTTTCTGATATTTTTTTTAATCCCATTCGAGTCAACAACATCTTATTCAAGCATTTCATCATTTTATTTTTTACTTATTTGTTCCTTTTGATAAATTTCTAAAATTAGGTTACCCATAGCAACGAAGCGGTTCCATCATCTTTCTTTTATCTACTTGCTTTTTTATCTTTCCGTTCATCCTTCTTTTCTCAATTTTCAACTTGGGGGACTCCCCATAGCTCAGTGGCGTACTGGCTGTAAATCTGGGCTAAGACATCATAGTAAGCGAGTTCGAACTCCAGTCACGGTATTACAAGACTGTTATCGTATACAAAAAAACATCGTCTCATAAAATCACTGAAAATAATCGAATAATTAAAATATGGTAATCCAAAATTTCAGTATTCCTTGTCTGGATTCGGCCCAGAATGTTTTTAATTTGAATTTAATTTCACAGAGTTGGCCTGAATCCAAAAGTGTATGATAGGTTGGTCTATGGCTTCAAGGAGTAAAGTTGAAAAATACTGACATTTGCATTTATTATATGAAATTACTTTATATATCTCCAGTCAGCAAACACAGGATACGAATATCTATTTGGTGAACGGTTAGTGAGGCTAATTACCAGAGAGGGTTCCCGGTTGAACACGTTGTTTCATGTCTTTGTATTCTTTCTTCAAAGATTTTTCTTTCACCATGATTTTCAGAAGAATTTTTTAAATTTCTTTTTATGGTTTAATTATACGACATATAAAAGTGAAATCAAAATCCAAACACGTTCAATTGAAAAAGACCAAACGTAATGTTACTTGGCATGCGTCAAATTTTATCATCCTCATTCCACTCTCGGCCCATCCGGTACAATAGCAGGAGCATTTTCAATGGTGAGTGTGAAGTCCCTTTGGCGTAAGTGGCTAACATGCTGGACTGTTACATCGTAGTAAGCCAGTTCAAACTCCAGTCTATGTATATTTAAAGAGTATTTTTTAGTCTCAATCATGTTATATCAAAGTTATAGACTTTTTGTCCTAACTACAATGTCGAGTTTGCAACCGTTGATGGTAGAATACTATATATATACGTGATTCCCTAAGGAATATATAAGATAACCCTGGACATGTTGAAATCTTTTTAAAATCAATCAATCAATTAAAAAGTTATGTTTATTAATTATTTATCAGAATTTTCTACTGTCTGGTTGGCTGGGACTTACAAATACACCGACTGCAACTCTGCAGACCCTAATGGGGTCACTTGTGAGGTTTAGGGACGGAAACCTGCTGGATGGGATGTCCATGACATGCAACACGTCACTTTGGCCCTTACTTAGATGAGACGGGGGTTCGGAGAGACACCCTTCGATCAATCAGCTGGTCACGACAAATCCTGTCACCTATACGATTTTCCCTACCCTATTGCCGTTTTTGGAAAACTTCCTACCCTTTTTATCATATATGTGCTAGAAGTGGGTGGCTGAAGACCTTAATGTCCTGGGTATGGGTTAAACTGCATCTAATGGCGTAGTTCTAGTTCTGGAACTCTGGGGAGTGTGGGGTACCCCTTCACCTCCATTATTCCAAAGTCCATTCTGACCCGGAGTGGTAGTACTTGTTAGGGTCAGATCTATGAATTATTTACTTTAAAAATCTGCTATTAAACAATGTGCTAAACATCAAATTGAAAAAGAATACCCAACAAGAATAAATAAAATAAAATGTATTTGGCATAAAATAACCAAACAAGGGTTGACATGCCGTTGTAACGTTGTCATATATCTGGTCACAGTACCCAAAGCGTATATATTCACCCTACTAAAAATGTCTTCGGCACGTGGTGGCCATCTTGTTGATAAAAATTACAACGCGAGAAATATGTAGTCACAACTGCTAGCCTTTATTTCCAGGGTAGGCTCGTCTCGTAGGCTGTATCGGAGAGGAGGAAAGGCAGAGAGAGAGAGAGAGAGAGAGAGAGAGAGAAGAGAGAGAGAGAGAGAGAAGCTATTAAACTACCGTCATCCCACAGGGACCAAGGGCAGGTTTCTAACCCTACGCTGTCCAAATCGAAAAGAGGCCGGTCCCTTTCTCGTTGTCCACGTCACCACGTGACCCCCGGTTCCGAGTCAAACACCCGAAACTTCCGGTTGACACTCAATTTTCCATTCAGGGGTCACGCTCCGGTCAAATCATCGTTCATCCTGTTTTTGTGCTCATCACTATTTTTAAACCTTCACTCTCTCACTCATATCTTTCCCCCCCCCCCCCCTTCCATTAGTAGTCTTGCCAAATCTAATCTTGCTACAGCCGTAAAAACCAACTAACCAACCAACCGTATATTTTCAAGAAAAACCAAACATCTAGCCAAAATCGTGAGTAGATTTGCTTTAACTTGGATCCCCGATAAAAATCACCAGATATAGTCGGTGTGAAAAAACAATTATATTTAATAGTTTTTGTCTTCTATCCGCAATAATTCACCCGATTCATTCGTCTGAAATATATTGGCAAAATCTTTGCAGATTTGTGTGTGTTCAATTTAGACAATCGTCCCGCCGATGTTGGTCATCAGAATTGATTTTCCCAGTCTCGTCTGGTTCGATCGAACTGCGCTACACAACAACAACAACAACAACAACAACAGGTCATGACTTTTACCCGTCAATGGCAATGCTGTAATTTCGGGCATTTACTCAGATTAATTATTTAATGGCGACGATTTTAGCGTCCAGCACAGGAAATATGACAGACCTTTTTAGACTTTTAAAATTCACTTCGGAATTATTTTTTTCTTCTCATTATTCTTCATACACAAGTTTTTTATTTTCCTATTTTTTATTTTTTTCTTCTCTTTTGTCCACTCTGCAATTTACTTCTTCCTTGTTTATTCGTTTATTTTTTTAATTTATGTTTCTCCTTTTTCTGCTTCTTCCTTATTTCATCTTACTTAGTTTTTTCATTTTCATATTTTCTTCTTCTTTTTCTTTTTTTGTGGTCACCCCGCATTATTTCTTCTTTTTTTATTTGATTATTCTTTATTTCTTCTCCTTTTTTCTGCTTCTTCGTCATTTCTTACTCTAGTTTTTCATTTTCCAATTTTCTTCCTCTTTTCTTTTTCTTTGTCTGCTCCGTATTTCTTCTTCCCTTTTCATTCGTTTTTTAATTTATTTTTTAAATTTATTTTTTTACTTTTTTACTTGTTCTACTTTTGGGCTGCTTCTCATCATATCTTATTTTAGTTTTCATTTACTTAATTTTCTCCTTCTTCTTCTTTGACCGCTCCATGATTCTTCTTCATTCTTTATGTTTTATTTTTTTTGCTAGTCCCTCCTTTTTCTGTTCCTCATCATTCTTATACTCTAATTTTTTCCTATTTCCTTCTCTTTCTCTTTCTTTTTGGCCTCACCGCAATTTTCTTCTTTTTTTATTTGCTTATATTTTTTACTTATTTCTCCTTCGTTCTTCATTATTTATTCTTATTTGAGTTTTTATTTTCCTATTTTTCCTTCTCTTTCTTGTTTTCTCATCTCCGTCATTTTCTTCTTCCTTTTTTCGTTTTTTTTAAATTATTTTCTCTTTCTCTTTCTTTTTACTTTCTCAATTTTCTTCTTTTATTTTTAACCCCATTATTCTTTTTCTTCATTTTCTTCTTCATTATTTTATTTTTCGTCTTACTCGATTTTTCTCCTTTTTTACGTTTTATTACCTTTGCTTTTTCTTCATTTCCTTCTTTTTCGTATTCTTTATTCTTTTCTACCTCTTCCTACTTTAATAACAATCTATATGTTCTTTCTTATTTCCTCTCTCTCTCCCTCTCCCTCTCTCTCCTCTTACTCTCTCTCTCTCAACACACACACACACACACACACACACGCACGCACACACACACGTCGCCCTTATGAGCTCGTCCTTGCTCTCCAGCAGTGTCCTGCATGCTAATCCGTCTCCCACTCGGATAGTTTGTGAGATGGGAGGCAATGACCGTACAGCTCCTCTTCGTGGGGTGCTGCTTCAGACTTGTCCAAGACTCCACGCAGCATTCTTGTGCAGCCTTCCATCTAGCTTATTCTCAAGACGGTTTTTTAGGGTCCAAGTGTTGCAGCCATATAAGCAGCACTGAATAACCACAGCCTGGAAGAACTGTCGTTCCAGCTTGTCAGGGAGATCGGACCTCCATATGACTGATAATTTGTTTGTGGCCGACCATGCCCCTTTGCTATTCGTGTAAAACATCGCTCTCTGTGGATGAGAAATTATTACCTAGGTACGTGAATTGTTCTACTGGCTTGAGAGGCGTTGCCGTTGAGTGTGAGATATTTCCTTTCTTTTGAAACTCATGAACTCAGTGACTCAGCCTGTGTTGTGTATCTGCAAGAAGTGCAAGGTCATCAGCATAGTCTGCATCTGTGACTGCTGTGCGCGGATATCGCCTAGTTCTTGCCTATATATATAATATATATATATATATATAATATATATATATATATATATTCATGTTATTATATTATGATCATAACTACTGATATACTATAGTGGTTTATGACTTATTGTCTCTTCCCATCTACGGACTTCTCTTCCCTCTTAGTCCGTTGATGAAGAGTTCGTCTGTATAGAATATTGCAAAACTTCGATATTCATGCCAAACTTCTTAAAAAAAGATAGTTTGCGTTGCGCTAGCTTTCGTTATAAAAGTATCATACATTATCTCTGTAGGATGCACCGCTAGTCACAACCGTTCATGGGACACAGAACGTCTTCTACCATTTCGTCTGCGCATATATTTAAGGTTTTTTTTTCTTTGTCGAAATAACGATATTTATATTTCACCGGATGAAAATGATTGAAATTTAATTAGACCAATTAGAGAAAGTCTGTTTTATTCTTATTTTAAAAAAATTTTTTTAAGGGGGGGGGGACCATATTCAACTTGTGATGCTTGGTAAGTCAGAAAAAAGAATTTGTTGGTGGGGGACCGAAATTAATTGAACACAAAACCTGCAGACTGCACTGCATTCGACTCTTTTCCTGCATCGATGCGACAGCACCAACAACACAACTGGAAAATCTGCATTTTCTTGCAAGAAATTTCCACTTTTCTATTCGATTCCTTTTTTACACCAAATTAAATCCATTCAAGACTGAAAAAAAAAAAAAATTCTGTTACTTTCATTTCTATCAAATGAAATATTTCTATTTCTCTACTAACGCCGAATTTAGCACCAATAGATTCGACATCTTTTTTCTTTTTCTTTTTCCTATCTTTCTTTCTTTCTTTCTTTCTTTCTCTTTTCTGTTTTGATTGCTTTTTCTTTTCTTCTATTATTACTTATTTTCCAGTATTTCTTTCTTCTTTCTTTCCTTTCTCTTTCTTTCTTTCAATATTTAATCTTCTTTCGCAATTCTCCATTTATTACTTATTCCAGTATTTCTTTCCTTACTTCTTCTTTCTTTCTCTTTCTTTCTTTCAATTTTAATTTCTTTCTTTTCGCAATTTCTTCCATTATTACTTATTTCCAGTATTTCTTCTTTCTGTTCCTTTCTTTCTTTCTTTCTTTCTTTCTTTCTTTCTTTCAATTTTAATTTCCTTCTTTTTTTCTGGCAATTCTCCCATTATGTGTACTTATTTCCCAGTATTTCATTCTTTCTTCTTCTTTCTTTCTTTCTTTCTTTTCTTTCAATTTTAATTCTTTCTTCGGCATTCTTCCATTATACTTATTTCCAGTATTTCTTTCTTCTTTCTTTCTTTCTTTCTTTCTTTCTTTCTTTCTTACCTTCTTTCTTTTCTTACTTTCTTCTTTCTTTCAGTTTGATTTCTTTCTTCGGCAATTCTTCCATTATTACATTAATCCCTGTATTTATTTCTTCTTTCTTCTAATTCTGTCTTTCTTCTTTAATCGTTCTTTCTTTCTCTCTCTCTCTTAATGTTGCTTTTTTAATTCTTCTTTCTTTCTTCTTTTCCTCTTTTTCTTCTGTTTTTGCTCTCCTTTTTTTAAGGGCTTCTTTTATTCTTCTTTCCTTTTTCTTCTTTCTTTTCATTTTCTTTTCTTTCGAGGTGCTACCATTCTTCCTTCTTTTCAAATATCTTTTTTCCTACACCTCATTTTTCCTTCTTCATTCATTCATTTATCTGCTTCTTCTTTGCTATATCTTTTTTTATGTCTTCTCTAATTCTGTCTTGCTTCCTTTCATCTTTCTTCATCTTTCTGTCTTTCTCTTCTTTCTTTCTTCTTCCTTTCTTAATGTTTGCTTTTCTTTCTGTCTTCTTTCTTTTCTTTCTATTTTAAAGGCTTCTTAACTTCTTCCTGTCTTTGTCTTATCTTTCTTTCAACTTTTTCTTCTTTCGATTCTTCCTGTTTTTTTTTTATTTGGATTTGTTTCTTTCTTAAACTTCTTTACTTTTCTCCTTCCTTCTTTGGAGTCTCTCCATATTACTTCCATCTTGTATGTCTTTCTTCCTTCTAATTTTTCCTTCATTCTTGCTTTTCTTTCATCATTTCACTTCTTTCGTCTTTTTCTATTCTTTTTGTTCTGTTTTGTTTTCTTCGTTTAGGGATTCGTCCATTTCTCCTTTCTCAATTCGTCTTCTTTTTTCACTTTCTTTCTTTTTTTCTATTCTGTCTTTCTCTCTATTTATTTCTGGTCTTTATTCTTTCTTTCTTGCTTGCTCCAAAACTCTTCTTCTTCCTTTTTTTTTTTTTTTCTTTCTTCGTGCTTATTTTCATTTTCTTTACTACAATTAATTAACTTCTTCCCTATTTCTACTTTTCTCATCAAAATCTGTAAAATTGCCAGACGATTTTCGTTTTCATTCAGTATCTTTAAGATTATTTGTTTTTTCTTTCTTTTTTGATCCGTGTTATTTCTTCGCTTTTCATTCATTTTTCATCATTTGCATTCACCTTTTCGTATTCATCTTTCTCTCTTTTATTCCGTCTCCGTCAAATATCGCCTTCTTTTTCGATTGCCTTCTTGTCTCGTGTTTCTCTATTTTAATTTTTCATTAAATTATTTCATTAATTATATTCGCAAATATTTATTTTCATTTTTTCCGGTCTTTTTTCTTTTATTCATTTTCCTTTCTCTCTCATTTTCGGATTGTCTTTTTTTCATCTGCTTTTCCTTCCTTGTTGGGTCTCGACTTTTTTACATCATTTCCTCTGAATATTCAAAAAAAAGTCTATTATGCGTCTTCTACCTCTCTTGATTTATTCGATAATATATCTTCGTCGCCATTCCCATTCTTTTTTTCGCTTCTTCTCTATGGCGTTCGAACAACTTTCCCTTTTCTTTCTCTTATTAAATCTTGAAATGTTGAGAAATATCGTCCATTTCTCCATGTGTCAACGGAAAATTGGTTCGCACATGCGCATCGAATCGTTCTCGCCATTGAAAGTTCTAACGAGAAGAAAATGACTCCATCCCAGCATGCTTGCAAAATGGGTAAAAAATGAACCGAGTAACTGATTCGAATTTGCAATTGGATCATTCTGTCAGAATAAATTGCCACCAGAGGAAAAAAGAAGACTTTACAAACCACTTGGAAATATTATACTTCGCATTCCTATTATTGTATGATTGCCTCTTTTCTTAATCTAACTATCTATCTACCTATCTTACTACCTATCTCGCAATCTCAGTCTGTTAATATATATATATATATATATTTATATATATATAGTATGTTATGTGTGTGTGTGTGTTGTAGTCGTGTGTGTGTTGTGTGTTGTGTGCTGTGTGTCAGAGGCGAGCCAGATCTGAATCATAATAAAAAAAACTGAACAGGCTCGCCCACACACCAACACACACACACACACACACACACACATAGTTTGCCGAAGACATGTCACAGAATCAAAATGGACAGCACTAACAACAACTTTAGCTCTGGAGCATTCTTCTGCGGATGAGGACTTTATCTCGAAATATAAGAATAAAATGACAGCCTTAAACAAACACACCACCAGTTAAACCTTCTTTTTCTTACACTTGCATTGTAAATTAGCCTTCGAAAACCACATCAACAACCAAAATATTATATATATATATATATTATATAATATATATAGATATATAATTTAGGCCGGTTCGCTCAGTCGCGCTTAGTGCGTTCGGCTTAGAAACCATAAGATTCCTAGTCCGATATCGATCCTCGCCACTCTACGTTATGATAGCACCGGGGTCTGTGCCGGTAAAAGTAAGGAGCTGATAGTAGCGTGTGGACGCCTCCACCTCAGACGCTAAAATAATCTCCTCGTCTAGCGCAAGTTAAAAGGCGATAAGACTCCCTCGCTGATTGGCTGATACCGACTATAGCCCCCGACGACTACTTCTTACTCATATTATAGCCACAAAAAAATCCAACTGATCTGGTATAGAGGGGTTGATTCTATTTGGGATCATCAGTATTTACCTGTACACCAAATGCATGCTCATGTGATGCGAAACTTTATAATTTATACAAAGATTTTACAAATCCCTAAGAGAGTCAATCTATAATAACTATAAAGACATTAACATACAGAAACACATACTTATACATTCAATGAAAGTAAAAAACTCACAAACTATATTTGGCTATTTATAAATTATTTCGACCAGACTCAATATGAGCCTTAGTTCTCGTCAGATATCTTATTATTGTAAAGATTGCCGAAAAAACAAATAGAAACATATTTCTTTTCGTCTCTTTTTTATAATACAGTTGGAAAAATAGTTCTCTTTGAACACACCCTCATGAAAAACTAAAACTTATTATGATAAATAAAATAGCAACAGAAAAAACAATCAAGATATTAAAAAAACAAAAACAAAAGAAAAGAATCAAACCTGAGACAGGAAATGTACATATATACATACAATGTAACCATATTTCCTGAATTAAATCAAATTTAGCTTGTCTGTTCAGGTATTCAATTTTAACAAGAATATATTAATATTAAACAAAATATAAATAAAATAAAAATAACAATATAATAAAAAAGAATTATTCTATTAAATATTGCGAAGAAGGAAGTCACTTGTATACTCTCTCATTATTATCACTTGCTGCTAAAGTTTTTGAATTTGAACAAGTCTTTTCTGGCGTTTTCCTTTGGTCATTCCTCATATTGGTTTGCAGCGTTGTAATTCCTGAGATTCTTAGGTGACGGACGATTTATTCAAACTTTCAATTCTTGCCATAGATTTTCAATAGGATTCAATTCAAACTCATTTAGGGTCAGCAGAACTGAACCTTTCTTCTGAAGCCTCGCAGCCACTGATATAGACTTTTGTTGGGTTCATTTTCTTGCTGGAAAGTAAATAGTCGATCTAGATCCAAAGATTTTGAGCAGGTTAGTTGTAGATTTTCATCTAGAATGTTGATGTTCTAGAGGTTAGGAAATTGCACGCATTGTACGTTATATTTACATTTTGTAGGAAGCGCGTAGTGGTTAAAGACATGGAAATGGACTCGTTGACCCGAGTTCAAATCCTGGATGTGGTAATTGCATTTCCCTTAAAAGCACCAACTCAAAGACACGCCCACACTTGCAATTTTAAAATTATTTTGATAAATTATGTGAATTCTCGTTCATGAAGTTTTCATTTTCAAATTTGATTTCTTTAATTGTGAATGTATCAAGGTCTATGTATGCACATAAGCATATACCTTTATCCATATAAATGCATACATATACACATTCTTACAGGAAGTGCGTGGTGCTATGGTTAAAGTCATGGGAAATGACTCGTCACCCGAGTCAAATCCTGGACGTGTTAATTACATTTCACTTAGCGCTAGTACCCTTGGGAAAGGTATGAATCCTACTCTCCCTCCAGCTATGATAAATAGTAGGGCAGACTGGACTCTTTAACCATGGCTAGGTAACCAGTCTAGGAGAAGGAAAACTCTGAATTTAAAACCTGTTAAACACCGCTTAAGAAATTTGACCTGTGTCACATCCTGCTCGGCGGAGGGTTTTCTTGTAATTTGGGTACAATATTTTTCATAATGTTTTTTTAGATAAATCTAAGTTCAGTTTTTGTGGGGTTGATTAGACCAACATGACATTATATCACAAATTAACGATGACAAAACTAAATATCAATGATAGAATAGGAGGAATCGACCCTAAAAGCGCATACATAAAATTTAAAGACCTTAAATACAACTTTATAAATAATAAACAAGCTAGACTAATCGATAAAAACAGGTTTGAATTCAGAGTTTCCCTCTCTTATGGGTGACCTAACCAAGATTAAAGAACTAAACCTGCATAACTATTTACTCATAGCTCGAGGGAGAATAGTTGGATGGATACCTTTCCCAAGGGTATTAGGGCTATGGGAAATGCAAACAGCCTCGTCTAGGATTTGAACTCGGATCGACGAGTCCATTTACTACGACTCTAAATGTTATTCCACGCACCTCCACAATAACAAATATATCAATATTATTTGGATTATTAGAACAGTTGTCCTCATCTTTATTCTTACTAGCAAAATAAAACACACCCTCCGGGCGATGTAAAATTAGATTTTTGAAAATATTGCCTGAGGAGTGGGAGTTAAAAATTCAATGTCAGCTAGTTCTTACCCTAAGTAAGTAAAATCATCAGATTCATTAAAGGATTAAAAAATAAAAAGATTTGAAATGTAAAGTTTAATTGTGTATTAAAATAAAACAAACTATATATAGATATATAATACCAGTCATGTATTTATTAAAACTTGTTTTAAAAAACAATGAGGACTGTCTAATGCTGCATGTTAAAATTTTGAGTGTATTTATTCTATGTTATGACGATTTTGGGTAATGTGACGTAAGCAGTGACGTAGTTTGTGTTACAAACAAAAACCGGAAGCGAATCTCCATTATTAATAGATATGTACAATGTTTTGACCGATGTGCCCTCTGGGCTTTTTTAAGGTATTTCTTGTCGGACTCGGGAACCTTTTCGAACTCGGGAACCTTCTTTTCAAATTCGGCATCCTTGCTGTTGTAATCGGGAACCTTCTTGTCGTAATCGGGAGCCTTCACGGAACTTTTGAAATTCAGCGAAATAGTAACAAATATATGTTATAGATAAAAGTGCGGATAAATTTTGACTCTCCCTTGTACAATAAAATGCTTCCAAAATCTTGATTTTTCAATTTGCCTATTTGAGTATATATTTATCGATCAGGTCATCCATATTTATTCTCACTTTGTCATGTCATTTACCGAAGCCTCATTCAATAGATCTATTTATCTTTCGTCCATTCGATGAGCACTTCGATTAGAAAATCAATCGTTTGGTCAGCCAGATTATTCATCTCGACGTGTCAGTCAAAATTTCGATTTATCTTTTTTTTTTGGGTGTGTGTGTGTCTTCATTTCAAAAATTCACAGACTCTCTTTTCCTAACATACCATCTCACAGAATCTTTTTCCCGCATTTTTTTTTTTTACCTTTCTATTATGAATAAAACGAAATTTCTTATTTAACTTCTACCATTTTCTTCGCCATCATGGCTACACGCTAAACTTTATTATCTCCCCTTCTTTTCACTCTCTAATTTTGACATGTCACTCTGCTTTCGCATCTCTAATCGTTTTTTTCGTTACCAATTTTCCTCCTTAGTCTTGCCAGTTCCCATTACCTGCACGAAAGAGAAGAAGAAGAAAATCACATTTTTTCATTCTTTTTTTTTTTTTTTTTGCTTCAATTTATTTTGCCTCTCTGAATCAATATAGAATAAATGAATTCACTTTCCATTTCTTAGAATCTTTCTGTCTCTTCATTTTCGACTTTGACATTTGACAATATCCTCCCTCGGATTCCAGGATTTCAAACTTCCATTCTATTCTACGCCAAATGGACAATTATATATATATATATATATATATATATATATATATAATATATATATATATATATATATTATATATATATATATGTGTGTGTGTGTGTGTGTGTGTGTGTGTAAGGTATCTAAAACTGGCAGTAAGGATGAATCTACATGGGATATTCATAATCTCACTCTATAATTATTGCATGTTTTAATAGGTGCAAATACAAGGATTTTGATAAATCCTTGAAGAGAGCTCAATGTATAATAATCTATGTTAGATTAAATACAGAGCAATATGTATATATATTATTATTATATATTATTATGTTAATCATATATATAATATAATATGTATTATTAATATTATAATATTATATATATTATATATATATATATATTATATATATATATATAATATATATATATATATATATATATATATATATATTATATATATATATATATATATATATATATATATATATATATATATATATATCATGGTGTGTCAAAAATCTATCGGAACTTTGTACTTTTTGACACACCATGTATTCTGAAAACAATTAATGTTCCATTCATTGTTCATTTCTATCTTGGTAAATACAACTTCAATATGGATACTTTTATGACACACCTTGTAAACACACACACACACACACACACACACACACACATATATATATATATATATATATATATATATATATATACAGTGTGGCCCAAAAGTAACTTTACAGTGATTACGTAGGCAATTCATTTTAAAATATAAGTATATTTCAAGCATTAAACAGAAACTGGTTAATCTCTCAGACGCTCAAAATATCCCTCTTTTCAAAACTGTAACATCCTTCAACCTATCCAAAACACTCTGACATTCAATGAGGCACAAATTCCGATATTCATCAATATCAGTGTATGCGTCTTGAATGTAATATTTCAACTTATTTACTGTTTTGGGACTCTTCTCATAGACCTTGTTCTTTACAACACCCCCAAGAAAGAAATCCATTATTGTCAGGCGAACGTGATGCTCTTTCGATGCTGCCCCTTCTTCCAAACCAAATTGTTTACAATTATTCCTTAAACAAAATTATTATAAATTGAAAAGATAGTTTTAGAAAAATGTAACAAATTTGTTCAAACAAATTGTACATTCAAGTTAGATTTATTCTCTGAAAAATATTTCATGATGCTGGTACTTAGGAATTATTTTCAATCATATAAAAGATAGTTTTATAACTGTAAAGCTACTGTTGGGTCGCTCTCTCTCTCTCTCTCTCTCTCTCTCTCTCTCTCTATATATATATATATATATATATATATATATATATATATATATATATATATATATATGGTGTGTGCGTGTGTGTGTTTATGTATTTGGGAAGTATTCTTTTATTTAAACATATAGAATTAAACAAAACAGATCTCTCCTGTTTAACGAGTTTATTAATGATATTTTCAAACTTTCTGGCCAACTTCTTTATATTTGGAAGGAATCTGTTATAGTCATTCTAAAACGTAACTACTGTATTCAAAATTAATCTTATTTAAGAATGGTTTGTATTGCTTGATGTATAGAGCTTCGAGTATTTGGAGTTTTTTTGTTTTTTTTCTTTGTGCAGTATGTATTTATTTTCCGTTGGGATTTTTTCTTTGGAAATTACATGCATGCTCCATGCATGTAATTTCAAATGGTGTGAAATGGAGCTATAATCTGACATATGTAGAGTCAAGCAGCGTGACAAGGTCGTTGAGGTAAGAGCGGTGTAAATCCTTTCATTTTTTGGGAGACAGCAATCTCTTAAGGAATTTGTATATTACATATACTACTACAAAAGAAAAAACACCCTCCGGGCGATGTAAGATTAGATTTTTGAAACATATTGCCTGGGGGGTCGGAGTTAAAAATTCAATGTTAGCGAGTGTGTACCCTAAGTAAGTAAAATCATCAGATTCATTAAAGGATTAAAAAATAAAACAATTTGAAATGTAAACTTTAAATATTAAAATGAAACAAACTATATATAGATATATAATACGAGTCATGTATTTATTAAAACTTGTTTTAAAAAACAATGAGGACTGTCTAATGTGGCATGTTCAAATTTAGAGTGTATTTATTCTCTTATGACGATTTTGGGTAATGTGACGTAAGCAGTAACGTAATTTTTGTTGCGGACAAAAACCGGAAGCGAATCTCCATTAGTCATAGATATATTACATATGTATATATTTAATGTTTGTGTTTTATGAATAATATATTGTAATTCGGAATTTGGAAACTTATATGTTTTATTCAACTTATAAACATATCTGAAGCGTTTCATTGAACTTTTTAGCGCTTTATCAGAGAGAGATAAGTCGTAATTAGAAAAAAATTGTAAGTTGTGACAATCGTAAGACATAGCACCACTAACTCAGCCTATAAATCGTAAGATTCTGTTTGATACCGATCCTCGCTAACTCAGCGTATGAATAGCACAAATTGGGTAATCTGATATGGGCGAGAACATGGGGAGCTGATGGTAGGTGTTATGCTCCACCTCAGCAAAAACAATTTCCCTGTTCTATCGCTAACTAAAAGGTGATAGACTCCCTCGCTGCTGGCTGATACCGGTAGATACCATATAAGCAGATACCAGGTGTTCGTATTAGGGGGATTCTAAGTTGGACCTTTCTTCCAGTAGAGGAATGTTACAGTTGTTCAGGTCCAGTTTGAGAGGTCGATGTTCAATATTACTGAACAGAGAAATATAATTGATAAAGAAAAGCGCTAAAAAATCGGCGATTTTGCGGTTATAGATCTATTTCTAACCACAGGTATCTGTGTATACCTATGAGTTTTATCAGACCGCTAACTTTATTGAAAATGAGCAATTTCTATAAAGTTAGCGGTCTGAGGAAACACGTATGCACAGATACCTGGGGTAGAATATATCTATATCTATAACCGTAAAATGACCATTTTAAGCCTTTTTCTTTACCATATATATTTAATAAATATATATATATATGGTGAGGTAAAATGAAGAATGAACAAAAATAATGACCCAAACAAGTACAAGTAGGAGAGAAATATTTCGTCCTTCTGACGCGAGGAACTTCCCCAGTCGGTCTGACTTTTTATTCAAAGCAAAATACGTACATTTGTGTTTATAGAAGAGAAAGTGAGTTAGTGGTAGAATTGAGATAAACAGAAATGCACGTATTTTGCTTTGAATAAAAAGTCAGACTGACTGACGAAGTTCTTCACGTCAGAAGGACGAAATATTTCCCTCCTACTTGGACTTTGAGTCATTATCTTTTTTCATTCTTCCTTTTACCTCATCTCATACCGTCGGATTTTACTCCAACCCTCCTATCTTCATATATATATATATATATATATATATATATATATATATATATATATATGGCTGAACTTGAACAAAAGTGTCAAAATTAGGGTGACCCAGAAAAAACAGAACCCACAAATTTTGTAATAAAACTGTTAATTTTAACTATGGGGGTCTAGGGTTAGGGTTAGGGTTGTGGTTTAGGCTTAGTTTAATGGGAAAATGAATAAATAATGTGGGTTCTATTTTTTTCTGGGTCACCCTGTATACGGATGACCCAGAAAAAAACAGAACCTACAAATTTTGTAATAAATCTGTTAATTTTAACTAGGGGGTTTAGAGTTAGGGTTAGGAGTTAGGATTAGGGTTGGGGTCGGGGTTTAAGTTTAGTTTAATGGGAAATAAATAAATAATTTGGGTTCTGTTTTTTTTGGGGGGGTCACCCTAATTTTGACACCTTTGTGCAAGTTCAACCATATATATATATATATATATATATATATATACGTCTGTGTTTTATGTGTTCGAAATGTGTATATATGTGGTAACTAGACTGCAAAAATGAGAACGCACGTGAGTGTTTGTAGACAGTGAGAATCGACGCCTCGTAGTCCTGTTATTTATCTATATTATTTATTTATTTAAATAATACACACCTGTTTTCTAATTCTTTCTATTCTTATTCAAACCCGCTCACAATCGATCTTATTTTTCTGTTCCTACACCCCCTCCCCGTGCCCCCCGGTCGGTGCTGTGTGAAGGCCAATACGATTTTCACCGATCCCCTTTTTCAGATCGTCCTACTCCAAACTTTTGTCTACATCGTGCGATGAATGCATCGGCCATTTCTCTCCCCCCCTACCCCACAGTCAAAGCGACTTTGTCCTGTAGCGAAAAACCCGCAAGGCGCAGCCCGATGACAAATTGCCCCACTGAAATGTGTCGACATAAGAGACAATGCCACAAATCCGGTGTTATCTCAGTAAATATGAATGAGCTGGCAGATATGAACGGCACTGCCAACAATTCTCCTGGGGGAGCCAAAGTGTTCACCTACCCCCCTCGCCACCGCGACCGCCACCACCGTCCAATAAAAATAGCCCTGCGACACGAACGCTCTGAGATGAGAGCTGACTGGGAGATGAGGCGGGAAGTGTGAATAGGAATACAGATTTATCGAACACTGCACCAGTAACACCCGGATAACTCAAAGTTTGGCCGCCAATTTAGAGGAGATTTTGAGAAAAAAGAAGAAAAAAAAAATAAAGAAAAAAATAAAGAAAAATAAAGCAGGGAAAATGTACATGGATTAAGCTGATGAAATTTCGAGTTTGTTGACAAAGGTTGCTGCTAAAATATTTTTGAGAACTATCAAAAACCCACAGTGAATCTATCGATCTATCTATCTATCTATCTATCTATCTATCTGTATGCCTGTCTCTCTTTCTCTCTTTATATATATATATATAGTCATCCACAGACACCGTGTTTCGATGTGTCACATCTCTTAGTGTGGCTAGACATTTGTAAGCTATATATATATATATATATATATATATATATATATATATATATATATATGTAATATATATAAAAGATATGAAAACACACAAAATGCTGTTAAAATGCAAAACATTTTATAACTTAGCTGATATTGAACAATATTTCGATTTTATGAAAAATCTTCATCAGAGCTTGTTTGATTTTCATAAAATCGAAATATTGTTCAATATCAGCTAAGTTATGAAATGTGTTCACTTAAACAGCATTCTGTGGTGTTTTTATATCTTTTTATATATACTCATACCGTCGAGATTCATTTCCTTTCTTTTAACTTATATATATATATATATATATATATATATATATATATATAATATATATATGTATGCGAGGTGGTCACTACTAGAATAGGCTCAGTCTACTTAGTGAACAACTTCCACACATTACTACAACTAACATTTAAGCCACAAATCCTGATCTCAATCACAACAACGATCTAAATACTTAACTTATTAATTACTAATTAATTAATTGTGGGGATTTTTTTAAAATTATCAATATTTGCTGGTGTGTCATTGTTTATATTGGGTAATATGTGAAAATAAACAATTTTGATTTGATTTGATATATATATATATATATATAATAATAATATATTTTTGAAGGCGAAATAATGCAAATTTATGTTTAAAAACATATTTATTTAATTTTTTAAATTTTTTTTCCCTTAATATTTTTAGGCTATGCCTATCTTCAGAGAGTTGAAAAATTTTTTTTTTAAATTTCATCTGTATTTGTTAAACTCAACTGTGATGTTAATCCGTTGAATGTTTTAATGTAAATGTTTACATTAAAATATTCAACGGATTAACATCACAGTTGAGTTTAACAAATACAGATGAAATTTTAAAAAAAATTTTTTCAACTCTCTGAAGATAGGCATAGCCTGAAAATATTAAGGGAACAAAAAAAAATTTAAAAAAAATTAAATAAATATGTTTTTAAACATAAATTTGCATTATTTCGCCTTCAAAAATATATTATTACATTTTAATTAATGCTTCTAACTCACTATAAAAATAATTTTAAAAAATCTTTATATATATATTATATATATATATATATATATATATATATATATATATATATATATATATATATATGTGTGTGTGTGTGTGTGTGTGTGTGTGTGGGCAGCATTCTTTCATTTATACATGTAGAATTAAACAAACAGATGTCTCCTGTTTAACGATTTTATTGATGATTTTTTCAAGCTTTCTGGCCAACTTTTTTTTATATTTGGATGGAATTCGTGGATTAGTCCACCGAAGTTCATATCCCGAGTAATAAAAATGCCCATAACACTTTTCCCATCAATTCCCCTCCTTCTAGCCTACACATCCCTTAATATGCTTTGAAGAAAAAAAAACTGGAACACATCACCCCTGATGATGGCACTTCGAAGTGCCGAAAGTACTCGGGATATGAACTTCGTTACCATCTATCATTCTCAAGGATACTAAGAAGTTAGAATAGTTTAAATACAAATAATTAAATATTAGTTGCATCTTTTTTTAAATATCTCATATAATCTCAATTCATACAAATAGCGCAAATACACAGGAGAAAGGTATAAATTCACTTATTTTTCCTTCCAGCTATGGTAAATTAAAGACGGACCGGGTTCTTTAATCTTGGTATGGTAACCTAGAATTCAAACTTGATAGACCGTACTTAAAAATTAACCCTTTGTAACAAGTGTTTTCTAGACGATTTCGGCAAATTCATGTTTATTTGTGCAGCCACAAATGATGATCTAAAAAGCTGTATCTGCAAGCCAACCAGTCGCTGACCTAAACCACAACGTATTGGGTATTTTCTAAGTCATTAGTAAGTAAAATCGGTTACGGAGGTGCGTAGTTTTATTGGCGTGACCTAATGTTATAGATGCTTTGTTCCAAAGTTTCTCAATGTCGAGAAATCTCTAATTAAGTGAACTCTAAAGTATGCCAGATTTGAATGGACGAATGATTGCCAGCGAACCTTTGATCTTTTAAAAGATAAACGGACTTAACTGACTATACTCACGTAGCAAGACTTAAATCTTATGAACAGAAGGGCCCTGTTCACCTGTCGGCGCTAGCATTATACGGTCACAGTTTGAACATTAAGCAAAGAGACAGAAAAGAAAACCCCGTCTCATAAAATAAGTAACAATGAAACTTACTAATTTACCATAAAGAAAGAAATGTTTTCCAATGCTTATTCACTACAAAATCATTACCAAAAACACGATCGGAAAATCCAGCAAACACCACGTGCGAGATACGGAAACACTGACAGCTATTTTAACCAGCATTGGGGCGGGGGGGGGGGTCGTGTTGTAGTTGTAGGTGCGTGGTGTAATGGTTAGAGTTGTAGGAAATGGACTTGTCGACCTGATTTCAAATCCTGGACGAAGGTAGTGCTAATACCCGTGTGAAAGGTATGAATCCAACTACTCTCCCCGCACCTATAGTTAAATCGTAGGGCAGACTGGGCTTTTTAACCATGGTTGGATTCCATTCCCTGGTGAAGGGAAACTCTGAATTCAAACCTGGTAAATCCACTTGGGGTGGTTACTACTAGAATAGGCTCAGTCCTAATTAGTGATCTATTTCACTAAAGTTACCCGTGTTTGCCGGATTTTCTAGTCGCCGTAATTTGATTATATATATATATATATATATATCCACTATTTATATTTACGTACATAATTCGAAATTTACCATATTTATGGGCCATACACCCCTTCAGTAAATTTTAAAATACACAATATAAAATAAAAAAAGATACAATTTATGTTTCTTAGTATTGAAGGCAATGATTGTAATGTGTGCTGATCTCATATCAAGATATCCCAATCCACCAGTGGATAAGGATATTTAGCCATTAGTTATAGATGATTGGACATAGGAAATAGTATTAATCAATGAATTCGAACCACAAAATTTTGCTACATATAACCATAAGTAGAACCCAGATAGTGATGACGGGTGTCGTGTGACTTATTATACTTCACCCACCACTACCCTCTTATTCTAGTTGTTCCTGATACTACTACTACTACTACTACTACTACTACTACTAGGACAGCTATAAAAAACACTATCTATCGTTTCATTCGTTCATTAACTACGTTCTACGTATGGTAAATCTGAACTTCTGCTCCTAGCTAACTACAATTTACGAAACGTTCAACTCTGAATAAATACCTGAAACCCTGTCGTTTCCAAGCTGACCCCTAGTACGAGTGATGCTGCAGACCAATGGAACCATTGATCTAAAACAGTTTCTAATTTCATGAACGCCATCGACACTGAAGGTACGACTAGGCTACCAATACTTATTAACTTTTTGTCGCCGACTATATTCAAGCATGTGAAACTGCAGTGGAAATACTCCGAAAGCTTTTCGTTAAGCCACAAAAACGAGGTATTGCCAGGAATTTACTCTCTATCCACAAACAAGTCCCAAACGAATACCTGGATCTATCACAGGTAAAGAAGTTGAAGACCATAAACCAATGGTTATCAGCCTTTTTTTTTACCTATTGACCCACTTTTAAACCTATTTTACTCTGGTGGACCCCACCCCCCATAGCCATTCGTTGTTTAAAATTCCCATTGTAAAGTTATATCTTCTAAATCAGTGATATTGGCTATCACTCCTGAAAGTTCCTATGTACAGCATCCAGTGTCCACGCAGAGCTGATCGATGTAGCTTTTTGCTGGTTGTCACAAACTGGTACGTTCATATGTACAATATCAGGAGAATATTACTTATGAGCTCGTTCTTGTTTCTCTAGCAGTGTCCAGCATGTATTGTTCGGTTCATGCATTTTATGCTTATTTATGGCTTCAACTAGAAATATTATTAAACGTTTAGCTAATACATTTATACATTTATTTATTTTTATATCAGTACATTCATTTCTTTATTTCTATTTGTTCTTTCTTTCTCTCTTTTCTTTTTATTCCATTATCGTACAAGCCATTGGCAGTCTATATTTACGTATTATCTATACCGGTGCTTCATAAACAGGTTCATGGTTCACCTAAAGATGATTGGTTTGGTTTGTTTTACGGCATATCAACCTCAGTGGGTCATTTAATGCCGATAAAGTTTTGAAATAAATCAATTCTTAATGGATAATACAATTTTTTTATAAATACATTTTTCTATTTAACCCATAGATGGGACCCTAACAGGTACTACCACTCCGGGTCAGAGTGGACCAGGGACCAATGGTGATGAAGGGGTGCTCCACATTACCCAAACCTCCAAAACTGGAACCTCACCATCAGATAGAGTTTAACGTCATTCCCAGGACATGTAGACCCGCAGCCACCGCCTTCTAGCACCCATATGATAAAAAGGGGTTGGGGCTTGCCATAAGGGCAATAGGGTTTGGAAAATCATATAGGTGCTAGGGCTTGACATGACCAGCCGATTGATCGGAGGGGGCCTTTCCGACCGCCCGTCTAGCTCAAGATAGGGCCAAAGTGGAGTATTGCATGTCATGAACTGCTCATCCACCTGGGCTCTATCCTTAAGCATCATGGGTCTCCACCCACGGCCAACAGGTGGCCCCATTGGGGGAGTCTTACTCCTCTGCAGAGGTGCAGTCGGTGCATTCTAACGCCACAGCCGACAGGGCGGACCTAAAGATGAGTAAAGATAAATTGGGTGAGATGAGAATGAAAGGAATAAGGCCATAGAGTGCATATCTTAATTAACTTTAATACCTAATTTTATTAAAGCCTGTCAAAGATTCTCAGATGTCATAGCAAATCAAAAAAGGACAGTATTCTGTACCGTCCTCTTCTGGTTTGCTATACTCATAGAGTTTTGGTCACTATAATGGGTTCCAAAAATGTTACATGGTCTTCGGGGTCCATATGGATCCCGGTTGAGAACCATAAACCTTAGAACTGGTGAAGGGGGAAATGGTTATGTTCTGTTAAATGGTGTTCTTTACAAGTTAAAACATACAAAGGATAAACCTACTGTTCGGTTATGTATCCTAAATAATATTCGTATACAAATTGAACGACAGTACTCCTAATTAAATTGGATACGTGGGAAAAGAAAAGAGTCTGAGAGCTGTAAATACTTTTTACATGTCATCATCATCAGCAGATGGTAGCATAGATTATTGACAATACCGTGTAGCGAGAATATAAAGAGCCCAAATGGAAAATTACAGACCGTTGGGAAACTTTGACCTCAGAGGCGGGAAACCAGCAAGTCAGGTGAGAACTAGTTAGGTCCTGTTGTATCCCGAGATGTAGGATATACAGAATAGATAATAAAAACAGGCAATATGTTAACAATAAGAACATTTGTTTTATTTATTCTCACTGACAGGGAATACAGTGGGATGGTTTGGGATTCAATTCGGCTGATGATAGGATACGCTTGTGTCACGTACCGTGCTCGCTTCTTTTCTGTGATGGCTGTCAGTATTTTCTCCTCTTCCTTTTTTCCGAGAGTATCCGGTTCGAATCGTTAGGGGGAGATAACTCTCCCTAACAGGTCCTCAGTTGCAGCCGAGATGTGAAGTAGGATAGACGTGTCCTACTTCAGCTCCGCGCGATCAGTTATGGGCAAATAAATCTTGTGCAAGAAAATACGTCTAGTAGTTGATTAATTGCATGGCGAAAGGAGTTAGTCCAGAAGAAACCTTTAGAAGTAATGAAGAACTAACAAGAGAAAACCATACTAGAACGATGACATCATGGCTGGAGAGAAGATTAGAAAAGGTAGAATTCACCATGGCGACTAGGCGAAGAACAACAAGTAAGTTATATATGTATATGTCTATATCGCTCTTTAATACTTTCTTCTATATGAGGTCTAGAACATTGTAACAAGATAATTTTGACTCTATACGTCTCTATCGACCATAATTCTTTGCAAGATGTTTAGACGGCACCTGGTGTCCGCAAAGATGTGTAGATTGTAAGTGTTTTGCTGGTTGGCAATGGCAAACACTAGTGTGTTGATGTGTAGGAGTCTGTAGCTGAACGTCGCTGATGAGTTTGTCCTTTCTTCTCCTGCAGTGCCCATCTTACTTAAACAATTTATGTATAAAGACAATGCTAATCATATCAGTATATGTTCTCCTTGTCATTCTAGACATCTAAAAAAAATTTTTTTTTCAACATTTGCTCATTTGATTAAAAAAGAATTAGAAATAGTTTTCCATAGAAACACAAGTAATCTACAAAATACATATTTACCAACCCCTCCACACGAGTTGAATGCAACAAAGGTCTGTTTATTAATCGGAGTTTAACAGGTTTGAATTCAGAGTTTTCCTTCACCTAAACTGGTTGTTGTACCAAGGTTAAAGATCCCAATATGTCCTGCTATGTGTGTGTGTGTCTCTGTGTCTCTGTGTGTGTGTTTGTGTATGTATGTGTGTGTATATGTGTATGTTTGTGTATGTGTGTGCGTATGTGTTTGTGTGTACGTATGTGTGTGTGTGTTTACCAACTCTTATGCACGAGCACTATGTGATACAAGGTCAATTTCTTAAGTTTAACAGGTTTCAATTCAGTGTTTTCCTTTGCCTAGATTGGTTGCCTAACCAGGATTAAATAGCCCAGTGTGTCCTACTTCTAAGTTTTTTTAAACATTTGCTCATTTGATTAAAAAAAGAATTAGAAATATTTTGCCATAGAAACACAAGTAATCTACAAAATACATATTTACCAACCCCTCCACACGAGTTGAATGCAACAAAGGTCTGTTTATTAATCGGAGTTTAACAGGTTTGAATTCAGAGTTTTCCTTCACCTTCACAAGTAATCTGCAAAATGAACTTCTGAGTTGGATTTTAGTTTCTGTAGGGAGAAAGAATTAGACCGAATGGAGGTTTATTCTTCAGAAATCTTTCAATGATTCAGGAAACTGACCTGCCACTTTGCTAAGATTGCAGGTGATATTTAGGGACATTCCCCCTGTTCATTATCAATCAATAGTTTCTGTAGGGTTAAAGAATTAGACCGAATGGAGGTTTATTCTTCAGAAATCTTTCATGATTCAGGAAACTGACCTGCCACTTTGCTAAGATTGCAGGTGATATTTAGGGACATTCCCCCTGTTCATTATCAATCAATAGTTTCTGTAGGGTTAAAGAATTAGACCGAATGGAGGTTTATTCTTCAGAAATCTTTCATGAATCTCTGATATAAATGGTAAAAATAAAAAAGGACAAAATAAGATTTGTTTAAAAACACAAAAGCAAAAACAACATGAAGGTATTGAAAGAAGATGGACACAGCGAGAGAGAGAGAGAGAGAGAGAGGAGAGAGAGAGAGAGAGAGAGAGAGAGAGAGAGAGAAAATATTGAAATAGAATAAAATATTGAGATAGAAAAAATATTGATATAGATAGATAGATAGATAGAGAGAGAGAGAGAGAGAGAGAGAGAGAGAGAGAGAGAGAAAGAGAAAGAGATAGATAGATAGATAGATAGATAGATAGATAGATAAAATATTGAGATAGATAGATAGATAGATAGATAAAATATTGAGATAGATAGATAGATAGATAGATAGATAGATAGATAGATAAAATATTGAGATAGTAGATACATACAAAGAGAGAGAGAGAGACAAATCTTTCATGAATCTCTGATATAAATGGTAAAATAAAAAGGACAAAATAAGATTTGTTTTAAAAACACAAAAGCAAAACAACATGAAGGTATTGAAAGAAGATGGACACAGCGAGAGAACAAGATGGTGACTATAGAAAACGCAATGATGACAACACAACAAAAAAGGATAGAATAATAACATAAATTAAGACACCTTTCCTATTTATTTAAATAACTTTCGATTTTAAAGGCGAAGTATATGTACTTATTTGAAGAAATTGGATATTAATGTAAAATCTATTTAATATATTTACACTTGTTTCTTTAAATAACGTTTTTATGGAAACATTCATCATCGGATTGAATCGACTGGGAACATATTGTTTAAAGTCAAGATTATATTCAATTTCTTTAGTCAATTTTATTAGTTGACACGTAATAAACTGGCAAACTCAGACATGATCTTAGCAGTTAATCTTAAGATTCAGGAAACTGACCTGCCACTTTGCTAAGATTGCAGGTGATATTTAGGGACATTTTCCCTGTTCATTATCAATCAATAAGTATATTGTTATTTTTATAGCATTGTACAGCGGATGGCCAGAGGCATTTGCTGTTCCAAATGAAAAAGGTGAAGTCATCGTTCAACTATTGATGGATTTAATTTTTCGCCGTTTAAATAAATAATTTCAGGCTAATGCACTTTGACCGTATCAAGAAAGAAAGAACCCACTCTACACCCGAGTAATGGTAGAGTTGAGGGACTTCATCGTACGCCACCCTCTCAGCTGGGACAGTAAAATACATGGACTGCTCCTCACAGGTGAGTTAAGAAAATTGGACCATATGACATTTAGGCACCCCTTTTGCGATCTCGATTCGTGGGGACATTTTTCCCAATTACACCGTCAAAATACGGTAAATTGATAACAGATAACTCAATTCTTGATTAATTACACTCATTTCTTTCATGCTTCTAAAACAACCAAATTTCCCCCATATAATATATATGTTTATAATATACACATATAGATAGACTCATTATATATATATATATATTATATATATATATATATATATATATACAATTATGAATATATGGCAGGGTAATAACTCATGACTCTAAGTTTCACGTATTTGATCGTCACGTGAGCTGGTGATACACAAATTTCAAGAGTCCCCAGCGATTTTTGATAAACTATATGGATAAGGATTATTTCTCAATTGTTGGCTTCAATTATAGGGATGCTGATGGCTATATAAAATTGATTGAATTATTGTAGCTGCCATTTGCTTTGATTTGTTGTTTTAGATTGTCAATAATTGAATAAACCGTTGTTGAAGAGCGTATTTTCTTATTCTTAAAGCCTGTGGGTACGAATATCCTAGAATATCTATCTATTTATCTATCTACATATATCAGTATGTCTGTCTTTCTTCCTCTTTTATCTCTCGATATATATATAGATATAATTGAATATTGAAGCCTATATATATAATATATATATATAAGATTCAATATATATATATATATATATATATATATATATATATATATATATATATATATATATATATATATATACATTCAAAGAAAGAAAAAAATAAGAAAAAGTCATTTGGCTATAATAACTTTATTTCGACCAGAACTCAATTGGAGTCTCATCAGGCTCATATTCAATTCTGGTCGAAATAAATTTATCATAGCCAAATAACGGTGTATTAAGTTTTTCCTTCTTTGAAACTATAAATATTACTCTGCATATCTATCTATCTATACATCTACAAACGGCAGTTGTGTGAATCTGTATGTCCGGAGGAATCTTCGAAAATAAAACAATCAACGACGAAGTAAATATATATACACATTAAATATCCCCAGGGCATGATTTTTGAGCAAACATAATGAACATTTGATTTAAATTCATGAAGATACCTAAAAAATGAAATTTAAATGATAACAACATGGAATTTTTTCCATTTAATATTGTAGACATAAATTTCTATTTTCAGAGTGACTGGATCAAGGCAGGGTCTTTTTTACGTGGGGATTTTAATGGGGCATTCGGTGGGGATCCAGCTCACAATTCGGTAATAATGGATCTGCGAGACTAACTTAAAAAAATCTCCCCTCTTCCCAGGCGACGCCGGGTAGCCACTCCTAGTAATATATATTGTATACGAGGGAGAGTCAAAATATAGCCACACTCTTGTTTTAAAGAAGCCAAGCATGCCGTCTGTGATTTGATTGGAAGAAGCATGACTAATCTGCAGAAATCTATCTACCTCATCGATAATAACTCGCCGGTTAGTCCCCACCATCCGTTGAGGTTCCTTAGTAAAAGATTTAAAGGTGAAATCGTTGGTGGCCTAATGTCGGCATGGGCCATACAGCGAGGGAGTCTATCCCCTTTTCACTAGCGCTAGACCAAGGAGATTGTTTTTTGCGTCAGCTCCTTACTTTACTGCACAGATCCCTGTGCTACTCATATGCTGAGTTTTCGAGGGCCGGTATTGAACTAGGAGTATTGTGGTTTCTAGCCGAACGCTCTACCGACTGAGCTAACCCGGCGTTTCGATAAAACATGCAAACAGTAAAAGTTTCACACACAGAAGTTTGAGTTGCAACAAAATTATCTTTTAAATATCCTATTATCTTATTTGTGTTAATGAACAAAGGGTTAAATAGATGTGTTGTGTGGTTGTTGATTTTTTAAGGTAAAGTTTTGTTATGTTTGTTCGTTTATTGATTTTAACAGCATATCAACCCGTCCGGGGTTATGTCATTCCTACCGGTTATGATGTAATACATATTGTGTATTTATATATATACTTTTTAGTAATTGGTTTTAACAATGTGTCAACATTATTGGGGGTTATGTTGTATGGTATGGGTTTGTTTCATGTCTATATTCTATGGTATATTTTTGTTTCCCTCAAAAAGGAGAGAATATCCTCCATGTTGACATTTTCAAAAAGATCTTTCATATTGTTTGCTTTAAAATAACGGTTTCTGATGTGAGCACAAAACCTGCATTCCATGAGTAAGTGTTTAACTGTCAAAGGTGTTTGACATGTTTCTCATTGTGGTTGTTGTTCTTATTTGAGCATATTGGAGTGCGTTAGTCTTGTATGACCAATGCATAATCGGGACACAATGACTTGTTCCTTTCTAGGCTTCCTTAAAGTTGGTCTCCAGCCTCCCAAGATGGGTTTGATTAGGAAGAGTTTATTGTGGGTGTTGTTATTCCAGTGTTGTTGATATTTTTTATGAAGGAATCTATTAATTTTAGGTTTCAAGTCAGTATACGATATCTTGAACTTGTCGGGGATCAAATTTAGAGCCGATTTAGCTGCAGAGTCAGCTTTTTAATTCCCCCTTACTCCTATGTAAAGTTTTGTTAGTATTTGAAAAGCTTACTTGTCTGACAGTTTCAAGGTTCTTTGAGAATAGAATTTAGTTATCGACAGAAGATATCATTCGTGTGTGTGCTCTTATCGCTGGTCTCTCGGCTACTAACGTTTATTGTGTTGTTCACGTGACCTTTTTTCTAAAACACCCTTTTTATTTTCTCTTTAACCCTTTTCCCTCTTCTCTAATTCTTTCTTATTACTTCAAAATATCCGTCAAGGTTTTGAACTGGAAGTTGGGATTTGGTCGATTTCTGAATACGACTAATTTCTAATAATGATATATATATATATATATATATATATATATATATATATATTTATATTATATATATATTATATATAATATAATAATAAATGAATATAAATACATTTATATAATATAAATCAATATAAAATATAATAATATATATAATATATATATATATATATATATATATATATTATATATTATATATTGTATATATATATATATATATATATATATCTAAATAAATGAATAAAATAAATATACATTTATATAAATATAAATCAATATAAATAATAAATATATATATATATATATATATATATATATAATTTATATATATATATATATGTATATGTATATATATATATATAATATCTAAATAAATGAATTATAAATAATATACATTTATATAAATATAAATCAATATATAAATATAAATATATAATATATATAATAAATAATAATAATATATATATAAATAAATTTATTATAAAATTTTATTATATAATATATATATTATATATATATATATATATATATATATATATATATATACAAATGATATATATATATATATAATACTAATTTCTAATAATGATATATTTAAAATGGGATCGGTCAGTTTTATTTGGTCTATTTCTGAATACGATTTTTCTTGTTTCTTAAATCTGTTTTTGGTAAAAAGATATATACTACTTATGGAAGCGCGTTGTGTAATGGTTAAAGTCATGGGAAATGGACTCGTCACCCCGAGTTCAAATCCTGGACGTGGTAATTGCATTTCACTTTGCGCTTATACCCATGGTAAAGGTATGAATCTTACTCTCCTTCCAGCTATGGGTAAATAGTAGGGCTGACTGGGCTCTTTAACCTTGGTTAGGCAACCGGTCTAGGAGAAGGAAAACTCTGAATTCAAACCTGTTGAACTCCGCTTAAGAAATTGACTTTGTGTCACATCCTGCTCATGCGGACGAGTTGGTAAATATATATATAAATAATAAATAGTATATATATATATATATAATGATTTCTAATAATGATATTTTTAAATGGGATCGGTCAGTCTTATTTGGTCTTATTCTGAACGATTTTTTATTGTTTCTTAAATCTGCTTTTGGTAAAAAGATATATACTTTTTAGGAACCATTACAACTGCCCCAATATCTTAGCGATCAGTCTATCGACGAAAATAGCAATTTGGATGCCCAGCGAATAGATTAGAGTGAGAGAAGATTATGATGGAATAAAGAGGCACGATTGGTAGTAACTAATGGTCGTCGAAGCGCCAAGGAAGGTGTGAAAGAATGGACAGAAATGGTAAATGAGCACTTAGAAAGAATTCAGATCGCTAACGTGCGAGGATACAAAGATGCTCTCTGCAAGCCTGTCTGTCTGTCTGTATGTCTGTATGTATGTCTCTCTCTCTCTCTCTCTTCTCTCTCTCCCTCTCTCTCTCTCTCTCTCACACACACACACACAACACACCACACACACACACCATCTCTCACTCTCTTGTCTCTGGCTCTCTGTCTATATCTCTCTCTGTCTTTGTTTCTTTTATCTTGTTTTCTCTCTCTTTCTTCTTATTCATTCTCTCTCTTCTCTCTCTCTCTCTCACACACACACACAACAGACACACACCATCTCACTCTCTCTGTCTCTGTCTCTCTGTCTCTCTGTCTATTGTTCTTTCATCTCTGTTTTCTCTCTCCTTTCTTTTTTCATTCTCTCTCTCTCTCTCATCTCTCTCTCCTCACACACAACACACCATCTCTCACTCTCTCTCGTCTCTGTCCTCTCTCTGCTCTGTCTCTCTGTCTATTGTTCTTTTTCATCTCTAATTTCTCTCTCTTTCTTCTTATTCATTCTCTCTCTCTCTCTCTCTCTCTCTCTCTCACACACACACACACCAATCTCTCACTCTCTCTGTCTCTGTTCTCTGTCTCTTGTCTTTTCATCTCTGTTTTTCTCTCTCTTTCTTCTTATTCATTCTCTCTCTCTCTCTCTCTCACTCTCTCACTCCTCTGTCTCTCTGTCCTGTCTCTCTGTCTATTGTTCTTTCCATCTCTGTTTTCTCTCTCTTTCTTCTTATTCATCTCTCTCTCCTCTCTCTCCTCTCTCTCCTCTCTCTCTCTCTCTCTCTCTCCTTCTCTTGTATCTCTTATTTCTCTTTATTTTTTCACCCCCATATTCTCTCTCCCGCTGATCACTCTCTGTCTCACTCCCTTACACCCTGTCTCTGTTTCTTTCTATCTCTCACAATCTTACTCTCTGTCTCTGTCTCTCTCTCTTCACACACATTCATACTCTCTGTCTCTGTCTCCATCTTACTCTTACTCTCTGTCTGTCTGTCTGTCTGTCTCTCTCACATTTACTTCTCTGTCTCTCCTCTCACAATCTTACTCTCCGTCTCTCTGTCTCTCTCACACTCGTACTCTCTCTCTCTCTCTCAGTCTCTATCTCACTCTTACTCTCTGTGTCTCTCTCTGTCTCTCTGTCTGACTGTCTGTCTCTCTCACTCTTACTCTCTGTCTCTGTCTATCTCTTTCTGTCTCTGTCTTTCTCATACACTTAAACTCTATGTCTCTCTGTCTCTGTCTCTGTCTCTGTCTCTCTCTCTCTCTCTCTCTCACTCTTACTCTATGTCTCTGTTTATCTCTCACAATCTTACTCTGTCTCTCTGTCTCTCACTTCTACTCTCTGTCTCTCTCTTACCCTCTGTCTGTGTCTGTGTCTGTCAGTTGAGGTTGTGCGTATATCTCTTTGTCTCTCTGTCTGACTGTCTGTCTCTCTCACTCTTACTCTCTGTCTCTGTCTATCTCTTACTATCTGTCTTTGTCTCTGTCTCTCTCATACACTCATACACTCTGTCTCTCTCTCTCTCACTCTTACTCTCTGTCTCTGTTTATCTCTCACAATCTTACTCTCTGTCTGTCTGTCTGTCTCTCACTCCTACTCTCTGTATCTCTCTTACCCTCTGTCTCTCTGTCTGTCTCTCTCTCAGTTGAGGAAGACGGAATAAACGTTTTGTGCTGTCTCTATCTCACTCTTACTCTCTGTCTCTCTCTCTGTCTCTCCCTCTCTCTCGCTCCTACTCTGTCTCTCTCTTACCCTCTATCTGTGTCTCTGTCTGTCTCTCTCAGTTGAGGTTGTGCGTATATCGAGGCTGTGCGAAGAAGCAAAGACGGAATAAACGTTTTCTGCTGAAAATGAGGAGTTAGTAAAATAGAGCAAATCGACTGAAGATTGTTTGAAATAACTTTCTCTCACGCCAATGTCACGACAGACACGTCAGAGGGAAAATGCGCATTGGTTGAGGATCCAACAAAGAGATAATTGAATCACTGGCGCTACTTAGCAATCACGCAAACACAAGCCGGATTTATGAACATGAAGACGTCGCTCGACAATTCGGTCGGGCAGAAGCAAAAATAATTAGACCGTTTTTAGAACAGAGGACATTGGGCACGGATGGAAGAGGAGGAGAGTTATTTCTATCATATAAATTCATTTGCTAAGAGATTAGTAGAGACGAACAAAAAGAGAGATGTTTCAGTGTATAAATATGACCAAACTTACATAGATGGATACGATTGGTTGCTGAAAAGTTTCCGGTCGAACCAAGAAATAAATGAGACTTTTTTAAAAGAAAATTATTGATTTGTCTAGCAAACGAAATGTAATTCCTTTCGTTGTCTCTACCAACTGAGCACGTTACTCTCACTTCCTGACACCCTAAACACAGCAGGCGTCGAATTTCACTTCTGACCTGACAAACTTGCTTTTTTCTCTCTGTCGCAGTATTAGCCACTATCCGTTTCTTTTTTATCAATGCTCGGCTACGCTTTATGCAAATTCCGACTTGTCTCATCCGGGTCTTTGCCAACAGCATTTTAGCTACGAGGAGGTAGCGAGTTCAAATATCCGTGGCCACTCATATCCTGACGCGCTTTGTTTGAGGAGGCTGGGAATCCGCTCGTCCACAGCTCTGCCATTCAATTTCGCCACAATTTGTTAAGGGATTAAATAAGCTTATAAATTCTCTGCGTTGTGCGTTGACTGTGTGATAGGTGGAATAGTGTGTACTTCTTTTAGATCAAGGACACATTTCATCTTGGTCAGGACACATTTAAAACCATATGTGAGCTAACAAATTATATTCTGTATATATATATATATATATATATATATATATATATATATATATATACCAACCCCTCCGCACGAGCAGGAAGTGACACAAGGTCAATTTCTTAAGCGGAGTTTAACAGGTTTGAATTCAGTGTTTTCCTTCTCCTAGACTGATTACCTAGCCATGGTTAAAGAGCCCAGTCCGCCCTGCTATTTGCTCATAACTGGAGGGAGTATTGGATTCATACCTTTTCCAAGGGTATTAGCGCAATGTGAAAGTCAAACAGCTTCGTCCAGAAATTGAACTCGAGTCGACGAGTCCATTTCTAACGACTCTAACCATTAGACCACGCGCCTCCATAATTATCTTCTGTATATCTACACGTTTGTACCTCTGTGTTGAGGTCAAACCTTTAAAAACATTTTGAGGTCAACGAAGCTTACATGCCAAGTTTCATCATGATACTTTCTGGCCTTGTGTCAAACTAAGTTTATTAAATGACTACAGCGATTTAACATGTTAACTAAAGGGAACCATGAACACTAGTAGTATTTAGTACCTAACTTTGTTTAGTGATAGTATTCAAGCAAATATGGTCAGTTGATAATAATAAAAAAGGCTCGTTTGGATGAAATATTCTTGACTAAAACTCGGAATTCAAACAAAAGGATCTCACCTTTTCCTTAATGAAACTTCTTTGATAGCTCCTGCTCCAGTCCTCACACTCCTTCTTCTCTACCCCCCTTTTTTTCTCACTTTATTTACTTTAAATCCGGACGCATTCACTGATTGTTGCCATCAATTACCGTATTTGATGGCATATAAGACGCACGGGCTTATAAGACGCACCCCCATTTCAGCAGGTCAGATTCAGGAAACAGTTTCTAGTGTATTTAAGCATATATTGTTGAAAACGGTCTACCATATGCTCCTGTAAACCTTGATTATAATAATACGTACAATAAAATAAAGATGCATGGAGTTTAGGGTAGGTAAAAGTACTGAGTTAAGCTGGGTTAGTGAGCATCATAGAGAAGATTAGCCTAGGCTTACGGGAGGACTCAAACTTCACCTACGATGTATAAGATACAGGGCAATTTTTTGATCTAAAATTTTGGAAAAAAGTGCGTCCTATATGCCGTCAAATACGGTATTCGAATCAAAAGCAGTACTCGTTTATTTAATCTTCAATTAGGGGTTAAAGTTTCAAACCCCCGCCATATCCACATTCCCAGTTGAGGACGGGGTAGTATCAAAGTTTTTAAAAAATTTGAACTACATAGCCTGGGCGGGTTCATATGGAGGATAAACTGTTGCCAATGCAGCAAATCCCCTCTCCACACTGCCACTGTGATCCAAAGGAAAGCTAAGGTACCAATGCAGTTTGGCAATGGTAGTGTCACAGGAGTTGATGGATAACATTGGATTTCAGATTCACACCACTTTAGGGACTCCGGCTTCTGATTTATTTTCGGGGTTTACTCCCCTAGCCCTTCCTTGAAGACAGCAGAGGTTTTGTGTCGAAATTTCCCTTGGCTGATGGATTGCTGACCAAGGCTAAGGAGCCTCGTTTAACCCATTTCGGGGATTTATGCGAGTAGTAAGTACCCCAAAACTTACTAATGTTGGTGTTCCTGTGGAATGAAATGAGATTAGGGAAACGGTATATTATAACAGTACCTTCAGATCTTTTTGGGTAAGTCTACTGGGGCGTCAAGATAGTTCTAATGTTCACATATGTACATATATACGTGAATCCCATTCATTCATGTACACGTGTGGTTATGCCAGCGTTGTTGAATTATCTAAGTTACGACTTAGTATAAGTCCACATGTCATTTACTGTTATTAAAATCCTGCTTGAAGTGTTACGTAGAAGTCCTCCGTGAAATGATTCCACTTACAAATTCTGTTTATCTATTAGTTAACATAGTGGGGAGGTATAATGGTTAGCTAGCACGTGGTGGCATAAAGTGAATATAATAAGGCGGATTTAGTTAAGGAAAAGAATTAATAACATAAGCAGGAAAATTTTAAACAATAATGAGAAAAAAATTCTTCGCTGAAATATGACAAGTTTTGGGGCTTATGGAAATTTTATAGATTGCTATGGAATTATCAGAATGATTATTGATTTGAATGATCTTATTTATTTTGTCTCAAACGTTGAATTCAAAAAATACTAGTAGTACCGGGTACCACTTGGTTACCTAATGTCAGGAATGACGTACAGAGGTATCAGGTACTGTTACAATATTAAAGGTACCAGGTACTCTTTACAATATATCACAATATTTCCTTAATGGGACTCTCCTTTATTGGCATACATATCAGGAACCTATACTCTGTGTCCTCTGGTTGATCAGACCAGCAGCTAATTTCATAAAAGTCTTTTGATGAGATGTCATAGACGTGTATCAAAGTTATTTGGTGACAGGTGACACAGACATATCTAAAATGAAAATTGGAATGTCTCGACACTTTGAATGTTAACATCCAAAGGTGGCAAGATTCTCACGTCAATGTGACAAATAATTATATATATATATATATATATATATATATATATATATATATATATATATATATTTACTCCTTATTTGTTATTTATATATTTTATTTTATTTTATTGTTTTAGTTTCTTTAAAATTATTTTTGTCCATTTTATTTTATTCTATTTTTTATTTTTTTATATTTTATTGATAATTATTTAATCACATCTGAATATACACGAAACTATATTTTAGGTTTCAAACCTGCTCTGCTATTACAGAATTGAGCAATATTTCTCGTCATACACTTTTATCAATTTCATCCTTCATATATATATATATATATATATATATATATATATATATATATAGATACCTTGACAAAATATATATATATCATGTATTATTTAGTTATATTATGGCGATATATGGGTAGCGTAAAATACCATTTATAATCTAATTATACCTTGTAGTTAAGCACATCTCTGCATTTATAAACGTTTGACTAGTACTATATCATACGTAGATATCCGATTTTTTGCAGTTGTAAACATCGTGGCATTGATACATGGACATTTCATCTATGTACATTTTTGAATATCTCTTCATCATTGTTGCACAGAAAGTAAGAACTCAGAATATTTAAAGTGCGTATATATTTACTTTGTCGTTAATTGATTGATTTTCATAGTTTCAATCGGACATAAGTACGTACCAAACACATTAGTATTAGTGAAATAATCTCATTTCCTTTCACAGGTACACCATTAGTAGCAGGTTCGCGTTACTTGCTACTTGCACGGATCACCAAATGGGTTAAAAGAGGCTTGGATGGCGATCCAACACATATAAGGAAAGTCCAACCCAAAACCCCTGCTGCCTTTCAAGGAAAGCTAAGGGAGTAAACCCCGAAATCAAATCAGGAGCCGGAGCCCATAAGGTGGTGTGATGCTGGACTCCAGTGCTACCCATCAATTCCTGCGACACTACCGTTGCCAAACCGTATTGTTACCTTAGCTTTCTTTGGATCACAACGGCAGTGTGGAGAGGAGGGATTTGCTGCATGGGCAACAGCTTATCCTCCAAAAATCCCGCCCAGGCTATGTAGTTCAAAGAAGAGAGAGAGAGAAAAAAAACTTTGACACTACTCCATCATCTCTCGTAGACCGAAGGCTCCAATCAACCAACCAGCCAACCAACCAACCTACCAGTATTAGTGAAATAGATCACTAATTAGGACTGAGCCTATTCTAGTAGTGACCACCCCAAGTGGAGTTTAACAGGATTGAATTCAGAGTTTTCCTTCTCCTAGACTGGTTGACTAACCAAGGTTAAAGAGCCCAGTTTTCTCTACTATTTACCCATAGCTGAAAGGAGAGTAGTTGGATTCATACCTTTCCCAAGGGTATTAGCACTATGTGAACTGTTGCTTTGTCCAGGATTTGAACTCAGGTCGACGAGTCCATTTCCTACAACACTAACCATTACACCACGCGCCTCCAACTTAATGACTTGTTTTGGCTTTAAATGACCCCAAAAAGGTTGATATGCCGTAAAACATACCTTTCCCAAGGGTATTAGCGCTACGCGAATTGTAGCTTCGTCCAGGATTTGAAGTCTGGACGACGAGTCCATTTCCTACGACTATAACCATTAGACATCTCGCCTACAACACTAACTACCCTTTATATATGTATAGATAAAATGCCTGCTGGTATCCTATTGTTCAAAATAATGATTAGAAACAGACGATTGTAGCAGAATGCAGTTGTTGTAGTAAGACTTCCCTTTTATAAAGTCTTCACTGTTAAATAAAATTTGATTTCAAATAATGTCTGTTATATTTTTGAGACATTTTTCTAAATAAGATAAATATTACTTTTTAGATAATTACTAAGAACAAAATATATGACATGAAAATAGATGTCAGTATTCCATTATGTAGCCATTACCAATGTCCATGATAAATACATTGTGTTTAATTGTGTAAAATCAGCCTGCGATTTTTTTGGCTGACATGTCAAGGAAGTTGAATTGGAAAATGTCCGGAACCGAAGCCAATTCGAATTTCCAAAATGCTCGTTTCAAGATGGCATGTTTGATTCTCCTACATCAGATGCTTTGCAACAATGACAGAAACATATTAATTGTCCCTCATCCGCAGTCCCAGTCTTCAACATTTACACCTAGCCTCCCCAAGTTATTTTTTGACGATAATAGTATAGTGAGTATAGTGAAATAGATCACTAATTAGGACTGAGCTATTCTAGTAGTGACCAACCCAAGCGGAGTTTAACAGATTTGAATTCAGAGTTTTCCTTCTCTCAGATTGGTTGCCTAACCAAGGTTAAAGAGTAAAGTCTGCCCTTCTATTTACCCATAGCTGGAGGGAGAGTAGTTGGATTTATACCTTTCCCAAGGGTATTAGCGCTATATGAGCTGTAGATTCATCCAGAATTTGAACTCGGGTCGGCAAGTCCATTTCCTTTAACTCTAACCATTACACCACGTGCCTCAATTTCTTAATCGAAGTTAAACAGGTTTGAATTCGAGTTTTCTTTCTCCTTGGCTGGCGCCTAGCCAAGGTTAAAGAGCCCATTCTGCTTACTATTTACCCATAGCTGGAGAAAGAGTAGTTGGATTCATACCTTTCCCAAATGTATTAGCGCTATGTCAACTGTAGCTTCGTTCAGGATTTAAACTCAGTTCAACAAGTCTATTACACCACGTGCCTCAATTTCTTAAACGAAGTTAAACAGGTTTGAATTCGGAGTTTTCTTTCTCCTTGATGGCTCCTAGCCAAGTCAAAGAGCCCATTTGCTTACTATTTACCCATAGCTGGAGAAAGAGTAGTTGGATTCATACCTTTCCCAAATGTATTACCGCTATGTGAACTGTGAACTTCGTTCAGAATTTGAACTCGGGTCGACGAGTCAATTTCCTACGACTCTAACCATTTAACACTTGAAACGTCTCTTATTTCGATAGCTCGGAAGCCTATCACATTGTAATTATCCGTAAAACAGCTACTTAAGCTGATATTATTTTATTAGTAAGATGGCATCTGATGGAATGCAAAGGGCATCTCAATACTGGATGCATTGACACGTTGAAAAACAGTAATGTCTAATGTAAGAGACTGCTATTTGATGTTAAGGAGATTCCTAAGACAAGAATTATGGAAACTTTCCAAGGAATTGATTTGAAGACGTTGTGTTGATTTGAAGCCGTGGTGTTTTTCTCATCAATCTTTTCCATAGTTTGCTAAAGGGAAAAGTGATGAACAGTGTCTGAAAAAAAAAATAATAATGAAAAAAGATTTCTTTCTTTATAATTACTAGCAAATATATGCACCCTCCGGTTGCAAGTATTTAAGCTTTAATGTAATAAAATATGTAAAATTAGAAAGGCTAAAGAAACTAATAAGAATACAGATAAAAATATTTGAACAGAGGGGTATGATTTGAAAATAGAACAACTGAAACTAACTCTTCCATCATTTTCCCTCTTCTTTCATTGTATTTTTCTAATTTAAGTATTTAGTTAAAAAGGAAGTAAAGAATAAATTACAGTTATTTTTCTTGTTAATGGATTTCATTTAAGATTTATTGAAGAGATTTTTCTTATATTCATTATATAAAACCAAACAGTTAGAAATCAAAATACTAAGCACATATTTATTAAATTCGATTTTTAATATCAATATGCAAATTAGCCTTCCCGTTCACACTGTAAACCGCTATTTTGTTGTATATATAAATATAATTGCATGTTCTCAGTATGTAGACTTAGTCAACAGTATTAATAATGTAAAGAATTTTATTAATAATTGAGTTTAGATAAAAATAAAATCATGGAGAATGTGATGTAAATAACTAATAGAATTGTGACTTGAATAGTAATGTAGTTTCGGTATATTTTCAATAAAAAATGTGTAAAAAATGTTTCAGCGAAAGCAAAATGGATTGGAGAGGGTTTGATTCATTGAAGAATTTAATAAGAATTGTGTATCTTTTATAGTTTAGAATAAGTCTTCATTTTTAGCATTTTTTAACAATTTTGGCTTTAGTACAGTGTACGTTTTCAGAATCAGTCCAGTGTACCTTTTTAGCATAGAATGAACATAGTGTACCTTTTCAGCCTAGCTTCATTCCAGTGTACCTTTTTAGCTTAAAATCAGTCTAGTCTACATTTTTTAGCTTAGAATCAAAGGTACGTTTTAACTAAGAATCAGTCCAGTGTATCTTTTTAGCTTAGAATCCGACATGTGTACATTTTTAGCTTAGAATCAGACAAAGGTACATTTTAACCAAGAGTCAGTCCAGTGTACCGTTTTAGCTTAGAATCAGACATGTGTACATTTTTAGCTTAGAATCAGACAAAGGTACATTTTAACGAAGAGTCAGTCCAGTGTACCTTTTTAGCTTAGAATCCGACATGTGTACCTTTTTAGCTTAGAATCAGACAAAGGTACGTTTTAACCAAGAGTCAGTCCAGTGTACCGTTTTAGCTTAGAATCAGACAAAGGTACGTTTTAACCAAGAGTCAGTCCAGTGTACCTTTTTAGCTTAGAATTCGACATGTGTACATTTTTAGCTTAGAATCAGACAAAGGTACATTTTAACCAAGAGTCAGTCCAGTGTACCTTTTTAGCTTAGAATCGACATGTGTACCTTTTTAGCTTAGAATCAGACAAAGGTACATTTTAACCAAGAGTCAGTCCAGTGTACCTTTTTAGCTTAGAATCAGACATGTGTACATTTTTAGCTTAGAATCAGACAAAGGTACATTTTAACCAAGAGTCAGTCCAGTGTACCTTTTTTAGCTTAGAATCCGACATGTGTACATTTTTAGCTTAAAATCAGACAAGTGTACTTTTTTAGAGATTCAGACAAATGCATCTTTTTAGCCAAGAACCAGTACAGTGTACCTTTATGATCTAGAATATGTCCAATAGGGGCCGGGTTAGCTCAGTCGGTAGAGCGTTCGGCTAGAAACCACAAGGTTCCTAGTTCGATACCGGTCCCCGCCAACTCAGCGTATGAGTAGCACAGGGATCTGTGCGGTAAAGTAAGGAGCTGATGGTAGGTGTGGCGCTCCACCTCAGATGCTAAACACAATCTCCTTCGTCTAGCGTTATTGAAAAGGGGATAGACTCCCTCGCTGACTGGCTTATACCCACTTTAGGCCGCCCCGTTGACTTTACTTACATTTTTCATAAAATCAGACAAGTATACATTTCTGTCATAGAATCAGTCATAGAATCAGTCCATTTCTGTCATAGAATCAGTTTTTAGAATAGAATCAGTCAAGTGTACTTTTTTAGCCTTGAATAAATCCACTGTACCCTTTTTTTAGTACAGAATCTGTCCAATACATCTTTTTAGCCAAAAATCAGTAAAGCATAGATATAAACCTATACAGTTTACATTTTCCCCAAAATCGGTCCCGTATACCTTTCCAGGATAGAATCAGTCAACATTAACTTTTTAGTCCCAAATCAAACTAGTACACTTTTTTCTTAGCATTGAATCATCAATGTTCACCTTTTTTTAACCAATAATATTTCACTTATTAAGCTTAGAATTAGTCCCATGTAACTTTATTTGCATAAAATAGAACAATTTAATTGCATTCATAAAAGAAAATAAAGAAATTGTTGAAAAAAAATCCTTTCTGAACAGAGAAAAAATAATTCCTTATATTAGGAGAAATTTAAGAATTTACAATAATATTTTGCCATTATTTTTATCACGATATTTCTGAGATAAGTTCATCTGTTTTCGTCAGGATACAAATCCCAATAATTAATTCCATTAACACACGTTCAAAATTCCCATTATGTTTTTATTTATCCTTCCCAACGAAATTAAATGTCTTCTTTTATCAAATCTTTGCCTACCAAATTTTCGTCACGGCTGTACAAAATTTCTTGGTATTATTTGTATTATTCGGACTATTTTGCTCATCTTTATTATTTTCTGTACAACGTTTCGGCTGATGTACCCTCCGGCCTTCTTCAAGTATTTCTTGTCGGACTCGGGAATATAAAATGAGCACAATAGTCCGAATAATCCAAAATAATACTAATTATCTAGCCTCATCTCAGATATTCAGAGAAATATGTTCTTTGTATTTTTACCTGTATTATGGAATATTTCAAAGTTAGCTATCTATTGACCTCAGAACCCATTCCATTCAAATAAAGTAATTTTTCAGTGTAAACAAGTGACACGTGTGAGAGCCGCTGCCAGTGGTTTATAGTAGGACCGAAGTGCTGGGAAAACCGCTGTGAGAGGCATAAACTAGTCAAAGAGTTAATAGCTGTCTACTTTTATCGACGAAGGGATTCCTTGACATTTTAACTGGAAGCAATAAAATGGAATTGGACGACCAAAATTAAATTCTTTAAAACCATTTGGGAATTTGGTTTGTCGTTGACACTTTTCGCTTCACTGGACTAAACACTTGAGATTCAGATTGGAAAAAAAATTAAGATTAAAAAATAAATAGAAAGAAATCGAAAGAATAATCCGATTACCTGCGTCAGATTAAAAATTAATCGTTTAATTGTTGGAAAAGTTCATAGCGTCATCGAAACCAATTAAAAGGACAAGCTGAATATTTCAGATTGAACCAGAAAAATAAAACTCTTTTTGATATTTAAGAAAAATGTATAACAGTGAACAAATCTAACACACACGCATGCACACACACACACGCACACACACACACACACGCGCACACACACACACACACGCACGCACACATAAGTGGTTCGAATAAAATTTTCATAGACTGACCAATATACAGAGTGATGTAGAGTATCCCTTTTCCTTATTTCAATATTCTTTTTCTCTGAATGTTTGAGATGACGCTTGATGATTAGCATTATCTGCGTTATTCTGTCTATTGTCCCTGTCTTTATTGTTATTTGTACAACGTTTCGGCCGATATGCCCTCCGGCCTTCTTCAGGCATTTTTGTCGGACTCGGAACCTTCTCGGACTCGGGAAACTTATTTTCGAACTCGGGAACTTTCTTTTCGGACTCGGGAACTTTCTTGTCATAGTCGGGAACGTTCTTGTCGTAATCGGGAGCCATCACAGAACTTCGAAGATAACCTTTTATTCAGTTCACTGGGGTATCCTGTTCTCATTCCGCTAACCATAGCTGGGGTAGGAGTCGTGTTAATTATTTTTCTATGTTACTGTCTCTACTCAGGATTGAGCCCGTAATCCAGAGATAACTGTCACTTAGAACTGTCTTAACCAAACTACCTTATCCACTAGGCCATGTGTCCAATTCAATATTCTTATAACGTTTTCTGAATCATTATTATTACAAAAAATGAATATGAGAAAACACACATAACTTGGAGCTTTATTTTCAATTCTATATTGCTGTTGTTGGCACCTGCATTCGCCACCAACTTCTCACGCTGCATGGGAATCGCATCACACTATCTTTCAGAACTCTTTTGGAATGGCAGAAATAACTTCTCATATTCTTTCAAGTCAGTTTCGTAGACTTGCGCTATCAAGAAAAAAGTCACAGGTTGTTAAACCAGGAATTCTAACCAGTTAAGCATGCGTACTAAGTCTACCCACCCGTCTCTAGTCTCTCAAGCCATTCAGGAATCGTATCAACTGATCTTCCAGGAACTCTTGTGGAATGGCAGAAATAACTTCTCGTATTCGTTCTTGAAGTTCTTCCGACGTATTTGATTTCGGAGAGTAGACTTGCACCTTCAACGAGCCCAAGGAAAAAGTCATGGTGCGTTAAATCAGGACTTTTGGTTGGCCACTCTACCCATCCATCTCACAGGAAAATGGAGATTCAGTAATTCATGAACAACAATAACAAAATGTGGAGGGCACACAACGAACGACTACCTATATTTAATTAACATGTATTAAGAAACATTAAATTAAAGAATTGAGAAAAAGATCATAAGATTACCATGATACTCTCATGGAATATGACTAAATTTCTAGTTTATTTCTCAGCACTGTTCCCCTCACAGCACATACACTTCTTGTTCTTGGATTTCATTGTCTCAAAAAATCCATCAACATCAGATATGACGTCATCATATTACATTTTCAGATAATTAACATTTCAGCCAATCCACGTGTGTGTTAATAACTTCTTTTTATACGTTTCTTAGTCCTGGCCGATTTTGGCCTCAGGCGAATGTTTATTTTATGATTCTTTATATTTGAAGACTGAAAGTCTTATGATTGCCATGGGATTGGCTTCACCTGTGAATAAAACTTGAACTCTAACCTAACAATTACACAATTAGATTTTGCAGGTGTTTATAAAGAATTCAAATATGATAGTAATTATTTTTCTCGAAGATGCCTTTCAGGTGAAATATCATTCTATAAAAGGTAATTACTTTTTGAATAAGGATTTTTTTAACGTTTTAATATTTTCAATATCGAAATTAACGAATAAATGTGTTTGAGAGTTAAAATGTTGCATTTTTTTAACTGTTGAGTCGGTTCCAGGTAAATGTTTCAATTTATAATATGGATTCCTTGTCAGTATATTTATATACCGACCACAATGCACAGGTACGATGTGACACATCCAGTATTTGAACTCGTCTCATCATATCCATTTCATACGACGATAACCATTACATTTGGCGCCTCCAACTATTTATTGCAATACTCCACTTTGGCCCTATCTTGGGCTAGACGGGCGGTCGGAGAGAGCCCCTCCGATCAATCGGCTGTTCATGTCAAGCCCTAGACCTATATGATTTTCCCAACCCTATTGCCCTTATGGCAAGCCCCAACCCCTTTTTATCATATGGGTGCTAGAAGGCGGTGACTGCGGATCTACATGTCCTGGGAATGACGTTAAACTTTATCTGA
>CM042164.1:84669793-84699793 GCA_023376005.1 Doryteuthis pealeii | reverse complement strand
TTTATTGGCTGACGCTGCAGTGTTTTCGATCTATTAATTAGATCATCTTCAGGGCTTTTATTGGAATGTGGAAGGTGATAGAAATTTTTTATCTCAGAATAAGGAGAAGGCGAGTAACAGTCCTTGTTTATCGGTCTGTTTAAATTTTATTATACCACACACACACACACACACATATATATATATATATATATTAAATTTTTTACTTGAAGGCACTTTACAACGCATGTTATCGCATAAAATTCGATACTTTTTCTTATAGAAAATGAACTTGACAAGTGTAATCCAGCAAAGGATGGCTCAGATGTGTAGAATACCGTAAGGCTGTTTCGACTTTATTAAGTCTCATCAGCGTATATACTAAAGATTTCCCTCCGACAGAAATCGAAACCGGTCGAACTTCAGCAAGGACACAGTGCTAATCTTGCTACAGCCGTAAAAACCAACTAACCAACCAACCGTATATTTTCAAGAAAAACCAAACATCTAGCCAAAATCGTGAGTAGATTTGCTTTAACTTGGATCCCCGATAAAAATCACCCGATATAGTCGGTGTGAAAAAACAATTATATTTAATAGTTTTTGTCTTCTATCCGCAATAATTCACCCGATTCATTCGTCTGAAATATATTGGCAAAATCTTTGCAGATTTGTGTGTGTTCAATTTAGACAATCGTCCCGCCGATGTTGGTCATCAGAATTGATTTTCCCAGTCTCGTCTGGTTCGATCGAACTGCGCTACACAACAACAACAACAACAGGTCATGACTTTTACCCGTCAATGGCAATGCTGTAATTTCGGGCTATTTACTCAGATTAATTATTTAATGGCGACGATTTTAGCGTCCAGCACAGGAAAATATGACGAGACCTTTTTAGACTTTTAAAATTCACTTCGGAATTTTTTTTTTTTCCTTCTTCATTATTTCTTCATACACAAGTTTTTTTTTTCCTATCTTTTTTATTTTTCTTCTTCTTTTGTTCATTCTGCAATTTACTTCTTCCTTATTTTATTCGTTTATTTTTTAATTTATTGTTTCTCCTTTTTCTGCTTCTTCCTTATTTCATCTTACTCTAGTTTTTCATTTTCATATTTTCTTCTTTTTCTCTTTTTGTGGTCACCTACGCATTTTTTACTTCTTTTTTTCATTCGATTATTCTTTTATTTCTTCCCCCTTTTTCTGCTTCTTCGTCATTTCTTACTCTAGTTTTTCATTTTCCAATTTTCTTCCTCTTTTTCTTTTATTTTATCTGCTCCGTATTTTCTTCTTCCCTTTCTCATTCGTTTTTTTATTTATTTTTAATTTTTTTTTTTTTTTTTTTACTTGTTTTACTTTTTTCTGCTTCTTCATCATTTATTCTTATTTTAGTTTTTCATTTACTTATTTCCTTCCCCTTCTTCTTCTTTTGACCGCTCCATGTTTTCTTCTTCCTTTCTTTCATTTGTTTCATTTTTTTGCTAGTTTCCTTCTTTTTCTGGTTCCTCATCATTTCTTCTTACTCTAATTTTTCATTTTCTATTTCCTTCTCTTTCTCTTTCTTTTTGGCCTCACCGCAATTTTCTTCTATTTTTATTTGCTTATATTTTTGACTTATTTCTTCTTCGTTCCGCTTCTTCATTATTTATTCTTATTTTAGTTTTTACTTTCCTATTTTTCCTTCTATTTCTTCTTTTTTCCTCTCCGCCATTTTCTTCTTCCCTTTTTTGTCTTTTAAAAAGTATTTTCTTCTCTTTCTCTTTCTTTTTACTTTCTCCCTTTTCTTCTTTCTTTTTTAACTCCATTATTATTTTTCTTCATTTTCTTCTTCATTATTTTATTTTTCTTCTTACTTGATTTTTCTCCTGTTTTACGTTTTATTACTTTTTCTTTTTCTTCGTTTCCTTCTTTTTCGTATTCTTTTTCCTTTTCTACCTCTTCCTACTTTAATAAAAAATCTATATCAGTCTTTTCTTATTCCCACCTCTCTCTCTCTCTCTCTCTCTCTCTCTCTCTCTCTCTCTCTCTCTCACACACACAACACGCACACACACACGCACACACACACACGCACACGCTTCTTTTTTTTTCTTGTCCACTAACCTGCTCAGTTCAATTGTGTTAGTATAACATTTTAGATAAAAAAAATAAAAATAAAAAGACGAACAACAGCAAATAAATGAATTAAAACTTATTTCAATGAATTTAACAACAAAACATGACTTACAATATAACCGTCTCTTCTATGTAGAGAGTCAAGTTTAAGAGACTTACCAGTCCGATGGAGAGGGAAACTGAGGATATCTGGTATCTTCTAATAAAATAATTTCCAGAGATAATTTCTGGTCCCAATGTATCTATTGAATATCGGTGACAAAACATGTGAGCTCGTTACGTGATTACTGTGTCCAATCACAGAAAGGTTCTCACACAACTAACGCCATACATAGAAATAAACGTATTTTACTAATTTATCAGCTGGATTTCTACTAAAATACTTTTGGGGGTTGTGGACTTTTTGTGGGATTATCTAAATAGACAATCATCTTTCCCCATATTTATTGACTTATACTTATTTAGTACTAGAAGTGGCTACCCAGCGTCGCTTGGGTAAAGTGTTGGGGGTAAAAAAGGTAGTTTCGCAGATCCATTATTGTTGAATTGCAAGTTGGATCTTCTGTAGCAAGATGAGGAATATCCTGAGTTTTGCGAGAACTACTATTAGAAAAGAGAGGAAGAAGAAATAAGAGTGAGTAAAGGTTTTAAAAAAAAGTGATGATCACAAAACAGTTGTCGTGAGTTTGAACGGGGCCTGACCCCCCGAATGGAGAATTGAATGTCAATCGACAGTTTCGGGTGTTGACCGGAACCGGAAGTCACGTGGTGACGTGGAACGACGAAGAAAAATACCGGCCTCTTTTTTTTTGCTTTCGAACGCGTAGGGTACCGACCGGACCTCTGGTCCTAGTATGGGATCACAGTAATCTAACAGTGTCCTCTCTCTCTCTCTCTTTCTCTCTGCCTTTCCTCCTCTCCGATACAACCCACGAGACGCACGAGACGAGCCTGGAAATAAAAGCTAAGCAGCTTGTGACGATATATTTCTCGCGTTGTACTTTTTTTATCGACAAGATGACCGCCACGTGCCGAATACCTTTTTAGTGTCGTGAATTTGGAGGCACGTTGACAAGACCCGCTATACAACATATATCGCTATTAGAACGTTACATATATCCGTTTTGGTACCGTGAATATACCGCCACGTTACACTTCGCAAGAAGCCCCATTAGAATCCAAATGTAAAAAAAGACCTTGCGTTTATCCAGACACTGTGAAAACAAAAATCAATGTCTCCTATTCAAAATACTAAATGCAAAAAAAACAAAAACAACAACAACAACAAAAAAAAAACAAAAAAAAAAAAAAAAAACAAACAACAAAAACATGCTGTTATCATTTAATTTCTATTTTTCTAGTTATCATCATGAATATAAATCAAATCTTCATTATTTTTACCTAGAAACCAAGATATCGTGATAGTGAATGTGTATATATATTTACTTTGTCATTAATTGTTTTATTTTCTTAGTTTCTTCCGGATATGATGGCAACAAACTCGTATTCAAGTATTGCCATTGCTTGACATAGTAACAATAATAATAATAACAAAAATAGCTCAACAGTTCAAACAATATAATGGTGAGCTTCAAAAACATATAAAGGACAAGACATGTATTGCATATCAAAGCAATGCCTGTGTCTGAAGCTTTTTTAAGTGAGGAAAGGCTTTGCACAGAACCAATCCCACTCTCTAAATGACTGTCACATTTGAGCCAAAAAGAAGAACAAGTAAACATCATTTGCTGCAGCAGCCGCCGCAGGTTAAATTTTGGAGTTTTCCTTCTCCTAGACACTTGCCTTGACAAGGCTGAGGAATGCATCTCTCCCGGTGGTTTTGCTACGCGCCTGGATACCAATCCAAGTATTTCTACGTCCCCGCGTATGTTATTTGCTAGATGGCCGTTGAGTGAAAGGCTTCATCCGCCCTTTGACAGGTTTTGTTTTTCGTCCTGCTGGATGTCTAGCCATCCTCCTCACCAGAAAGGCTTGGTGGGGTAACCGGTTTAGTCGCCGATAACCCAACTAGGAGACAGGTAGTACTGGGTTACATAATACCAGTAGCGCCATATGCGACCTGACACACATACATACAAACTGCCCTTTATATATGTATAGATATACTGAGGGTCTTAGTATCCTAGGTGTGACACTAATCTGCATTATGTGGTGTGGTTCCAATTCTGGAGTTTTCGGAAGTACGGAATATCCCTTCATATCCAGCACTCTACCATCAGGTACATGTATGATAAAAAAAGGTTGGAGGTTTTGCTATAAGAGCAAAAGGGTCGGGACCATCATATAGGCAATTCAGTTGTCACAGCAGCCAAGTGCTCTCTACTCGTCAACCAGAGCAACTTTGTACTCATTTCGTTTGGACTGACCTAGCAATTTCATATTCAATATACAAATTATTTCGGTTATTTCCTATAAGTCTAACATAAACAAAGGGGAACCACTCTTGACTGATAAATTATTTATTTATTTATTGATCTACTAGGAAAAAAGAAGACAGGGTTATGGTTAGGGTTTAGGGTTAGTGTTACGGTTACGGTTACGGTTTAGGGTTAGGGTATAGGGTTAAATTAATGGGAAAATAAATAAATAATTAATCAGTTAAGAGTGATTCTCCTTTGTTTATGTTAGACTTATAGGAAATAACCATTATTTCTACAGTCTAACCCCTCATTTTCGGACCACTGCATACAAAAGGTAAATAAACTTTAACAAGGTGTAGTTCAATTTTGATATTTATGAAAAATTTAAACCCGAAAACTAATCAAGAGCCGGAAACCCTAAGTTGGTGTGATACTAAAAACGAGTGCTACCCAGCAACTCCTGTGACACTACCGCTGTCAAACTGCATTGGTTCCTTACCTTTCTTTTGGATCACAGCGGCAGTATGGAGAGGTGGATTTGCTGCTTGGGCAACAGCTCATCCTCCATGTGAACCCGCCCAGGCTACGTAGTTCCGAAAAAGAATTTGACACCCTAACCATCGTCTCTCGTAGATGGAAGGATGCCAACAAAGACAATAATAAATTTAATGTTGTTGTATTTTTTAAACCATATATATATATATATATATATATATATATATATATATATATATATATATATATATATATTATTCCCTTGGGGAAATAGAGAGAGTACTATCGGTGCTGTTCTACGTAAGTATGTCATGTAGTCCTTTTCAATATATATATATATATATATATATATATATATATATATATATTGAAGGCAATAGACAATGCAATATGTGTTGAAAATTATATTTATTTAACTTTTTTTTTTTTAATTCTAAATATTTTCGGAAATAAAATTCCATCATCAGAGTTATTAAAAGTATTAGGTGTTTTTTTTTTATAGTACTTATCCCACGGCGATGGTGTAATCATTTGTTGTTTTGAGAAGTTGAGGAACGCCGAATATTTGAAAATGTTTTTCTCTTTCGGTTAATTCCGTGATGTAAAATCGGCTATTTCCGTGATGTTAAGTCGGTCGGCTGCTCCTGTGCTCGTGGAGATTGTTCGAAATTCTTGATGATGATGGTGATGATATATATATATATATATATATATATATATATATATATATATATCATCATCATCATGTCGCGCTTGCAGCACGGATATCAATGACTATCTCTCGCCAACCTTCCCTATCATTCATTGCACCTGGGAGGTCCTCTGCGGAGCAAATAGAATCCTCGCATAGCTGGTCAATGTAGGTCCTTGTCGGGCGCCCCACAACTGCATGTCCATGTGTTGGCTTCCACAGGAGAACGTCGCTTATGAGCTCGTCCTTGCTTCTCCAGCAGTGTCCTGCATGTTTTGTCCGTCTCACTCGGATAGTTTGTGAGATGGGAGGCAAGTAACCGTACGGCTGCCTCTTCGTGGGGTGCTGCTTCCACGACTTGTTCAAGACTGCACGCAGCATTCTTATGCAGCTTCCATCTAGCTTATTCTCGTTAGGGTCCAAGTGGTGTAGCCATATAGCAGCACTGATAGAACCACAGCCTGGAAGAACTGTCGCTTCAGCTTGTCAAGGAGATCGGACCTCCATATGACTGATAATTTGTTTGTGGCCGACCATGCCTTTGCTATTTGTGTATTAACATCGCTCTCTGTGGATGAGATATTACTACCTAGGTACGTGAATTATTCTACTGGCTTGAGAGGCGTGCCGTTGAGTGTGGAGATATTTCCTTTCTTTTTGAAACTCATGAACTCAGTGACTCAGCCTGTGCTGGTGTATCTGCAAGAAGTGCAAGGTCATCAGCATAGTCTGCATCTGTGACTGCTTGTGCGTGATATCGCCTAGTTCTTGCCTATATATATATATATATATATGAGTAAGAAAAGGTGGAATGAAAACATCACACAATGCTGTTAAAGAAGAAAACAATTTATAATATAATCATAGCTGATACTGATCAATATTTCGATTTTACAAAAATCATCATCAGAGCTCATTCACTCCCGTAGTTGTTTGGGTCGGAGAGGAAAGTCAAAATGAGTTTACAAAAAAAAAAAACCAAAAAAAAAAACCTTAATACTGCAAAAAACGAAAGACGTTACAATATTCATATATATATATATATATATATATATATTCCTGTTATTTATATTATGATCATAACTACTGATATACTATAGTGATTTTGTGACTTATGTATAGTCCCTTCCCATCTACGGACGTGAACGGACCTCTCTTCCCTCTTAGTCCGTTGATGAGAGGTTCGTCTGTATAGATATTTGCTAAAACTTCGATATTCATGCCAAACTTCTTAAGGAAAGATAGTTTGCGTTGCGCTAGCTTTCGTTATAAAAGTATCATACATTATCTCTGTAGGATGCACCGCTAGTCACAACCGTTCATGGGACACAGAACGTCTTCTACCATTTCGTCTGCGCATATATTTATGTTTTTTTTTTCTTTCTCGAAATAACGATATTTATATTTTCACCGGATGAAAATGATTGAAATTTAATTAGACCAATTAGGAGAAAGTCTGTTTTATTTTTATTTTTTTAAATTTTTTTTAAGTGGTGGGGGGGAGCCATATTCAACTTGTGATGCTTTGGTAAGTCAGAAAAAGAATTTGTTGGTGGGGGACCGAAATTAATTGAACACAAAACCTGCAGACTGCACTGCATTCGACTCTTTTCCTGCATCGATGCGACAGCACCAACAACACAAACTGGAAAATCTGCATTTTCTTGCAAGAAATTTCCACTTTCTATTCGATTCCTTTTTACACCAAATTAAATCCATTCAAGACTGAAAAAAAAAATTCTGTTGCTTTTCATTTTCTATCAAATGAAATTATTTTCTATTTCTCTACTAACGCCGAATTTATGCACCAATAGATTCGACATCTTTTTTCTTTTTCTTTTTCCTATGTTTCTTTCTTTCTTTCTTTCTTTCTTTCTTTATTCCGTTCTCTCTTTCTTTCTTTCTTTCTTTCTTTCTTTCTTTCAGTTTTGATTTCTTTCTTTCGGCAATTCTTCCATTATTACTTATTTCCAGTATTTCTTTCTTTCTTTCTTTCTTTCTTTCTTTCTTTCTTCTGCAATTCTTCCATTATTACTTATTTCCAGTATTTCTTTCTTTCTTTCTTTCTTTCTTTCTTTCTTTCTTTCTTTCTTTCTTTCTGCAATTCTTCCATTATTACTTATTTCCAGTATTTCTTTCTTTCTTTCTTTCTTTCTTTCTTTCTTTCTTTCTTTCTTTCTGCAATTCTTCCATTATTACTTATTTCCAGTATTCTTTCTTCTTTCTTCTAGTTCTGTCTTTCTTTTAATCGTTTCTTTCTTTCTTTCTCTCTTAATGTTTCTTTTTTAATTCTTTCTTTCTTTATTTCTTTCTTTTTCCTCTTTTTCTTTGTTTTGCTCTCCTTCTTTAAGGGCTTCTTTTATTCTTCTTCCTTTTTTCTTTCTTTCTTTTTCATTTTCTTTCTTTCGGGGTGCCTACCATTCTTCCTTCTTTTCAATATATCTTTTTTCCTACACCTCATTTTTCCTTCTTTCATTCATTCATTTTATCTTTCTTTCTTCTTTGTATTCTTTTTGTTTTATTTCTTCCTCTAATTCTGTCTTTCTTCCTTTCATCTTTTCTTTCTATCTTTCTTTCTTTCTTTCTTCCTTTCTTAATGTTTGCTTTTCTTTCTTTCTTTCTTTCTTTCTTTCTATTTAAAGGCTTCTTAACTTCTTCCTTGTCTTTTGTCTTTCTTTCTTTCAACTTTTTTCTTTCTTTCTTTCTTCCTGTTTTTTTTTTATTTTGGATTTGTTTCTTTCTAACTTTCTTTCTTTTCTCCTTTCCTTCTTTGTGAGTCTCTTCCATTATTACTTCCATCTTTTATTTCTTTCTTCCTTCTAATTCTTTCCTTCATTCTTGCTTTCTTTCATCATTTCATTCTTTCTGTCTTTTTCTATTCTTTTTGTTCTGTTTTGTTTTCTTTCTTTTAGGGGATCGTCCATTTTTCTTCCTTTCTGTCATTCTGTCTTTCTTTTTTCATCTTTTCTTTCTTTTTTTCTTTCTGTCTTTCTTCTCTCTTTATTTCTTTCTTTATTCTTTTCTTTCTTGCTTGCTTCCAAACTCTTCTTCTTCCTTTTTTCTTTTGTTTTCTTTCTTCGTGCTTATTTTCATTTTTCGTTACATACAATTAATTAACTTCTTCCCTATTTCTACTTTTCTCATTCAAAATCTGTAAAATTGCAGATGATTCGTTTTCATTCAGTATCTTTTAAGATTATTTGTTTTTTCTTTCTTTTTTGATCCGTGTTATTTCTTCGCTTCATTCATTTTTTCATTCATTTGCATTCACCTTTTCGTATTCATCTTTCCTCTCTTTTATTTGCCGCCTTCCGTCAAATATTCGCCTTCTTTTTCGATTTCCTTCTGTCTCGTGTTTCTCTATTTAATTTTTCATTAAATATTTCATTAATTATATTCGCAAATATTTATTTTTCATTTTTTCTTCGGCTTTTTTTCTTTTATTCATTTTCCTTTCTCTCTCATTTTCGGATTGTCTTTTTTCATCTGCTTTTCCTTCCTTTTTTGTGTCTCGACTTTTTTACATCATTTTCCTCTGATTATTCAAAAAAAAGTCTTATTATGCGTCTTTCTACCTCTCTTGATTTATTCGATAATATATCTTCGTCGCCATTCCCATTTCTTTTTTTCTTTTCTCTATGGCGTTCGAACAATCTTTCCCTTTTCTTCTCTTATTAAATCTTGAAATGTGGAGAATATCGTCCATTTCTCCATTTTGTCAATCGTGAAAATTGTTCGCACATGCGCATCGAATCGTTCTCGCCATTGAAAGTCTAACGAGAAGGAAAATGACTCAATCCCAGCATGCTTTGCAAAATGGGTAAAAATGAACCGAGTAACTGGATTCGGAATTTGCATTGATCATTCTGTCAGAATAAATTGCACCAAGAGGAAAAAAAAGAAGACTTTTACAAACACTTGGAATATTATTTCGCATTTTCTATTATTTGTATGATTGCCTCTTTTCTTAATCTACCTATCTATCTACCTATCTTTCCATCTCAGTCTGTTTTATATATATATATAATATATATATATATATATATATATATATATATATATATGTATGTATGTGTGTGTGTGTGTGTGTGTGTCTGTGTGTGTGTGTGTGTATGTGTGTGTGTGTGTCAGAGGGCGAGCCAGATCTGGAATCATAATAAAAAAAACTGAACAGGCTCGCACACACACACACACACACACACACACACACACACATAGTTTGGAAGACATGTGACAGAATCAAATGGACAGCCACTAGCAACAACTTTAGCTCTTGAGATCTTCTGCGGATGAGACTTTATCTCGAAATATTAAGAATAAATGACAGGTTAACAAACAACACCACAGTTACTTTCTTTTTTCTTTACACTTGCATTGTGATAGCCTTCAAAACCAATCAACAAACCAATATATATATATATATATATATATATATATATATATATATATTAGGCCGGGTTCGCTCAGTCGGTAGTGCGTTCGGCTAGAAACCATAAGATTCCTAGTCCGATACCGATCCTCGCCAACTCAGCGTATGAGTAGCACACGGGTCTGTGCGGTAAAGTAAGGAACTGATGGTAGGTGTGGTGCTCCACCTCAGACGCTTAAATAATCTCCTTGGTCTAGCGCAAGTGAAAAGGGGATAGACTCCCTCGCTGGTTGGCTGATACCGAATTAAGGCCGCACCGACGACTTTACTCATATATATAGGCAAAAAAATCCAACTGACTAGTATAGAGGGGTTGATTCTATTTGGGTTATCAGTATTTCCTGTACATCCACAATGCATGCTCATGTTGATGCAAACTTATAGATTTATACAAATATTTTTACAAATCCCTAAGGGAGCTCAATGAATAATAACTAATAAAGTAATTACACACAGAACAATACTTATACATTCAATGAAAGAAAACTTAACAAACTATCATTTGGCTATTATAAATTTATTTCGACCAGAACTCAATATAAGCCTAGTCTCGTCAGATATCTTATTATGTAAATATTGAAAAAAAAACAAAAAAAACAAAAAACAGAATAGAAAAATATTTTCTTTTCTTTCTTTTTTATAATACCAGTGAAAATCTTCTCATGAAAAAACAAAAACGTTATATATGATAATAATAATAACAACAGAAAAAAATCAAGTATATTAAAAAAACAAAAACAAAAGAAAAAGAAACAAATCCTGAGACAGGAAATGTACATTATACATACAATGTAACCATTATTTCCTGAATTTAAATCACTTGCTTGTCTGTCAGGTATTCAATTTTAACAAGAATATTATTAATATTAAAACAAAATATAATAAAATAAAAAAGTAACAATATAATAAAAAAGAATTATTCTATTTAAATATTGGAAGGAAGGAAGTCACTTGTATACTCTCTCATTATTATCACTTGCTGCTAAAGTTTTTGACGATATTTGAACAAGTCTTTTCTGGGATTTCCTTTCATTCCTCAATGGTGTGCGTGTTCTAATTCCTGTAGATTCTTAGGTGACGGACGATTTATTCAAACTTACAATTCTTGCCATAGATTTTCAATAGGATTCAATTCAGAACTCATTTAGGGTCATGGCAGAACTGAAACCTTTCTTCTGAAGCCTCGCAGCCACTGATATAGAATTATGTTGGGGTTCATTTTCTTGCTGAAAAGTAAATCGTCGACCTAGATCAAGATTTTGAGCATATTAGTTGTAGATTTTCATATAGAATCTTGATGTCTAGAGGTTAGGGAATTGCGCGCATTGTACGTTTATATTTACATTTTTGTAGGAAGCGCGTAGTGTAATGGTTAAAGTCATGGGAAATGGACTCGTTGACCCGAGTTCAAATCCTGGATGTGGTAATTGCATTTCCCTTAAAAGCACCAACTCAAAGACACGCCCACACTTGCAATTTTAAAATTATTTTGATAAATTATGTGAATTCTCGTTCATGAAGTTTTTATTTTCAAATTTGATTTCTTTAATTGTGAATGTATCCAAGGTCTATGTATGCACATAAGCATATACCTTTATCTATATAAATGCATACATATACACATTCTTACAGGAAGTGCGTGGTGCTATGGTTAAAGTCACGGGAAATGGACTCGTCGACCCGAGCTCAAATCCTGGACGTGTTAATTACATTTCACTTAGCGCTAGTACCCTTGGGAAAGGTATGAATCCTACTCTCCCTCCAGCTATTGATAAATAGTAGGGCAGACTGGACTCTTTAACCATGGCTAGGTAACCAGTCTAGGAGAAGGAAAACTCTGAATTTAAACCTGTTAAACACCGCTTAAGAAGTTGACCTTGTGTCACATCCTGCTCGTGCGGAGGGGCTTTCTTGTAATTTGGTGACAATATTTTTCATAATGTTTTTTTAGATAAATCTAAGTTCAGTTTTTGTGGGGTTGATTAGACCAACATGACCTTATATCACAAATTAACGATGACAAAACTAAATATCAATATAGGAGGAATAGACCCTAAAAGCGCACACATAAAATTTAAAGACCATAAATACAACTTTATAAATAATAAACAAGCTAGACTAATCGATAAAAATAGGTTTGAATTCAGAGTTTCCCTCTCTTATGGGTGACCTAACCAAGGTTAAAGAACTAAGCCTACATAATTATTTACTCATAGCTCGAGGGAGAATAGTTGGGTGGATACCTTTCCCAAGGGTATTAGGGCTATGTGAAATGCAAACAGCCTCGTCTAGGATTTGAACTCGGATCGACGAGTCCATTTACTACGACTCTAAATGTTATTCCACGCTCCTCCACAATAACAAATATATCAATATTATTTGGATTATTAGAACAGTTGTCCTCATCTTTATTCTTACTAGCAAAATAAAACACACCCTCCGGGCGATGTAAAAATATATGTTTTAAACATATTGCCTGAGGAGTGGGAGTTAAAAATTCAATGTCAGCGAGTTTGTACCCTAAGTAAGTAAAATCATCAAATTCATTAAAGGATCAAAAAATAAAACAATTTGAAATGTAAACTTTAAATATGTATTAAAATAAAACAAACAATATATAGATATATAATACCAGTCATGTATTTATTAAAACTTATTTTAAAAAACAATGAGGACTGTCTAATGCTGCATGTTCAAATTTTGAGTGTATTTATTCTATGTTATGACGATTTTGGGTAATGTGACGTAAGCAGTGACGTAGTTTTTGTTACAAACAAAAACCGGAAGCGAATCTCCATTATTAATAGATATGTACAATGTTTCGACCGATGTGCCCTACGGCCTTTTTTTAGGTATTTCTTGTCGGACTCGGGAGCCTTTTCGAACTTGGGAACCTTCTTTTCGAACTCGGCATCCTTGCTGTTGTAATCGGTAACCTTCTTGTCGTAATCGGGAGCCTTCACGGAACTTTGGAAATTCAGGGAAATAGTAACAAATATATGTTATAGGTAAAAGTGCGGATAATTTTTGACTCTCCCTTGTACAATAAAATGCTTCCAAAATCTTGATTTTTCAATTTGCCTATTTGAGTATATATTTATCGATCAGGTCATCCATATTTATTCTCACTTTGTCATGTCATTTACCGAAGCCTCATTCAATAGATCTATTTATCTTTCGTCCATTCGATGAGCACTTCGATTAGAAAATCAATCGTTTGGTCAGCCAGATTATTCATCTCGACGTGTCAGTCAAAATTTCGATTTATCTTTTTTTTTATGTGTGTGTGTGTCTTCATTTCAAAAATTCACAGACTCTCTTTTCCTAACATACCGTCTCACAGAATCTTTTCCCGCGTTTTTTTTTTTTTTTTACCTTTCTATTATGAATAAAACGAAATTTCTTATTTAACTTCTACCATTTTCTTCGCCATCATGGCTACTCGCTAAACTTTATTATCTCCCCTTCTTTTCACTCTCTAATTTTGACATGTCACTCTGCTTTCGCATCTCTAATCGTTTTTTCGTTACCAATTTTCCTCCTTAGTCTTGCCAGTTCCCATTACCTGCACGAAAAGAAGAAGAAGAAGAAAATCACATTTTTTCATTCTTTTTTTTTTTTTTTTGCTTCAATTTTATTTGCCTCTCTGAATCAATATAGAATAAATGAATTCACTTTCCATTTCTTAGAATCTTCTGTCTCTTCATTTTCGACTTTGACATTTGACAATATCCTCCCTCGGATTCCAGGATTTCAAACTTCCATTCTATTCTACGCCAAATGGACAATTATATGTATATATATTATATATATATATATATATATATATATATATATGTATGTATGTGTGTGTGTGTGTGTGTGTGTGTGTGTGTGTGTGTAAGGTATCCAAAACTGGCAGTAAGGGATGAATCTACATGGGATATTCACAATCTCACTGTATAATTATTGCATGTTTCAGTAGGTGCAAATACAAGGATTTTTATAAATCTCTGAGAGAGCTCAATGTATAATAATCTATTTTAGATTAAATACAGATCAATATTTATATATATTATTAATATATATTATTATATTATATTATATATATATTATTAATATATATTATTAATTTTATAATATTAATATATATATATAATATTATATTATTATTATAATAATATATATATATATATATACCCTGATACAACATCATGAAGCTAAGAGGTCCATAAGAAAGCAACGGCAAAAAAGCATCGGAACATCATCATCTACAGGGACAACCTACAAATGCAAAATCTGTGGTCGTGAATGTTTCTGAAACATCGGACTTCATTGTCACAGGAGGCGCTGCAACTTTAGGGCCACACAAAAAACGTTATCATAGTCTTTCGAGACTGAATTGCCAATGATATATATATATATATATATATATATATAATATATATATATATAGTGTGTGTGTGTGTGTGGTGTGTGTGTTTGGGAAGTATTTTTTATTTAAACATATAGAATTAAACAAAACAGATCTCTCCTGTTTAACGAGTTTATTAATGATATTTTCAAACTTTCTGGCCAACTTCTTTATATTTGGAAGGAATCTGTTATAGTCATTCTAAAACGTAATTACTGTATTCAAAATTAATCTTATTTAAGAATGGTTGTATTGCTTGATGTATAGAGCTTCGAGTATTTGGAGTTTTTTTTTTTGTGCATTATGTATTTATTTTCCGTTGGGATTTTTTCTTTGGAAATTACATGCATGCCCCATGCATGTAATTTCAAATGTTGTGAAATGGAGCTATAATCTGACATATGTAGAGTCAAGCAGCGTGACAAGGTCGTTGAGGTAAGAGCGGTGTAAATCCTTTCATTTTTTGGGAGACAGCAATCTCTTAAGGAATTTGTATATTACATATACTACTACAAAAGGAAAAACACCCTCCGGGCGATGTAAGAATAGATTTTTGAAACATATTGCCTGGGGGGTCGGAGTAAAAAATTCAGTGTCAGCGAGTGTGTACCCTAAGTAAGTAAAATCGTCAAATTCATTAAAGGATTTAAAAAATAAAACAATTTGAAATATAAACTTTAAATATGTATTAAAATAAAACTATCTATATATAGATATATAATACCAGTCATGTATTTATTAAAACTTGTTTTAAAAAACCAATGAGGACTGTCTAATGTTGCATGTTCAAATTTTGAGTGTATTTATTCTGTTATGACGATTTTGGGTAATGAGACGTAAGCAGTGACGTAATTTTTGTTATAGACAAAAACCGGAATCGAATCTCAATTATAAATAAATATATAATACCAGTCATGTATTTATTAAAACTTGTTTTAAAAAAACAATGAGGACTATTTAATGTTGCATGTTCAAATTTAGAGTGTATTTATTCTCTTATGACGATTTTAGGTAATGTGACGTAAGCAGTGACGTAATTTTTGTTGCAGACAAAAACCGGAAGCGAATCTCCATTAGTCATAGATATATTACATATGTATATATATAATGTTTGTGTTTTATGAATAATATATTGTAATTCGGAATTTGGAAACTTATATGTTTTATGTAACTTTCATTGAACTTTTTAGCGTATCTAAAGCAACTTTACTCATATTTAACACAGCTTTTAGCTCACAATACAAAGCAAAGAATCAACCGAGTGATAGGTCGTAATTAGAAAAACTTGTAAGTTGTGGCAATCGTAAGTCATAGTCCCACTAACTCAGCCTAGAAATCGTAAGATTCTGTTTGATACCGGTCCTCACTACCTCAGCGTATGAATAGCACAAATTGGGTAATCTCATATGTGTGAGAACATGGGGAGCTTTATTGTAGGTGTTGTGCTCTACCTCAGCAAAAACAATTTCCCTGTTCTATCGCTAACTAAAAGGTGATAGACTCCCTCGCTGCCGGCTGATACCGGTAGATACCATATAATTAGATACCAGGTGTTCGTATTAGGGTGATTCTAAGTTGGACCTTTCTTCCACTAGAGGAATATTACAGTTGTTCAGGTCCAAGTTGAGAGGTCGATGTTCAATATTACTGAACAGAAAAATATAATTGGTAAAGAAAAGGGTTAAAAATCGGCGATTTTGCGGTTATAGATCTATTTCTAACCACAGGTATCTGTGTATACCTATGAGTTTTATCAGACCGCTAACTTTATTGAAAATGAGCAATTTCTATAAAGTTAGCGGTCTGAGGAAACACGTATGCACAGATACCTGGGGTAGAATATATCTATATCTATAACCGTAAAATGGACCATTTTAAGCCTTTATCTTTACCATATATATATATATATATATATATATATATATATATATATATATATATATATATATATGGTGGGTAAAATGAAGAATGAACAAAAATAATGACTCAAACAAGTCCAAGTAGGAGAGAAATATTTCGTCCTTCTGACGCGAGGAACTTCCCCAGTCGGTCTGACTTTTCATTCAAAGCAAAATACGTGCATTTGTGTTTATCTAAATTCCACCACTAACTCACTTTCTCTTCTATAAACACAAATGCACGTATTTTGCTTTGAATGAAAAGTCAGACCGACTGGGGAAGTTCCTCGCGTCAGAAGGACAAAATATTTCTCTCCTACTTGGACTTGTTTGAGTCATTATTTTTGTTCATTCTCCTTTTACCTCATCTCATACTGTCGGATTTTACTCCAACCCTCCTATCTTTATATATATATATATATATATATATATATATATATATATATGGCTAAACTTGCACAAAGGTGTCAAAATTAGGTTGACCCAGAAAAAACAGAACCCACAAATTTTGTAATAAAACTGTTAATTTTAACTAAGGGGTCTAGGGTTAGGGTTGGAGTTTAGGGTTAGTTTTAATGGGAAAATGAATAATGTGGGTTCTGTTTGTTCTGGGTCACCCTGTATACCGGTGACCCAGAAAAAACAGAACCCACAAATTTTGTAATAAAACTGTTAATTTTAACTAGGGGATTTAGAATTAGGGTTAGGGTTAGGGTTAGGGTTGGGGTTGGGGTTTAAGGTTAGTTTAATGGGAATATTAAATAAATAATTTGGGTTCTGTTTTTTCTGGGTCAACCTAATTTTACACCTTCGTGCAAGTTCAGCCATATATATATATATATATATATATATAATATATATATATATATATATATATATATATATATATATATATATGCGTCTGTGTTTATGTGTTTCGATATGTGTATATATGTGGTAAACTAGACTGCAAGAAGAAAGAGAACGCACGTGAGTGTTGTAGACAGTGAGAATCAACGACGCCTCGTAGTCCTGTTATTATTTATTTATTTTATTTAAATAACACACCTGTTTCTTCATTTCTTTCTATTCTTATTCAAACCCGCTCACAATCGATCTTATTTTTCTGTTCCTACACCCCCCACCCCGTGCCCCCGGTCGGTGCTGTGTGAAGGCCAATACGATTTTCACCGATCCCCTTTTTCAGATCGTCCTACTCCAAACTTTTGTCTACATCGTGCGATGAATGCATCGGCCATTTCTCACCACCCCTTACCCCACAGTCAAAGCGACTTTGTCCTGTAGCGAAAAACCCGCAAGGCGCAGCCCGATGACAAATTGCCCCACTGAAATGTGTCGACATAAGAGACAATGCCACAAATCCGGTGTTATCTCAGTAAATATGAATGAGCTGGCAGATATGAACGGCACTGCCAACAATCTCCTGGGGAGCCAAAGTGTTCACCTCCCCCCCCTCGCCACCGCGACCGCCACCACCGTCCAATAAAAATAGCCCTGCGACACGAACGCTCTGAGATGAGAGCTGACTGGGAGATGAGCGGGAAGTGTGAATAGGAATACAGATTTATCGAACACTGCACAGTAACACCCGGATAACTCAAAGTTTGGCCGCCAATTTAGAGGAGATTTTGAGAAAAAAAAAACAAGAAAAAAAAAGAAAGAAAAATAAAGCAGGGAAAATCTACATGGATTAGGCTGATGAAATTTTCAGTGTTGACAAGGTTGCTGGTAAAATATTTTTGAGAACTATCAAAAACCCACAGTTAATCTATCTATCTATCTGTATGCCTGTCTGTCTGTCTGTCTGTCCCTCTCTCTCTCTCTCTCTCTCTCTCTCTCTCTCTCTCTTTATATATATATATATAAATGTAGGCATTTTAACAACTTTTTTTTACCACCTGACCCTAATTGATCCCTTAATTTTCGCTCTCCTTTTATTTATTTATTTAAAAAAAAAATTCATCTGAACATCGCGTGCATTAACACCAATGCAAGTTTGTTTGATTATAATGTTTTTTAAATACAAATTTAACGTCATGACATTACATCACGTGAATACAATCCACGTCCCATAAACGTTAAACAAGCCACAGTTTAAAAAAACAATTTTTAGCTTTACATTTCCCATCGCGTGAAAAACGCTTCATATAAACGCTAAAAAATTTGATTTTTAACATCTCAACCATTTCACGACTGGTTTTTGACATCTCAACCATTTCTCATCTGATGATTGGATTACCAAGAAACTTTAAGTTATGAGTGTGAAACCATAATATCACCATTAATTATATATATATACATATATATATATATATATATATATATATATATATATATATGCATGTGTGTGTGTGTGTATGTATGTATGTGTGTGTGTGAAGAAAAGGAAGTGAATCCGACGGTATGTAGTATATTAAGAAATATTGAAAAAACAGGTTTAAATGAGTTAAGGGGTGAGTTTATTGGCCGACGCTGCAGTGTTTCGATCTATTAATTAGATCATTTTCAGGGCATTTGTTGGTATATGGAAGGTAATAAGAATTTTTTTATCACAGAATAACGAGAAAAGCGAGTGATAGTCCTTGTTTATCAGTCTGTTTAAAATTTGAAGTTTGAAAAAAGGAGACGGTTTGAAATATGACGTCAAATATTCTCTTTTACGGTGTGAGTATGGGACTGTGTAAGTGTGTGTATCGAAAAGAAAGCATTGTGCATTTTTTAGGTGTGTGGTTGAACGTGTGTGTATAAATCTTTTACGATAAACGACAGCCAAACAAACCTCAAGGTGTGTGTGTGTGTGTGTATGTATGTGTGTGTGTGAGCATGGTTACCATTGATATATATATAATATATATATATATATATATATTATATATATATATATATAGTCATCCACAAACACCGTGTTTCGATGTATCACATCTCTTTAGTGTGGCTAGACATTTGTAAGATATATATATATATATATATATATATATATATATATATATATATGCGAGGTGGTCACTACTAGAATAGGCTCAGTCCTACTTAGTGAACCACTTCCACACATTACTACAACTAACATTTAAGCCACAAAACCTGCCTTCAATCACAACAAAGATCTAAATACTTAACCGATTAATAACTAATTAATTAATTGTGGTGATTTTGTAAAAATTATCAATATTTGCTGGTGTGTCATTGTTTATATTGGGTAATATGTGAAAATAAACAATTTTGATTTGATTTGATATATATATATAGGGGCCAGGTTAGCTCAGTCGGTAGAGTGTTCGGCTAGAAACCACAAGGTTCCTAGTTCGATACCGGTCCTCGCCAACTCAGCGTATGAGTAGCACAGGGATCTGTGCGGTAAAATAAGGAGCTGATGGTAGGTGTGGCGCTCCACCTCAGACGCTAAAACAATCTCCTTGGTCTAGCGCTATTGAAAAGGGGATAGGCTCCTTCGCTGACTGGCTGATACCGACTTTAGGCCGCCCCGACGACTTTACTTTATATATATATATATATATATATATATATATATATATATGTGTGTGTGTATTTGGACAGCATTCTTTTATTTATACATGTAGAATTAAACAAAACAGATGTCTCCTGTTTAACGATTTTATTGATGATCTTTTCAAGCATCTTGGCCAACCTTTTTATATTTGGATGGAATCCGTGGATTAGTCCACCGAAGTTCATATCCCGAGTAATAAAAATGCCCATAACACTTTTCCCATCAATTCTTCTCCTTTCAGCCTACACATCCATTAAAATGCTTTGAAAAAAAAACTGGAACACATCACCCCTGATGATGGCACTTCGAAGTGCCGAAAGTACTCGGGATATGAACTTTGTTACCATCTATCATTCTCAACGATACTGAGAAGTTAGAATAGTTTAAATACAAATCATCAAATATCAGTTGCATCTTTTTAAAATATATTATATAATCTCAATTCATACAGATAGAGCTAATACACAGGAGAAAGGTATAAATCCACTTATTTTTCCTTCCAGCTAAGGTAAATTAAAGACAGACCGGGTTCTTTAACCTTGGTATGGTAACCTAGAATTCAAACTTGGTAGACTCTACTTAGAAATTAACCCTCTGTAACAAGTGTTTTCTAGACGATTTCGGCAAATGCATCTGTTTATTTGTGTAGCCATAAATGATGATCTAAAAAGCTGTATCTGCAAGCCAACCAGTCGCTGGCCTAAACCACAACGCTGCAGGGGGTATTTTGTAAGTCATTAGTAAGCAAAATCTGTTAAGAAGGTACGTAGTTTTATTGGCGTGACCTAATGTTATAGATGCTTTGTTCCAAAGTTTCTCACTGTTGAGAAATCTCTAATTAAGTGAACTCTAAAGTATGCCAGATTTGAATGGACGAATGATTGCCAGCGAACCTTTGATCTTTTAAAAGATAAACGGACTTAACTGACTATACTCACGTAGCAAGACTTAAATCTTATAAACAAAAGGGCCCTGTTCACCTGTCGGCGCTCGCATTATACGGTCACAGTTTGAATATTAAGCAAAGAGACAGAAAAAAAACCCCGTCTCATAAAATAAGTAACAATCAAACTTACTAATCTACCATAGAGAAGGAAATGTTTTCTAATGCTTATTCATTACAAAAACATTACCAATAACACGATTAGAAAATCCAGCAAACACCACGTGCGACATACGGAAACACTGGACAGCTGTTCTAACCAGCAGTGGTGTAGTTGGAGGTGCGTGGTGTAATGGTTAGAGTTGAAGGAAATGGACTCGTCGAACTGATTTAAAATCCTGAACTAAGCTACAGTTCACATAGCGCTAATATCCGTGGGAAAGGTATGAATCCAACTACTCTTCCCCCACCTATGGTTAAATAGTAGGGCAGACTGGGCAATTTAATCATGGTTAGGTTCTATTCTAGGAGAAGGGAAACTCTGAATTCAAACCTGTTAAATCCACTTGGGATGATTACTACTAGAATAAGCTCAGTCCTAATTAGTGATCTATTTCCATAAGGTTACCCGTATTTGCCGGATTTTCTGGTCGCCGTAATTTGATTAATATATATATATATATATATATATATATATATATATATATATATATATATATCCGCTATTATATTTACGTACATAATTCGAAATTTACCATACACCGCTTCAGTAGATTTTAAAATACACAATATAAAATAAAAAAGATACAATTTATGTTTCTTAGTATTTAAGGCAATTATTGTAATGTGTGCTGATCTCCTATCAATATATCCCAATCCACCAGTGGATAAGGATATTTAGCCAGTAGTTATAGATGATTGGACATAGGAATTAATCAATGAATTCGAACCTCAAAATCTTGCTCCATATAACCATAAGTAGAACCCAGATACTGATGACGGGTGTCGTGTGACTTATTATACTTCACCCACCACTACCCTATTATTCTAGTTGTTCCTGATACTACTACTACTACTACTACTACTACTACTAGGACAGCTATAAAAAATCACTGTCTATCGTTTCATTCGTTCATTAACTACGTTCTACGTATGGTAAATCTGAACTTCTGCTCCTAGCTAACTACAATTTACGAAACGTACAACTCTGGACAAATACCTGAAACCCTGTCGTTTCGAAGCTGAACCTAGTGCGAGTGATGCTGCAGACCAATGGAACCATTGATCTAAAACAGTTTCTAATTTCATGAACGCCATCGACACTGAAGGTACGACTAGGCTACCTATACTTATTAACTTTTTTGTCACCGACTATATTCAAGCATGTGAAACTGCATTGGAAATACTCCGAAAGCTTTTCGTTAAGCCCCAAAAACGAGGTATTGCCAGGAATTTACTCTCTATCCACAAACAAGCCCCAAACGAATACCTGGATCTATCACAGATAAAGGAGTTGAAGACCATAAACCAATGGTTATCAACCTTTTTTTACCTATTGACCCACTTTTTAAACCTATTTTACTTCTGGTGGACCCCACCCCCCATAGCCATTCGTTGTTTAAAATTCCCATTGTATTTTTAAAGTTATATCTTCTAAATCAGTGATATTGGCTATCACACACCTGAAAGGTCCATAGTACAGCACTCCAGTGTCCACGCAGAGCTGATCGATGTAGCTTTTTGCTGGTTGTTCACAAACTGGTACGTTCATATGTACAATATCAGGGAGAAATATTACCTATGAGCTCGTTCTTTTTTCTCTAGCTGTGTCCAGCATGTATTGTTCGCGTTCATGCATTTCATGCTTATTTCGACGTAATGGCTTCAACTGAATATTATTAAACCTTTAGCTAATACATTTATACATTTATTTATTTCTATATCAGTACATTCATTTCTTTATTTCTATTTGTTCTTTCTTTCTTTCTTTTCTTTTTATTCCATTATCGTGCAACCCATTGGCAGTCTATATTTACGTATTATCTATACCGGTGCTTCATAAACAGGTTCATGGTCACCTAAAGATGATTGGTTTGTTTTGTTTTACGGCATATCAACCTCAGTGGGTCATTTAATGCCTATAAAGTTTTGAAATAAATCAATTCTTAATGGATAATACAATTTTTTTATTAATACATTTTTCTATTTAACCCATAGATGGGACCCTAACAGTACTACCACTCCGGTCAGAGTATACCAGGAGCAATGGTGATGAAGGGGTGCTCCACATTACCCAAACCTCCAGAACTGGAACCTCCCATCAGATAGAGTTTAACGTCATTCCAGGACATGTAGACCCGCAGCCACCGCCTTCTAGCACACATATAATAAAAAAGGGGTTGGGGCTTGCCATAAGGGCAATAGGGTTTGGAAAATCATATAGGTGCTAGGGCTTGACATGACCAGCCGATTGATCGGGGGGCCTTTCCGACCGCCCGTCTAGCCCAAGATAGGGCCAAAGTGGAGTATATTGCATGTCATGAACTGCTCATCCACATGGGCTCTATTCTTAAGCATCACGGGTCGCCACCCACGGCCAACAGGTGGCCCCATTGAGGGAGTCTTTTCCCTCAGCAGAGGTGCAGTCGGTGCATTCTAACGCCACAGCCGATAGGGCGGACCTAAAGATGAGTAAAGATAAATTGGGTGAGATGAGAATGAAAGGAAAGAGGCCATAAAGTGCATATCTTAATTAACTTTAATTCCTCATTTCATTAAAGCCTGTCAAAGATTCTCAGATGTCATAGCAAATCAAAAAAGGACAGTATTCTGTACCGTCCTCTTCTGGTTTGCTATACTCATAGAGTTTCGGTCACTATAATGGGTCCCAAAAAATGTTATATGGTCCTCGGGTCCATATGGATCCCGGTTGAGAACCATAAACCTTAGAACTGATGAAGAGGGAAATGGTTATGTTCTGTTAAATGGTGTTATTTACACAAGTTAAAGCATACAGAGGATAAACCTACTGTTCGGTTATGTATCGTAAATAATCTTCGTATAAAAATTGAACGACAGTACTCCTCATTAAATTGGATACGTGGGTAAAGAAAAGAGTCTGAGAGCTGTAAATACTTTTTACATGTCATCATCATCAACAGATTGTTGCATAATTTATGTGGTAGCATAGATTATTGACAATACCGTGTAGCGAGAATACAAAGAGCCCAAATGGAAAATTACAGACCGTTGGGAAACTTTGACCTCAGAGGCGGGAAACTCGCAAGTCACGTGAGAACTAGTTAGGTCCTGTTGTATCCCGAGATGTAGGATATACAGAATAGATAATAAAAACAGGGAATATGTTAACAATAACAATATTTGTTTTATTTATTCTCACTGAGAGGGAATACAGTGGGATGGTTTGGGATTCAGTTCGGCTGATGATAGGATACGCTTGTGTCACGTACCGTGTTCGCTTCTTTTCTGTGTCTGGTTGTCAGTATTTTTCCCCTACTCCTTTTTTCCGAGAGTATCCGGTTCGAATCGTTAGGGGGAGATAACTCTCCCTAACAGGTCCTCAGTTGCAGCCAAGATGTGAAGTAGGATAGACGTGTCCTAATTCGGCTGGACACGTCTTGTAGTTGATTAATTGCATGACGAAAGGAGTTAGTCCAGAAGAAGCCTTTAGAAGTAATGAAGAACTAACAAGAGAAACCAGACAAGAACGATGAGATCATGGCTGGAGAGAAGATTAGACAAGGTAGAATTCAACATGGCGACTAGGCGAAGAACAACAAGTAAGTTATATATGTATCTGTCTATATCGCTCTTTAATACTTTCTTCTATATGAGGTATAGAAAATTGTAACAAGATAATTTTGACTCTATACGTCTCTATCGACCATAATTCTTAGCAAGATTTTTAGACGGCACTTATAGAATGTAAGTTTTTTGCTGATTGGTAATGGCAAACACTAGTGTGTTGATGTGTAGGAGTCTGTAGCTGAACGTCGCTGATGAGTTTGTCCTTTCTTCTCCTGCAGTGGCCATCTTACTTAAACAATTTATGTATAAAGACACTGCTAATCGTATCAGTATATATTCTCCTTGTCGTCTAGACATCTAAAAAGTAAATTTTTTTCAACATTTGCTCATTTGATTAAAAAGAAAATTAGAAATAGTTTTTCCATAGAAACACAAGTAATCTACAAAATACACATTTTCCAACCCCTCCACACGAGCGATGCAACAAGTCTGTATAATCGAGTACAGGCTTGAATTCAGAGTTTTCCTTCACCTTCACAAGTAATCTGCAAAAATGAACTTCTGAGTTGGATTTTAGTTTCTGTAGGGAGAAAGAATTAGACCGAATGGAGGTTTATTCTTTAGAAATCTTTCATGATTCAGAAAACTGACCTGCCACTTTGCTAAGATTGGAGGTGATATTTAGGGACATTCCCCCTGTTCATTATCAATCAATAGTTTCTATAGGGTTAAAGAATTAGACCGAATGGAGGTTTATTCTTCAGAAATCTTTCATGAATCTCTGATATAAATGGTAAAAATAAAAAAGGACAAAATAAGATTTTTTTAAAACACAAAAGCAAAACAACATGAAGGTATCGAAAGAAGATGGACACAGCGAGAGAACAAGATGGTGACTATAGAAACGCAATGACGACTACACAACAAAAAGAGGATAGAATATAACATCAATTAAGACACCTTTCCTATTTATTTAAATAACTTTCGATTTTAAGGCGAAGTTTGAAGAAATTGGATATTACTGTAAAAATCTATTTAATATATTTTACACTTGTTTCTTTAAATAACATTTTTATGGAAACATTCAACATCGGATTGAATCGACTGGGAACATATTGTTTAAAGTCAAGATTATATTCAATTTCTTTAGTCAATTCTATTAGTTGACACGTAATAAACTGGCAAACTCAGACATGATCTCAGCAGTTAATCTTAAGATTCAGGAAACTGACCTGTCACTTTGCTAAGATTGCAGGTGATATTTAGGGACATTCTCCCTGTTCATTATCAATCAATATGTATATTGTTATTTTTATAGAATTGTACAGCGGATGGCCAGAGGCATTTGCTGTTCCAAATGAAAAAGGTAAAGTCATCGTTCAACAATTGATAGATTTAATTTTTCGCCGTTTAAATAAATAATTTCAGGTTAATGCACTTAGACCGTATCAAGAAAGAAAAACCACTCTACACCCGAGTAATGGTAGAGTTGAGGGACTTCATCGTACGCCACCCTCTCAGCTGGGACAGTAAAATACATGGACTGCTCCTCACAGGTGAGTTAAGAAAATTGGACCATATGACATTTAGGCACCCCTTTTGCGATCTCGATTGTCGTGGGACATTTTTTCCCAATTACACCGTAAAATACGGTAAATTGATAACAGATAACTCAATTCTTGATTAATTACACTCATTTCTTCATGCTTCTAAAACAACCAAATTTCCCCCATATAATATATATGTTTTATAATATACACATATAGATAGACTCAATTATATATATATATATATATAATATATATATACAATTATGAATATATGGCAGGGTAATAACTCATGACTCTAAGGTTCACGTATTGATTTCGTCACGTGAGCTGGTGATACACAAATTTCAGAGTCCCAGCGATTTTTGATAAAACTATATGTTATAAGGATTATTTCTTCAATTGTTGGCTTCAATTATAGGGATGCTGATGGCTATATAAAATTGATTGAATTATTTAGCTGCCATTTGCTTTGATTGTTGTTTAGATTGTCATAATTGAAAAACCTGTTGAAGAGCGTATTTTCTTATTCTTAAAGCCTGTGGGTACGAATATCTAGAATATCTATCTATTTATCTATCTACATATATCAGTATGTCTGTCTTTCTTCCTCTTTTATCTCTCGATATATATATAGAATAATTGAATATTGAAGCCTTATATATATATATATATATATATATATATATATATATATATATATAATATAGCAATTATACTATATATTATATATATATAATATATATATATATAAGATTCATTATACTATATATATTATATATATATATATAATATATATATATATATATATATATATATATATATATATATATATACTTTCAAAGAAAGAAAAACTTAACAAAAAGGGATTTGGATATAATAACTTTATTTCGACCAGAACTCAATTGGAGTCTCATCAGGCTCATATTCAATTCTGGTCGAAATAAATTTATCATAGCCAAATAACGGTGTATTAAGTTTTTCCTTCTTTGAAACTATAAATATTACTCTACATATCTATCTATCTATATATAAACGGCAGTTGTGTGAATCTGTATGTCCGGAGGAAACTTCGAAAATAAAACAATTAACGACGATGTAAATATATATACACATTAAATATCCCCAGGGCATGATTTTTGAGCAAACCTAATGAACATTTGATTTAAATTCATGAAGATACCTAAAAAATGAAATTTAAATAACAACATGGAATTTTTTCCATTTAATATTGTAAACATAGATTTCTATTTTCAGAGTGACTGGATCAACGCAAGGTTTGTTTTTTTGACGAAGGGATTTTAATGGGGCATCCAGCGGGGATCCAACTCACAATTCGGTAATAATGGATCTGCAAGACTAACTTTCAAAAAATCTCCCCTCCACCAAGGCGACGCCGGGTAGCCACTCCTAGTAATATATATTGTATACGAGGGAGAGTCAAAATATAGCCACACTCTTGTTTTAAAGAAGCCAAGCATGCCGTCTGTGATTTAATTGGAAGAAGCATGACTAATCTGCAGAAAAATAGCCACATCATCGATAATAACTCGCCGGTTCGTCCCCACCATCCGTTGAGGTTCCTTAGTAAAAAATTTAAAGGTGAAATCCTCGGCGGCCTAATGTCGGTACTGGCCATACAGCGAGGGAGTCTATCCCCTTTTCACTAGCGCTAGACCAAGGAGATTGTTTTTTTTGCGTCAGCTCCTTACTTTACCGCACAGATGCCTGTGCTACTCATACGCTGAGTTTTCGAGGGCCGGTATTGAACTAGGAATATTGTGGTTTCTAGCCAAACGCTCTACCGACTGAGTTAACCCGGCGTTTCAATAAAACAAACAAACAGTAAAAGTTTCACTCACAGAAGTTTGAGTTGCAACAAAATTATCTTTTAAATATCTTATTATCTTATTTGTGTTAATGAACAAAGGGTTAAATAGATGTGTTGTGTGGTTGTTGATTTTTGGAGGTAAAGTTTTGTTATGTTTGTTTATTGATTTTAACAGCATATCAACCCGTCCGGGGTTATGTCATTCCTACCGGTTATGATGTAATACATATTGTGTATTTATATATATACTTTTTAGTAATTGGTTTTAACAATGTGTCAACATTATTGGGGGTTAGGTTGTATGGTATTGGTTTGTTTCATGTCTATATTCTATGGTATATTTTTGTTTCCCTCAAAAAGGAGAGAATATCCTCCATGTTGACATTTTCAAACAGATTCTTCATATTGTTTGCTTTAAAATAACGGTTTCTGTTATGAGCACAAAACCTGCATTCCATGAGTAAGTGTTTAACTGTCAAAGGTGTTTGACATGTTTCTCATTGTGGTTGTTGTTCTTGCTTGAGTATATAGGAGTGCGTTAGTTTTGTATGACCAATGCATAATCGGGACACGATGACTTGTTCCTTTCTAGGCTTCCTTAAAGTTGGTCTCCAGCCTCCCAAGATGGGTTTGATTAGGAAGAGTTTATTATGGATGTTGTTATTCCAGTGTTGTTGATATTTTGTATGAAGGAATCTATTGATTTTAGGTTTCAAGTCAGTATATCGTATCTTGAACTTGTCGGGGATCAAATTTAGTTAGCTTTTTCATTCCCCCTTACTCCTATGTAAAGTTTTGTTAGTATTTGAAAAGCTTACTTGTCTGACAGTTTCAAGGTTCTTTGAGGATAGAATTTAGTTATCGTCAGAAGATATCATTCGTGTGTGTGCTCTTATCGCTGGTCTCTCGGCTACTAACGTTTATTGTGTTGTTCACGTGACCTTTTTTCTAAAACACCCTTTTTATTTTCTCTCTAACCCTTTCCCTCTTCTCTAATTATTTCTTATTACTTCAAAATATCCGTCAAGGGTTTGAACTGGAAGTTGGGATTTGGTCTATTTCTGTATACGACTAATTTCTAATAATAATGATATATATATATATATATATATATATATTTAATTATATATATATATATATATATATATATATATGCTGTAGATAGAAGGAAAGTGGACAAGGAATGAACAACTCAAAACAAGTCACAGGGTTAAACAGTTTCGTCCGTGTTCACAGACGTCTTCAGTCATTGTCATGTTTCTGACTGAAGACGTCTGTGAACACGGACGAAACTGTTTCACCCTGTGACTTGTTTTGAGTTGTTCATTTCTTGACCACTTTCCTTCTATCTACAGCATATAGTCGTATCCTAAACCCATCCACCCTTTTTTCATATATATATATATATATATATATATATAATAGTTTATATAATAATTATATATATATGTATTATATATATATATATATTATATATATATATATATATATATTTATATATATATATAATATAAATAAATGAATATAAATAAATATAAATTTATATAAATATAGATAAATATAAATAATAAATAATATATATATATATATTATATAATAAATAATATTAATAGATTAATATATAATATAAAATTATAAATTTATTAATTATAAAATTCATATATATATAAAATAATAGATAATATATTATATATATATATATATATATTTATATATATATATATATATATATAGATAATTTCTAATAATTATATATTTAAAATGGGATCGGTCAGTTTTATTTGGCTATTTCTGAATACGATTTTTCTTGTTTCTTAAATCTGTTTTGGTAAAAAGATTATACTTACTTATGAAGCGCGTGTTGTAATGGTTAAGTCATGGGAAATGGACTCGTCACCCGAGTTCAAATCCTGGACGTGGTAATTGCATTTCACTTTGCGCTTATACCCATGGTAAAGGTATGAATCTTACTCTCCTTCCAGCTATGGGTAAATAGTAGGGCAGACTGGGCTCTTAACTTGGTTAGGGCAACGGTCTAGGAGAAGGAAAAACTCTGAAATTTAACCTGTACCCTCTCTCTTTT
>CM042164.1:84659556-84669693 GCA_023376005.1 Doryteuthis pealeii | reverse complement strand
GGAGAAGAGATAAAACGTGGAGAAATCATCTGTATATAGGGGGGTAATATTTATCATAAAATAAAATATAAAATAAAGGAATACGAAGGCTTTTAGATCGGTACTTTTTCAAGTATACACACCGGTGACGAATAAATGTCAAATTGTATGAGAAATTCTTTAGAATGAATGGGGGTGAGCCAGAGGGGACAAAAGAAAGAAAAAAGGGGGGTGTATTTACTCTCTCTCTCTCTCTATATATATATAATTATATATAGATAGATAGATAGATAAGTAGAGAGAGAGAGAGAGAGAGAGAGAGAGAGAGAGAGAGAGAGAGAGAGAGAGATAAAAGGATATGAAAACACACAATGCTGTTAAAGTGAAAATATTTTATATTATATTCATAGCTAATATTGAACAATATTTCGATTTATAAAAAATCATCTTCAGTTTGTTCAATATTAGCTATGTATATGATATAAAATGTTTTCACTTTAACAGCATATTGTGTGTTTTCATATCCTTTTATCTATACTTTATATACGTCGGATTCATTTCCTTTCTCTTAACTTAATATAATATATATATATAATATATATTATATATTATATATATATATATATATAATATGCATGGATATCAATGAAAATCTTTCACCAACCGTCTTTATCATGCATTGCTCTCGGATGTTAGGAGGTCCTCTGTGTTGTATCCAGTATCTGCGCAGAGTTTGATCAACGTAGATCTTGGACTCCCCCCCCCCCAACACACACACTGGCGTGCCCAAATGTTGGTTTCCACAGCAGCATGTCGCTTATGACTTTGTCCTTGCTCCTCTCACAGTGTCCAGTTAGTTCGTCTTACTCGGATGGTTTGGTTGATACGATTTGTTTCAGATCACACGCATCATTCTTGTGCATATGCCATCTAACTTATTCCCTCAACCCTTTTATATAATATATATATATAATATATATATATATATATATATTATAATATATATATATATATAGTATATGTGTTGTGTGTGTGTGTGTGTGTGTGTGTGTCTGTGTCTGTGTCTGTGTCTCTGTGTGTGTGTGTATTGTTTCGTATTTTGCGTGTTCATCAACAAGGTTGTATGATGCAAACCTATGCAAAATTCAGGCAAATATATGCACATTTATGCTATGATATTTGTGCATGATCACGGCCATGTCTGCACATGCATGCATGTGCATGTATTACAATTCACTAAAACTAAAAGAAATGAATGTAGGATAGCAACATCGACAAAATTATTATTATTATTATTATTATTACTGTTGCTGTTGCTGTTATTATTATTATTATTATTATTATTACTGTTGTTGTTGCTGTTATTATTATTATTATTATTATTATTATTATTATTGTTGTTGTTGTTGTTGCTGCTGTTGTTATTATTATTATTATTATTATTGTTGTTGTTGCTGTTATTATTATTATTATTATTATTATTATTATTGTTGTTGCTGCTGTTATTATTATTATTATTATTATTGTTATTATTATCATTATTATTGTTGTTGCTGCTGTTATTATTATTATTATTATTATTGTTATTATTATCATTATTATTATTATTGTTGCTATTATTATTATTATTATTATTATTATCATTATTATTATTATTATTGTTGTTATTATTATCATTATTATTTTTGTTTTTGTTGTTGCTGTTATTATTATTATTATTATTATTATTATTATTATTGTTATTATTATTATTGTTATTGTCGCTGTTATTATTATTATTATTATTATTATTATTATTATTATTATTATTATTATTATTGGTTGTGGTGGTTTTATTATTATTATTATTATTATTATTATTATTATCATTATTATTATTATTATTATTATTTTTATTATTATTATTATTTCAATCTATTCAAATTTTTCCCACCCGCCCCAGCCGGTGATTCACAGGACGATGTGTGACAGCAAGTCTCTTCTGGTTTATTGGACTTTTCTGAGTATTCTAGTCGATTTTACCAATGTTGTAGTCTGGATGGTCTCGATGTTTCATCTAATTTCCACTCCATCCTGACTCTTTTCCAGACCCTGGGGACCGTTCCAAGAGCACCAATTACAATTGGCACGACCTTCACCAGTTTTCTAAGTTCTCTGGTGAGGTCCAAGCATTTGTTTATCTATTCGCTTTCTTCCACTTTCACTCAGTGAAATATTTCAATATATATATATATATATATATATATAATATATATTATATATATATATATATATATATATATATATGTATTGAAATATTTCACTGAGCATATATAAGAGCATTCAAAAAGAACCCAATTCAAAGAGATTTTTTTCACGGAACAGATGGACTTGCTACTACTAATATACTCCTCTACCCGGATTATAATAGCATGTCAAAGCCTCAAAAAATATTTTATAATTTAATAATTCTTTAATAATGCTCCCTTTAAAAAAAAACTCTCTAAAAACAATTTCTTCAAACAATAATTTTTTTCCTGACGATGAACTAAGGTCGGAACTAGTTGTGAATAAATTAAATATAAGAAATATTCCTGTTTGTCCTATCACTTTTTGTTCATACTATATATATATATATATATATATATATATATATATATATGCTGTTGATAGAAGGAAAGTGGTCAAGAAATGAACAACTCAAAACAAGTCACAGGGTGAAACGTTTCGTCTGTGTTCACAGACGTCCTCAGTCATTTGTGACTTTATTAAAGCAAAGCATACGTTTAAATACAAGTGGCGGCGGTTGCGCCGGGGAGGATCCTAAACCCATCCACCCTTCCTTCATGTATATATATATATATATATATGAATAAAAGGAAGTGAATCCGACGGTATGTAGTATAAGAAAAAATTGAAAAAACACAGGTTTAAATGAGTTAAGTGGTGAGTTTATTGGCTGACGCTGCAGTGTTTCGATCTATTAATTAGATCATCTTCAGGGCTTTTATTGGAATGTGGAAGGTGATAAAAATTTTTTATCTCAGAATAAGGAGAAAGGCGAGTAATAGTCCTTGTTTATCGGTCTTGTTTAAAATTTTATTATACCACACACACACACACACACACACACACACACACACACACATATATATAATATATATATATAAATATATATATATATATATATATAGTCATCGTATAAACATACAGAGAAAAATATATTCCAATCAGACTAAATTACATGAAAGTCATTGAATAATAGCTTATTATAAAAATGATTTAAATAATAAAACAACAAAATAGAACAAAAGATAAAAACAATTAAATAATTTATTCCAGCTAATTAAATAAATTTCAAACGTCATACCATAGTTTGTACATACGACCCCGGTATTCCTGATCTGTGTCCAGTATCTACGGCTTCTGGAACAGTAAGATATTAGATAGATAGCGTGATCTCAGGGGTCTTCTTCCCAGACCTGCCTCTTGTCTAAAAGGGAGGGTCGTGTTTATTGTCTGGTGCCTGGTGCCTGATTACCCCGAAAAAAGGAGTGCCGAAGGGATTCACGCACTTTTTTTGCACTGGCCATTGCATGAGCTTCGGTTTGTGTGTGTGTGTGTGTGTCTCTCTCTCTCTTCCCTCTCTCTCTCTCTCTCTCTCTTTCTTTCTCTTCTCTCGTCTTATAATTCTCTTTCTCTTTGTCTTTCTAATTATCACTATCCCTCTTTCTCTCTCCCCCTTCCCCCCTCTCCCTCCCCTCCCCTCTCTCTCTCGTCGTCTTATAATCTCTTTCTCTTTCTTTCTAATTATCACTACCCTCTCTCTCTCTCTCTCTCTCTCTCTTTTTTTCTCTCTCTCTCTCTCTCACTCATGACATGCTGAGTTATGTTAGCGAGTATACAACACTATTTCTTTATTTTTTTAATACAATTCTTTTAGTTTATTTTTAGTGAAAAATATAAGAAACTTTTTTGTTTCTGGTGGAAGGTCAGCAAAATACTTACTTACCTGACTTCCAGCTTCTGGACCGGTAACTGATGGTAAAATTAAAGGCGTGATCCCAAAGATCCGTCTCCCTAGGCAGCACTTGTCTCTTAGTCAAAAAGGATCAGGGCCGGGGTTTATTGTCCGGTGACTGAGGCGCCCCCAAAAGGGGATTGTCACCGCATGAGATCCGGTTTTTGCGTTTCTGGAACATTACCGCTAGATGAAGTTTAACAGCATATCCTGAACACTAAAACGCTCAGTCACCGCCTTCTAGCACACATATGATAAAAAAAAAGATTTGGAGGTTTGCCATGAGAGTATATGATCGGGACAAGGTGCTAGAGCTTGGTGTGGCCAGCCAATTCATCTGAGGGTACCTCTCTGATTGCCCTTCTAGCCCAAGTAATGGGGAAAGTGAAGTGTTGGAAGTCATGGTCTGTTCAGCAACCAGGATTCTGTCTTTAAGCATAACGGGCCGCCACCTACGACTTACAGGTGGTCCCATTGGAAAGGTTCTTTGTCCTCTGTAGAGGTACAGTCGGTGTATTCTACCGCCTCTGCCGACAGCGTGGGTTGTGTATTTCGATAATTTCATCAGATTTTATGGGTATGTTTGCGTCTGGTACTGTATGTTTGGGTGATATGTTTTATTGTATGGCTTGTTGGATCTACAACACTCTTCATATTCCTCATACATACATACATACATACATACATATATATATATATATATATATATACCAACCCCTCCGCACGAGCAGGATGCGACACAAGGTCAATTTCTTAAGCGGAGTTTAACAGGTTTGAATTCAGAGTTTTCCTTCTCCTAGACCGGTTGCCTACCCTGCGCTACTATTTACCCATAGCTGGAAGGAGAGTAGGATTCATACCTTTCTCAAGGGTATTAGCGCTAAGTGAAATGCAATTGCCACGTCCAGGATTTGAACTCGGGGCGACGTGTCCATTTCCCATGACTTTAACCTTTACACAACGCGCTTCCTGCATATATATATATATATATTATATATATATATATATATTATATATATATATATATATATAAGATTGAAATAAGATACGAATCGGGTTAGGGGCTTAATAAATCCCCTTTATATAATATAAATATATATATATAAATCCCCTTTTATATATAATATATATATATATATATATATATATATAAATAAAGGGGATTTATTAAGTCCGTAGCCCGATTCGTATTCATCAGTTGAGTATAAAAAATATCCTATTCATATTTCTTGATATTCGCAGCTAAGAACGTTCTAGAGTGTCCTTATCAGTTCGGATTGTTTTAATCGATTTCGGCCACTTCATCATCCCAAAGTTATCCGAGAAAATACTTTCTTGTTTTTCTTTCCTTATATTTTTTTCTTTTTTATTCGTCAAATATGAATACTTGCTTAAATTGTGAACGCAGCGTCTCATCTTGCGAATATCAAATCAATTGCAACTCTGGATAGAAAGAAAATGGAAACAGGAAAGAGAGAGAGAGAGAGAGAGAGAGAGAGAGAGAGAGAGAGAGAGAGAGAGAGAGAGAGAGAGAGAGAGAATCTTTCAGCGGATTTTCTGGTTATAGATATACTGTGTTGGCTAAAGTGGACGATGCTTTTTTAAAGACACAATAATCGCCCGCCGTGTCGGCTGGGGCGTTAGAATGCATCGACTGCATCTCTGCAGAGGGTTAAGACTCCCCCAATGGGGCCACCTGTTGGCCGTGGGTGGCGATCCGTGATGCTTAAGGATATAACCCAGGTGGATGAGCAGTTCATGACATTCAATACTCCACTTTGGTCCTATCTTGGGCTAGACGGGCGGTCGGAGAAGCCCCCTCTGATCAATCGGCTGGTCACGTCAAGCCCTAGAACCTATATGATTACCCCAACTCTATTGCCCTTATGGCAGGCCCCAACCTTTTTTATCATATGGGTGCTAGAAGGCGGTAACTGAGGGTCTACATGTCCTTAAAGTTAGTTAAACACTATCTGATGGTGAGGTTCCAGTTTTGGAGGTTTGGGGAAAGTGGAGCACCCCTTCATCACCATTGCTCCCTGGTCCACTCTGACCCGGAGTGGTAGTACCTGCAGTGTTTCGATCTATTAATTAGATCATCTTCAGGTCATTTGTTGGTATATGGAAGGTGATAAGAAATTTTTTTATCACAGAATAACGAAAAAAGCGAGTGGTAGTTATTGTTATTCAGTCTGTTTAAAAAAAATTTGAGGTTTGAACAAAGGGGACGGTTTGAAATATAACGTCAAATATTCTTTTTTTAAAATTCTTATCACCTTCCATATACCAACAAATGCCCTGAAGATGATCTAATTAATAGATCGAAACACTGCAGCGTCGGCCAATAAACTCACCACTTAACCCATTTAAACCTGTTTTTTCATTTTTCTTAATATTATATATATATATATATATATATATATATATATATATTCTGTCTCACTGGGTTGAACAAACACAACTTAACTAGATTAATCAACATGAACTACAGACATAGTGATTCGGATTTCCAGAAAGGCTTCGTGCAAGGATTAATCATCGCAACTACCACCTGTGATATCGATGATCCAGTCCTACCCCGAAGGTACATTACCGCCCTAAAAGGCTTATTGAACAACAACAAAAAATCCTCATCACATCATCAGACAAAGGTGGAGGTGTTGTCATCATGAACTCCACACAATACAACGATAAAATGGTAGAATTACTATGTGATCAAAACACCTACGAGCAAATCTCTTTACAAACCATCATACAAAACACGAACATTTTCAACAAATGTTACAAAAAACTAGTAAAACATGCTAAAAAATCCTGGTCCTCACTAATTGAATACCACCCCACAATCCCCACAATCTATGGTCTGCCTAAAACACACAAACCTGGATTTCCACTAAGACCAATAATATCTGGTATCGGAACGGCTCCCCACAACATAACGAAGTCTTTAACCAAATTACTAACCTCACTTTTAGGCACCATTAGCATTTCCCATATAAAAAAACTCTAACGATCTAATAAATAAAATCAACAACATAAACATGCATAATAAACTTTTAAGTACTCTTGATATCAAATCATTATATACTAATATTCCCGTCAATAAATGTATCACACGTTTAGAGAATCAACTAAAAAGATCTAACATCAACTTACCCCTACCTACTCAAACCATTATAAAAATCTGTAAATTATGTACCAAAAATTGTTTATTCCAGTATAACGGCACTTTTTATTGACAAAAGTTTGGTTTACCTATGGGATCGACCCTTAGTGGCATCCTTGCATGTTTTTTCCTCGAATTCCTAGGTCTGGACCTTTCAAATACATTCTACCTACATAATCTAATTACTTCCGTTATATCGACGACATCCTATTTTTATACCCACGTAACCATAACTTAACACAAATAATAGACCGTTTAAATAAAATTGAACCAACTATTAACTTCACCCACGAATTAAAACATAAAAACACTTTACCTTTCCTAGATGTTTTATTAATAAATAACAAAAATCGCTTAGAATTTAAAGTCTACCACAAACCCACTAATAAAAATGACCATATTCATTTCTACTCACACCACAACACCAAAATTAAAAGTGGTTTAGTTATAGGTTTTTATTTAAGAGCCCTTAGAATCTGTACCAAGAAATTTCAAAATGAAGAATCTGAACATATAGATACATTTTTCACACAGTTACAATACCCTCAACCTTTTATCCAACGTGCCAAAAAGAAAGCCATCAAAATTCATAACCGTAAACTCCTCCCCACCAATCCAACAAACAATACTCCTACCAACAACTTTCTAAATAAATACATCATCCAGCCCAACAACTCAGCTACAACCATTATCGAAAAAAAACTAAATAATTTAGGGATAAAAACGGTATCAAACCTCCTCCAATAATCAATATTATAACCAAAAAAAAAAACAACAACTGTACTCATACAAGGTCTGATGCTGGTGTATACACCCATCCAATGTTTGGATTGTAACAAACAATGCACAGGAGAGACGTCCAGACACATTGACCAACGAATCCGAGATCATAAGAGAGATATCAGAAATGGCCAAATGAACAACGCACTTACAAAACATATCTTAGAAACTAACTATTCGTTTAATTTTAAAGAATCCAAATTGTTAGTTAGAATACACAACAAAAAAGAAAGAAAAATCGTAGAATCTAGCACCAGCCCCATTTTCAATACAATTAAACAGAGACCCGGATTTTTCCTTTTATCGCCATACCTATCCAAAATTATTCTCAAGAATCATAAAATTCCCTACATCTAACAACGTCTCACTTAGTTTTCTATACATTAACTTCCCTTTAATTGTAACTAAATTACCACCAACATTTTTTCCAAACACACACCCATCTGGTAATACGATATTTTCCTTTGATCTTTCAACACACAATAAATTATTGTACTTTACCAATTAAACCATTCATTTTAACAATAATAATATATTTTTAATAATAATAATATAATATATAAATTTTTCCCCCATAAAATCCCCCCACACACACTCCCCATTGACACCACTTTCCTTTACATTCTCCTTTTTTCATCACCCACACACATTCATACTTTTCCACTAGAAGCTCCCATAATAAATCTCACCCCTTATGTATTATATATATGCACATGTAAGTGAATACCCATGTATTATGGATTCTTATGTATATGTGTGTGTATATGCAAATTAAATAATTAATAAATGCACAATTATAATAAAATAATTAACAAAACTCGTAATTATAAATACACAATTTTATTAACAAATAATTATTCATATAAATAATTATAAATACACATAAATTGTTTGTATAAATAATTACTAATACACACTTTTAATAATAAAAAATCATTATAAATACACAATTACAATAATAAAACAAATAATTACAACTTTAATTATACAACTTTTACTATCAATTTCCTCCCCCTCCAGAGACTCACACTTTTTTCGCATCACTCACTTAAAACACAAACGTATAAATATAAACATACGCAGATGTCTTTCTTCCTAACATCCCTTTATTCACACGCCCACAAAGCAACTCAGAAGTTATAAGAATATTTTCTCGCTACTTACTTGAAACAAACATTCTTCTTAATGAACATGCACGCACGATCACACAACACACACACACACACACACACACATAGACACACACACACACACACAACATTGAGGATTGTTTCGATGCCGTCTTTTCGTAACACATACACACACCACACACACACACACACACACACACACACACACACACACACCATAAAAGAAGAATAATTGATGTCATATTTGAAACCGTCTTTCCAGCGTTTCTTCAATTTTCAAATTATTCTCAGAACGTTAATTCCCTTTCAAAACATTTTTGTACAGATTGATAAACAACGACTATCACAGTCTCCTCATTATTCTGTGATAATTTTTTTTTACTCTTCCGTAGATCAACAAAAGCCCTGAAGATGATCTACTCAACAGATCGAAACACTGCAGCGTCATTTTATTTAAACCTGTGTTTTTTCAAATTTCTCACTATACTACATACCGTCGGATTCCCTTCCATTTCTCTTCACACACACACACACACACACACACACACACACACACACACACACACCACACTCATATATATATATATATATATATATAATATAATAAAATAAATATATAAATGTATTACATATCTATTTATTTGATGGCAAAAGAACAGTCACAACCTTAGGTTTCATACATGCAAAATCGCATGCATTCATCAGGTGACGTTGATTCGAATACAAGGAAAATCGAAAAAATCAAAAAGTTCAAAAGGTTTTTACGGGCATAATATGTTTATGATTCGATGAAGTGATATGCGTATGTATTTAGTGCATTTGGGGATGCGTATGTGTGTTTATGGATAGTGCAAAGGTTATGTATACAAATCGGTGGGTTTGACACACATTCACATTGTTTTATTAGTGTGCAGCGTCTGAACAATACTGAAGTGTGAGCGTTTGTATTCGCATGCATATGTTGTGCGTGGGTGTGTGTATTTTGTTGGACGGATGTTGACATGATAATTTTAGGAAAAATGGTTACTGTCAACGGTTTGGGTGGGGGTGTATTGGGTGTGGGGCGATACAATCAAGGATGT